>CM076580.1:1084843351-1084883351 GCA_034641835.2 Pinus albicaulis
ACTCAACATTGAGTCTACCCCGAGTCATGTTTACCTAACATATATATATATATATATATATATATTACAACTAGGCTGCAAAGGAAGGATTCTCTGCGCTGATAACCTTCAAACCTGATTTCTCAGAGATTTGTTTAATAAAAGCATCCTTAGAGGTCAGTTGGTGGTATAGTCTCAGGCGATGTCCATTGACTGTAAAGGAAGTATGTGTATCATCAATTGTGACTAGCCTAACTGTTCCATTATCAAATACAACTTCCACCTCATAAGGTCCCATCCAATGAGTGCAAAGCTTTCCCTTAAAATCTTTAAAACGAGAGTCATAAAGTAGTGCCCAATCTCCACTTTGAAACACCTTATTTTTAATAAACTTATGGTGCCATTTCGTTCTCTGCTGCTGGATAGCAGTAGTTCGCTAGACAGCCATTGAAATTATTTCATCAATTTCATTAAGCTAAGCCAGTTGGTGTTTCTGGGCATCTAATAGATCTAAACCAACTTCCAGAGCTGTTCTGAGCGTGCTTATTTCAAATTCTATTGGAAACAACGGGGATTTCCCATAAACCAACTCGAATGGTGAAAACCCGGTTGTATTCCACCATGTTGTTTTGTACACCCAGAGAGCCTCTGGAAGCTTCTGAGCCCAATCCCGACGATGGTATGCCATATTTTTTGTCAAAATGTTTTATGATGTCTTGTTTGTGCTTTCTACTTGTCCATTCGCCTGGGGATGGTATGGAGATGTCACTCTATGCTTGACCCCATATTTTTGCATGAGCTTTGCTATCTTGTGTGATGTGAATTGTGCTCCTCTATCTAAAACAACCTCTCTTTGAGTACCGTAACGAGCAAAAATTTCTTCAAATAGAAAATCTAAGACTACCTGCTTTGTTTCTTTCGCAACAGCTTTTGCTTCCGCCCACTTAGTCACGTAATCAGTATAGACCAAGATGTGGACTTTCTATTGGGAGGGTGGGTTAAAGGGTCCAACGAAGTCAATAGCCCATTTCTCAAAAGGCTCGAGGACTACCTGTGCCTGCAAAGGCATTTCATCAGTTTTACCGGCTGCCCCATACGTTGGCAACTATCACACCTCCTAACATAATTCTGAGCATCACGAAAAATAGAAGGCCATTAATATCCCATTTGTAGCACCTTATGGCCTATTCTTTTGTCCGCAAAATGCCCTCTATAAGGGCCATCATGGGCAGCTTTCAATACTTCATAAATATCATCTTTAGGCACAGAGTGCCAGATCTGCTTATATGCTCCTATATGAAAAATTTACCCTGCCATCCAAGAATATCGGGCACTATGATGAATAATATTTTGTTGTTCCCTATATGACAAACGAGGAGGCACTTTCCCTGTAGCAAGATAGTTAGCAATATCTGCATACCACAGAGGTTTAGTAGAAACTGCAAAAAGATGTTCATCGGGAAAATTTTCTTCTATTGGTGTGCATTCATCATTGTTATCCATTCTACATAGGAAATCAGCTACTACATTATCTTTTCTTGGCTTATATACTATTGTAATATCAAATCCTTGAAGCAATAGTAACCATCTCGTAATACGGCCATGAGTAATAGTTTTATTCATCAAATACCTGATTGTTGCGTGATCAGTATGGAAAATAGTAGAGTACCCGATGATGTAGTGCCGGAACTTATTGATAGCGTAAATGACAGCTAAGAATTATTTTTTTGTCACAGTATAGTTTAGTTCAGCAGGAATTAAATTCTTTCTGACGTAATAAATTGCATACGGTGTTTTGCCTACCTGTTGTCCTAAAACAGCCCCTACTGTTGTCTAAGAAGCATCAGTATGTATTTTAAACGGTAATGCCCAATCAGGTCCTCGGAGGATTGGGGCCGTGCACACCAACCCCTTAATTTTCGTGAAGGTTGTTTCACAATCTTCAGTCCACAAAAATTCTGCATCTTTTGTTAGCGATTGAAATAGTGGGTGTGCTATTTTAGCAAAATTTTCTATAAAGCGCCTGTAATAACCAGCACAACCAATAAATCTATGTACCTTTGTGGGTGTTTTGGGTACCGGGAAATGTAATATTACCTCTACTTTAGCCGGATCAACTTGAATTCCAGCAGCTGAGAGCAAATGTCCCAATACTACTCCTTCCCTCATCATATAAGATTTGACTATACTCAATGATACATGGGTTTATTTACATATTTTGAGTAACTTCTCCAAATTTTCCAATCCTTCCTCAAATGAGTTCCCATATGGAGTAAAATCACCCATATAGATTTCGACGCTATCATCGACCAAATCAAAAAAAATCCCCAAGATTGCCCTCTGGAAGGTAGCAGGAGCATTACATAGGCCAAATGGAAGGACCCTATATGCAAAGGTTCCCCACGGGTATGTGAAAGTTGTCTTGTCCTAGTCTTCCGGGGCTATCTGGATCTGGTTATATCCGTTGAATCCATTTAGGAAGGAAAAGAACTTCTTTCCAGCCAAGGTGTCCAGGACTTGGTCAATGAATGGCAAAGTAAAATGGTCTTTTTGTGTTTCCTTATTTAGTTCCCTGTAATCTACATAGATCCGCCATTTACCATTATTTTTGGGAACGATAACTAGCGGGGTTACCCATTGGCTATCTGAGATGGGATAAATGAATCCTACATCCAACAATTTTTGTAATTCTTCTTTAACAATGTTTTTTAGAGCAGGATTCATCCTCCGTTGAGGCTGTCTTACAGGGTGGAAATCTTCCTTAATGTAAATATGATGAGTGCATAGGCTGGTAGGGATACCCTTCATGTCGGTATAATCCCAGGAAAAAGCTTCCTAATGATCTTGAAGGACTTTCAAAAGCTGTTTGGTCTGAGATTCGGACATGTTCGGGTTGATATTAAGTGTTTTCCATGGTTAAATCTCGATTGGAGTACTATCCTGGAATGGGGTTACAAGAATGTCCTCAATGTCATCTTCTGGTTCAATGTTTTCTTGTGTCTCACAGCTCACAGCATATTCTAGAATATGTCGAGTTCGATCGGGAATAGAACTGGAATCATTAATGAAGGCGTTAATGGCATCATCTTCAGTTTCTGTTTTAAATTGAAGGGCATCGCCAATAGTGAGAACTGGTCCAACATCTTCATTTTCAGGTTCAGGCTCTTCTACAGGTAGAGGTTTCTGACTGGGTAATGATTTTTCAGATGGGCTTGGTTCCGCAGGAGAATAGAGCTTGAGATTCTTTGTAAATGTCCTATTTGATATGATCATGTGTCTAGACCGGCATCCTATGTAGGCATCTGTAGTTGCCAACCAGGGCCTTCCTAGGATCAATGGGTGGCCACCTACTCAAGATCGAGTCTACAATATAAGGAGGTCCACAGGGTAATGCCATGAGTCTACTGAAATGATCACATTCTCTAATTTCCCTACTGGTTTAATTGTGGATCTGTCTGAAAGTTCGAAGATAGTAGGGGTTGGTTTAATGTTTCCAAGTCCTAATGTGTTCATTGTTTCGACAGTAATAATGTTAATGGCCACTCCCAAATCCACCAGTACATTTGGGATTTCAATCGCATTAATTTGTACCATTAGAATCGGGTTCCCAGGGTCTCCGTATTTTACAGGCATGATCTTTCCTAACATGATATCGGATAGTTTTCCCATTACATGAATAGTTAATGGATCCTTAGGCTTCCTCCCTGGTTTCTTTAAGTAGTATTCTTTCAAATTTTTTGCATAAATAGGTACATCCCTCATAGCTTGTAAAAGGGGTATTTGGACAAAAAGATTCTGCAGTTCCCCTAGGAAGTCAAATTTTGCTTAAGGGTTTGGTTTGCTCAAGTTCAATCTTTCAGGATATGGGGGAGATATTAAATGAACTTAATTGGGAACAACTTGGGGAGGTGTTACGTTTTGATCTTAATTATCCCTCACTGTTCTTTGTTCTGGTTCTATATCTTCACCGTCAAATTGTTTTGTAATAATGGGTGAAGTAGGTGCATTTACTACCCGGCCAAACCATAGATTTATCTCATTGAATCCTGCGGTAGAAATGTTGTAGGATGGAAGGTTCAGAGTGTATTTTTTTTGAACCCCTTTATTATTTGGATTTGAGTTGGGCTGGATAGGAAGCTGGGGTCTAACAGTTGGGTTTCCTAGGGGCACATTGGAAGGCAACTGAAGTTGTTGTTGAGGCATAGGCTAAGGAAACTGTCCAGTGGGAGGGGGTCCATACCAAATCTGATTCCATGAAGGATTCGAACTGGCTTGAGGAACCCATTGTTGCCAAGGGGGGTACTGATATTGAGGCCACATGGCTGAAAATGGTGCAGATTGGGGACCCATACTAAAATTATTAAAGTACTGGGATGGGTCCTGAAACATACCTAGATTCACCGCTTGTGGTCGAGGTTGACATGGCTTCTTCTGCCCCATAAAGTGTAGTTGGTCCGTCGTGCTTTCCTCGCTTACTCCTTGAAAACCGCTTTCGGCCCGAGCAAGGAAGGACATGCACTGGTCGCGTGAGTCTATTCGCAGATCGCGCAGGCTTCCACCATGTTCAGTGGGCATTCCTTCAAAGGGTGTTTCTTTCTGCACTGAGGGCAGAATATGGCCATGGTTTTTTCCAACTCCATCTGCTTCTGTTTTTCCTGTAAAGTGTCCATTTGGGTTGATACCATGCTCAGGATATCGGTCCAAAGGTTATCCAGTAGATTTCCAATCTCTGCTTTTGTGACCCCTCCACTGGAGGTCTTCGATGACCGAATACCCTGTCCACTTCTTGCAGCCCCCTGCGAACATTTGATACAGTAGTCACAGATAGTTTCAAAGTTTTCTTTCGAAATATCCCCTTTTCCCACTATATTTATGAGTTGCAAAGAATCTTCCCTGAGTGCTCTGAGAAGAATGATCTTTAGAATGTCCTTATCCAATTCACTATGTCCAGACCTCTGCAATATGTATTTAAATCGTTTTACACAGTCCTCCATATTTTCATCCTCCTTCTGTGAAAATTTAAATATTTCCTCCTTAATGTCACGGGACTTACAGTAATCTTGGTACTTTTCCAAGAAAGCTTATTTCATTTCTTCCCATAAGGTAATCGTGCTTCCCCCTAAACCCATGAACCATCTCAGGGCTATCCCTTTTAAGGTAGCAGGAAATATTTTTTATTTCTGAGCATCAGTCATATAGTCATATCCTCGACAAACAATATCAAATTCGAAGAGGAACGTATCAAGGTCTTCAAAGGAGAGCCCATGAAAACTAGGCAAGGTTGTCAAAGGGATGGGTCTCATTGGTGCATCACCTATAACATTTCCAATGGGAAAATCAATATAAATATCCTCCAATACTCACTTGGAGTTTTGACTATTTCCGCAGCCGGTATCTGGAGTGATTCAACTGAAGATGGTCGCATCGCACTCCCCTGGTCCCTTGGTGAATCAAATTCCTTCAAAATTTCCTTTACTGGATCAGAATCACTAAACTCAGCAACGGAAATTTTTACAGCGTTGCCTTGGTCTCTTGGGGACGAAAACCCTTTTTGAGGTTTTTCTTTCCAGTTAGAGTTGCTCAATTCTTCTGATCCCTTACTTGCCACTTCTTCCACTTCTGTTGTAGAAAGAACACCTTCTGGTACCATGGATGGCACTGGATTTTCCACAGACTGCCTTTTGAACTTCGTCTGAACCCTAACCCTAACAACAGCATGGGATGATGCCTCGGATCTAGATTTTTCAATAATTTCCTGAATATACTTCTTCCTTCCCAGATCCTTCCCTTTCTTCGGAGATCTTCCTATGCCCCTCTTATTCGGATCTTTGTTCATACAAGTTGTGGAGAGGGTTCATCAAAGCAAATCAATCAATCGCTCAGGACCCGAAGTAGGACAGATAACTTCCTCCCCGGGACGAGAGAAAAGATTCACAAAAAATGAAACAACAGGAAAAGGAAAAAAAATCGAAGTTTAGGACCTAGAGCAGAGTAATAATATACCCTCCCCAGGATGAGAAATTGGCCCCTAGAAGGAAACAACAGAAAATAAAAAACAGAAAAACTGGACTACGCCCAGGACTTAGGGCAAGGTTTTACAAAACACCTTCCCCAAGACGAGGGTTTAATTCTACAGAAAGAAAAATAATAAAAGAAATAGGAAAGAAAGAAATAAAAAAGAAAACACAAGGCACTTACGCTCAGGACTTGAAGCTGGGAAATAGATTCCCACCTCAAGACGAGAGAACGAGTCTGACATCTGTTGCAGATCCTATTCTTGCACCTGTTAGCCTTCCCTGGCAATGGCGCCAAAATGTTGGTGTCCGGATATGAAAAGAATTCAACCATTTTTCCACATAAATTATCAACCCGAGGGCATTAGTTATTTCAATACTAACGGCAAAGTATATGCAGATACAAGCACATGGTCCACTGTAGATCACAGGTTTAATCTATAACACACATACCACTGTAACAGCAATGAAATGAACTGCAGAAATAAAAGGCATCCACAACAATTAACGCGGCTGTAACAACAAATAAAGAATCACACCAAACAGAACACTACAAAGAAAATAAATAAGAACGCAGCACCTGATCACAAGAGTGGGCCCAACTCTTTGATCAAGGCTGCGGAAACTCAAGAATTATAGGAGAAACAGCAAGTTGTTGTACCTTTAATTAATGATAAAAAGATTGATTACAAATTATGTATGTTCAAGGGTTTCCCTTGATTCACAGCTCGTAGGCCTCTTTATACAATTGTCCTGAAACCCCCGATTCCTCTCAACGACTCCATTGTTACAAAAATACATCTTGTTACAATGGCAACCGGGTTGCCCAGCAAGAAACTGTAAGAAGGCCTAAGATAGTGTTGATATACCCATGGTTGTCACACTGTAGCAGCAAATAAGGAAGATACTGGAGATGATGGGTTGTGCCTTGACTCATGGCTGCAATGCTCCTGTTGTAGCTAGATCTGAAGAAATATCGGATTTAATATGTAGAATGGTAAAACCTCCATGAAAAATACATCATTAATCAAATATCCCATAAAATATAGGAAGAATGGTTTTACCTCATGCTTTTAAGATAAATAATGGCACAAAGAGATAGAAAGATAGGGTAAAATGGGAGAGGAAAGTATACAAATCCGGTACCCAACATAGATCATGACCTAGAAACGGCATGCATACACCATGCATGCCGAAACTAGTGAGGAAAACATACATGCAACTCGGTACCTGAAATCAAAACCCATTGTAGTTGTTGATCCCGATGTCCTCTTGTGATTTCATGCTCTTCCTTTGCCTTCTTGCTCCAAATCTCCAAGTATGCCACACTCTCCAAGAGTGCCCCAAGAAACCCTAAGTATCCAAGAGTATGACAGAGAGAGAGAATAATGAGAGCTCCAAAACTGCACTGACAAAAGCTTGAGTGAAAGCTTGCCAACTGATCCGCAGAAGCCCTTTTATTAATGAGGAATCTATTTTCTTCAGTTTCCATTATTTTCCTTCATTTTCCTTCTCATATGCAACTTGTGACCTTTCACCTCCCTTTTCCCCTATTTTCAATTATTTTAATAATTAAATGCCAATAAATGCCTCATGCCTTTGCCATTGCCTTTTTCAATTTCCTTTAGCCATAATAACCAAAATGAACACCTAGTAGGATGTTTTACCCAACATTCATCTTGGAATACGTGTCCCATCAACCGTGGTTATTACTTTTACATGATTTTTTTCCAGGGTTGTTACACTAGGTTCACAGGTACATTGGTCCAAACAAAGAAAGCTTCATGTCCCACATTCCCTCTATGCAAAGGAGCCTAAGACATTTGAAGTTTCAAAGATGCAAAGGAAAAAGTAAATGATTTTTAACATTTCAAGTTCAACACACTCATTTTTCACAAAGATGTCTCCAGAGGTATTGTATCAAAGCATTGCAAACTAGTGAAGCTCTAATGGGTTCACAAACCAACTATTAATGAAGATGAAGATAAAATAAAAAACTTATGTAATGCCACCAAGGATGTAGAAGTCAATAAAGGGATCGTTGCATCTCAACTGTGAAGAATCTTAGGAGATCATGGACACTCAAAAGAAGAAATGTGCTCTAAAAAGAGAACATGAGAAGGAATCAGTAAAGGAAGAAAGATTAACAAATCATAAAGCTTAATGAGAGGCCAAGAAACAAGAATAAGAAGAGAAGAGAACAAAAAATAAGAGGAGGAAGTAAGGAATAAAGAAGAAGAATAAAAGCAAAGGAAAGAAGAAGTAAGAGGGAAAGAAGAGGAAGAAAGTAAGAAACAAGAATAAGAAACAACCAAGAGACTTGAAGAAGAGAGAATAGCAAAGGAAATAGTTGAAAAACAAACTAAAGAGACTAGGTTGAAAGAACAAGCTAAAATAAAAATCGAATTCATACTCCCTCTTATGGATATTCAAACTCCAAAAAAAAATTGAAGTCATACTCCTTCTTATGGATATTCAACCTCCTACACCTCTCACCGGTAGACATTTTCCACTCATAGAGGAAGAAGATCGAGTACTGGATCTCTCAAATATGAGGTTAGACAATGTCGAGAATAGAATCAATCAAAAGAGATGAAGATACTTAGCCAAGGAACTAGACAAGTCGATCTCAATGACAACAAAACATGATATAGTCACTAATACTACAAAAAAATTCATAGCAAGAGCTTCAGTGGGATTATACTTCACTACTTCCATCGAAAATAATGTTAAACACTTGGTGAATAAGGTGCAGGGTTTGAAATGGACTTATCCAACGCTCAGTGAGAAAATGAGAAGTTATGTGCAGAAAAGCAGACTTTGTCCACCACAAGTTCCCACAAAAAGGATTTTTGGGCAACAATTTTGGAAGAAATAACAATGTTAGAAAAATTCATGAAGCAATTGTATGAGAAAATGATTATTGTCCAAAAGAAATCTTCATTGTTAATATACATTCAAAATGAACTCAAAGGGATGGGTACATTACTGAGGCAAGTCATGAATGCAGTATACTGTTGGGAATCACGATTGTCGTTAGACCAAAACCCGCAGGTGTTAGTCAACGATCGCATCGCCAGAGATAAGGATCCACGAGAGGCGGTTAGTCCATGTCACGAAACACACGGGGAGTGTTGGTTTATCCAATGTCCAACAATCTCCCCCCAACGCGAGTTGGGTGTGTATCGAACTCGTGACCTACGCTCTGATACCACTTGTTGGGAATCACGATTGCCGTTAGACCAAAACCCGCAGGTGTTAGTCAACGATCGCATCGCTAGAGATAAGGATCCACGAGAGGCGGTTAGTCCATGTCACGAAACACACGGGGAGTGTTGGTTTATCCAATGTCCAACATAGACATCATAGATTAATGGGGCACAAAATACCCTGATGCCCTGACCAACTTATGAAGGAAAGACAAAAAAGAAAAGGAGAAGGACAAAGTAGAAGTAAGAATGTACATGCAATCTCAGGAGAAGTTAGTGAGGGGTGTAGTCAAAAAAAAGAATAACTACGGACAGCTCCATAGGGCATTGGAATCCCTTGTAAAATCCCACAAGATAGCATTCATCATACCACCAGGCACAGTAAGGCCAGAACAAGAGATTTGACAAGAGATTAAGGAGATAGTAGATGCGAGGAAAGTAGCAGCGGTACAAAAATATCTAGAACCCACAAAAGAATTCATTGCCAAGCATGCAGTAGAACTGACCAAGTTACATACAATGCTTTCCTTCCTCTTCAGTGGGGTACAAACGAATTGAAAACCTTAGTATCGAATGCTTTCGAATGTAAGATTAAGTTCGACAACCTCATCAACAACAAAGTTAGATCAATCACAACTAAGTACAAATCATGGCATGTTCACTTAACACAAGTGTTGCAATTTAAATATCCTTCTTTAGCCATTATGAAATTAATATCAGGAAGATACCTTATTTTCATTACTTTTGTTTCTCAAGTAATTTGCAAATAAAATAATGTTAAAATTAGAAATGGAGTGAAATTAGAATATGAAAAGTCATGAAAAGCATGAAAATTCATGAGGGAATTTGAAAGGCTAGGGAAGTGAAAGGTCACACCATTTTGTATAAATATACCCTCATGGCTAGTTAGAATGCGCTTTCAGTTTTGGACTCGTTAGAGCACCTTGGGAATAGAAAGCTTGTGCATTATTTATGAAGATCAAGTTATAGTTTTGTACTTCCACTATTGGATTTCATGGATGCTTTATGTAATGGTGCATTGGATATGTCAGCATTATATTGAGAATTTTTTTTGGGTCAAGGCAAGCAAGTCACTCATGTGTTGTTGAGCATTATGAGATCACTCTTGTGGTGATTCAATAGTATATGATTGTTATTCATGTGTCGAGAATTGATTAACTATTTCGTTGATTTTCAACTCATATCTTATTTGAAGTTGTTCTTTGATATATTGTGCTTTCATGCTTTGATTGTTAATTGAGAATTGCTTCACAATTAATAATGAATACTTCTTATTATGCATGTGTCTTAAATGGAGTTTGCTAACATTCTTTCTTTTGAGATCCATGTTCATTTAGTTAGCTACTATTACATCCTTTGCATTCTTTGCTTAAGGTATTTCATAGAACTATTATAACTTGGATTATATTGGAAGCCTTATCTAGATTTCCTTTCTCTTGCTCCATCCATCTAAAACCAATCTTCAAACAATCATGGTGGCAGTCGGGCCCACATACCAAATGAGACTCCTATCCCAAATAGCGTAAGGTCTATTTGGGACTTTATACTAGGGAGACCCTCTAACCATTGATGGTGCATTTTGTATCGTCAATATCAAAACAACATTACAGATGGGACTCCTATCCCAAACTGTGTGAGGTCTAATAGGGATTTCTTATCGCATAGATCTCCATGGAACAAACAATTATGATATTTCCATGGAACAAGCAATTTTGGTATTTGGTATACTTCAATAGATAATTTTGGGTTAGTTGGTTATATAGATAGTGATTGGGTCGGATTCCTTGATGATAGAAAAGGTATTTTAGGTTTTGTTTTTAGCCTAGGATCGGGTGCAGTATCATGATTGTCAAGGAAACAACCAATTATTTCATTATCTTCTACAGAGGCAGAGTATATCACAACGACAACAGCGTGTGAAGCACTCTGGTTGAAGAGAATATTAACAACTTTGAAGCAAGAACAACAAAATGCCACAATTATTTGTTGTGATAACATATCTACAAGTGACAAAGTAAAAATCCAAAGTTTCATAGTTACACCAAACATATTGATATCAAATATCACTTCAAAAGAAATCATGTGGCAAAAGGAGAAATTGAAATGAAGTTTTGTAAGACAAATGATCAATTCACTGATATATTCACCAAAAAACGACCAAAAGAAAATTTTCATTATATGAGAAACCAGCTTGGAAACACCTCGTTAAGCATTACGAGGGAGTGTTGAAGATAATTCTTAATTGAGTCAACGAATTTTGAGTTATGCCAACAAGGGTTATGGGTCACTAGATCAATGGGAAGCCATAGTTAGACTTAGCTAATTAGTTGAAATTAGAGTGGGATGACAATTTCCATAGTTGTAAAATCAATGTGAAGGCAACTTCTCTAGTTGTAAAAATATTGAAAGCTATCGAGTGATGTATTTGATTGTTTTGTGCAGCTGAGTAGTAAAAAGAAGAACAAAAATACCTCAAATATTGACATTAGTTCAATGTTTGTATTCTGTTTTTCATAACTGTGTATGTATTGTTTCATAACTGTGTTTGTCTCCTCGTTACTTTTCGTAACTTTTCTACAGTTCTATAGTTTCAAATTGAATCTTGATCCATCTTGTTATTGATAAAAATGAAACTGGGTTATTTTGATGTCACAAGGCCATAATTCTATGTGGGGCTGGCGGCTGGCTTCTTGTATGGTGGCTAGGTTGTTGTACATGAATAATTCGTGATATTATGTTTAAGATGGTGTTGGGGGCGGAGGACTAATAATTAGCCTATGGCTCTGAAGTCCAATGAAACTTTCTGCAGATAAAGGTATCAACACCTTGCAAACATTTGGGAATTCAGCGCTTGTGGTAATTTGGATGATTGCTAGATTCAGGTTGAACAATTTGATATTGCAGCCTATTTATAAGCAGGTTAAGCTGATTAAGTCGACTTTTCATAACATTTCGTATCATCTTGTCTATACCGAATTAAATGCAGGGCCTGATCGAAGTAATACGGTTTTGAAGAACTCTGGTTTGCTGATGGAATCTATTGGTGATGTTCAACGCTATGAAATACCTGTGACAGCCTTTGCTTGAGTTACAGTCTAAAAGCCGTGAAACTGATGCATTACAGTTCTCGATTTTAAAATCTGTTATTTATAGATGAGGAAGAAAGTAAGGTTCTCCTTTTTTTTGAAGTTGTGCGGAGGGATTTGGACCTGTGGTCATCGTTTTTGAAATATGTTGTTCTTATGAGAGAGGCCAGCGTACTGGTATTTTCTGGCAGAAATATTCAGTCTTTGTTTGGACATGCTTGGGAGTCTGCAGCAATACATAGCTGGGGAGGAATTATTAATGGATTGGTAGTAGTTCTCATGCCATAGTTTGCAGATGCAGTTCTGTAGTTTCAAGTGCCACTTCGCGGGTTCATAGAGGGAAGGCAACCATAGCTATATCTACTTTGGGCGCTAAATTGGGGTTAGTTGCTGCTGTGCAAGAAAGACTACTTAAATCTGAATATAAGTGAACCTGTATTAGTTGATGTTGTGCAGGTTTCAACTTTAAAAGTTTGTAGAATGTAGTTTTCTTCCAAAAATATCTGAATGCTGAATTCCTTGAGAAGGCTGTGGACCTGGTGACTCTTTATTATTGTGACATCTTTAAAATTTGTTTAGTCCTCTTTTGGGCAAACCTATAGTAAGTTCTAAAGATAATATGGATTTGCAGATTTGAGGGCCTGTAGACCTCTGTAAACAAAGCTCATTTTTGCGCAGCGTGTCGTTAAAGTTTTACTCTAGGCAAATCTATAGATTGCAAAAAATGCTGCCTTTCCTCATAGTAAGGGATCTGGACTTTCAGTTTTTTTAATGAATTCTGTGATAATTCTTGTTTGAGACACAACACTGTGATTTGTTGAGGCAAAAATGTTCTCGCTCGTCTGACCCTTGTAACTTCTGTTCATGATGCTTTCATCCAAAGAAAAGGCTGTGGCGTGAGAGCTGTGACAGTGCTGTTGAGCGCTGTGACAGGTCATGCTTCATATGCAATGCCTTGATGTTATGGACAAGAAGCTCTCATGGGCTTTCTGTTCATGATGTTTTATACACAAGGGAAGATTGTAGCTTTATTTGAATGCCGAGCTCCTCGGAAGGTCTGTGGACCTGCAGAGTCTTTAAATGTACTAGTCATTTTTTTAAATGCTTTTAACATAACTACAGGAAGTTTTGAATACTTGCCTGCCTCTGGGTCATAGTAGAGACTGTTTTGAGTGCTTGGATGCCTTTGGGTTATAATAGATACTGTTTTGGGAAGGTCCACATATATGTAGAAAATGCTGTGTACATTTATGGAGTGCTAAGAATGCATTCATGTTTCAGTGTTGTAAAATGCGGTGTACATTTATAGAGGCTAACTATGTTCTCATGTTTCAGTGTTGTAAGGGTTGAATTGTGAATTTATTGTTTTTGGGTTAAATAATAAGGTTATAAATTTGTTTAGAAAGTTATTTTTCACATGAATTTGGTGATTTTTTTTTTTTTAAAATTTGATCATAGGAGTGTTTGAATTGTTTTTTTTAATAGTGGAAATAGATTTAGCATTATCAAAAACCCATAAACATCCAAAATCTTAAGTTTGACCACTATAGCTCAAATTTATCAAAATGTCAATGTAATAAAATGTTATGAACCTGTAATAAAATGTTATAAATGACTTCAGCTATTGCAAATTTCAAGCACTAGGGGATTGTTCATAGGTAAGAAGTGTAGGGATAGAGTTGTGTCTTCCCAATATGGCACACATAACTTGTAATAAAATGTTATGAATGGCAATCTGACTGGGCTGGATGGTGGCACACATAACTTGTAATAAAATGTTATGAATGGCAATCTAAGTGGACTGGTTGGTTAAGAACTTGTGATTTTTCTTAGAAAGTCACAGATTTAAAACCAGTGGAAGTAGGGTTGTCTATATGAATATGTTTGAAGTGTACCGATAAAACTTTGTACCTCCCCAATAGGGTGGGCCCCAGTATGGTGGGCAAAACGTTGATGCATCCCACTTTTCATGGTCTTACTCATAATACTTCGTTATAAGCCTAGCATATATTCTGTTGTGCGGACTAAGATTTTGCGTATCCTGGGTATGTTTGAGAGCTTTGTTCAATGCTTTCTTTTTTTCGAAATAGTATATACAAAACACAGCAAGTAGCAGTGCTGATTATTAATTTCAATAATGAAAAGAATGAAGAGGAATCAAGTACCCGTTCTCTGCAAGGGGTTTGGGATTCAGAGTGGAAAGCCTCAAGGCTCAGGGAGTTGTTGGGTTCTCATTCCCCAGAGAACATTCTAACCGGTGATTCATCAGAAACCAGAGACAAGCAAAGTCAGGTTATGACATGCAGGGTTATTTGGCCTGCACAGAATCACCTTGTGAGACAACAAGACATAGAGATAAGAAATACCCTCGTTTTAGGTCCTTGGCAGAGGAAAGTTCTGCAGCAACTCTGTGACAAGTATATTTACACAATTCCTCCGATGCTAATGCTCATTGAAGTAGAAAACAATAAACCCTAGTGTTCAACTATCCTTGGCTCTGGGATGAATCCCCTTGCTCAATGTGTATATTTCTAACATCATCTGGACTCGGTGGAATGGCCTTCTTGCCTTTGCTTAAGAGTCTTTTGAATGAACGGAGACGAATGCTGGGGGATTTAAGTGATTGCCCAGTTGGCGAAAACATCTGTTGGTCATCGCTGCAGCGTAGCCTGGGAGAAGAAAAACTGTCCATTCTTCGGGGTATATCAATGATGATTTTGTCGAGGGTTTTACTTGAAGTCGATGTCGCCCCTTGGTCGAAGACCGCGAAGTTCGACACGGAAGAAACCCTCTTTTGGGTTGCCCAGAAAAGCATGTGGGTGGGATAAGTTGGAGACTGCAGAACCTCTTCATGTCTGCACGAAGGGCAGAGGTCGGGTTCCATGGAAATCGATGCGTCGCCCTCTGAAACGATGGGCAGGGACACCTGGTTATTTGTTTCAGAGGCGGCCCCCAACGGTGTCTCCTCGTTGCCTACTAGAACCACGACAGAATCAGCGGCTGTGTCGGGCAGGGCACTGGTTCGACACAGCGGACAAGTCGAGTGCGATTGCAGCCACATGTCGATGCAATCGATGTGGAAGCTGTGGTGGCATTTGGGGAGCAGTCTCGCCTTCTCCTTCTCCTCGAATTCGCACAAACAGACGGCGCACTCGAGCCCCTCTTTGTGATTCTCCGACTCATACACGAGCACGGGAATCGCTTCTATATCGGACTTGCGGAGGCCGACTCTTTGGAGCCTTGGGGGATCCTGCTGTTCGACTAAGTCTAAACGACGGCGTCGGAAAGAGGCCCTGCGCCACAAGAAGCAGCGCGCGTAGATCTGTAAACCGAAAACGATGAGGACGACCGCGAACAGAAATAGAATGGCGCCAAGCATGATTTTGCTGCCAATGGCCATTGCCGTCGAGTCATTAGCTGCATTATCCTCCTTAAAGTCACGGTTCCCATTGAAGTTATCGAAAGAATCCATGGCTGGATAGGAACTCGACATTGAAAGTTTTCTCGATGATTGCTGTGATTTTGTGATGCTCGAGCCGACTCAGTGGCCGCCTTATATGCAAACGGATGTAGATGCGATTAGAAGTGGGACCCACGGCGTTAGGAGTCAAACATGTATGAGAAGGCGTAGGAAAATTCCAAGAAGGCGGCCGCGAGCCGCGTGACCGAACTGCTCTTTTTCTTCGATCCCTGTGGTTTCATCTTCCTGGAAATCGAATTCGAATTCGATTCTGACTACAATTTCGCCGCCCACATTACGGCACCACATTGCCAATCGTGAATCGCGATTCGTCGCACCTTCCACCTGTGATGTACGACGCGGGAATTTATGGACTACTTTTTATTATTATAATTTTTTTTTCCTTTTCTCTCCCACGTATAAGAGCACTGTTTGCCTTGAAATAATTTTTGATTGGTTAAGATCTAGTTTTTTTTGGATTTAAGGAAATAGAAATCGGTTTTCAAGAGTGAAAGTCTGTTTTTTTTACAGACAATTATGTGACTTAGTTGCATTTATAGATAGTAGTCAAATAATGATTATCTTTATTTTTACTAAATTATGATAAATTTTACCACTTAATAAAAAATATTCTAACTTATACATTTGTATTTTTGTTTTAAAAAAAATAAATATTATTTAATTTTTTCTGTTAAATATATTATTTTTCATAATATTTTTTTGAATATATAAATAAATTTATTACATACCCACACAAATCTAAAACACTTAAAAAGTATCATTACCCAATTTCAAATTTACTATTTCAAATAAAATCTTATACCTCGAAAATATTATAAACTTTAAAAACATCTCACAATTAAATCATGATATGTATATATTGGTCAACTAAACGAAACTCCGCGGATACTTGTTCATGATGTTAACATTATTGAGCTCACTCGTGATGAAATAATGCATCCGACTCCACTATATTTTCTTATTGATATCCGTGACCTCACTCGTGACGAAATATTAATCCGACAATGACACACACGATTTTGAGTTACACAAATTTGTGGATGTCTTCGGTATACTTGATGGTTCGAGCGACTGTGTATTTAATTTTTTGTATGGCTATTTTTCTACCAAATCAAGGTTCCATCTATCTTTTTTTTAATATATATAAAATAATATTAGTATTATTTTTAAATATTCAAATAACTAACTTAAAAAAATAACTATTATAACTAATATAAAAAAATATTGTTTATTTTAAAATCTATGAAGAATAAGGATGGACTAATTTATTCTAAAAACAAAAAAGATATATAAAGTTTTTGGAAATTAAATTCATATAATTAGGGGATATAATAGCCTATTTTTGAAATGGGCTGGAATAATTTTGATTATTTAAAATTGAAAAATTGTTTGTATAGTCAAGATTTATAAATCTCTAATATTTTTTTTTGCTTTACAATCCAACGGAGTGAATTAAGAGATTGGATAATGAATGGAAAAAACTAAAAGTTGACAGATGGGTAAGGGAGTCAATCCCTTGTTTATTGTTAAAATTGTATAAAAGAACATAATCTTTACTTCAAACATAATTATCTATAGGTAAATACATCCAATATGATGCCATGTTTCTCAAAACTTTACCTCACACTTCTCAAGCACACTATCTTCGTAGCTTGTAAATTCCCTCCAATAAGTTATCCCTTGTGATCTTTCAGTCTCCGTGAATCAATAGTCAAGCTATCCCAATACTCATAGAAACAAAAAAGGCTCAATAGTCAAGCTATCCAAATACTCATAGAAACAAAAAAGGCTCAATAGTCAAGCTATCCCAATACTCATAGAAACCAAAAAGGCTAGACTATCCTTCACTATGCATGAATTAATAGTCAAGCTATCCCAATACTCATAAAAACCAAAAAGGCTAGGTTATCCTTCACTCATGAATCAATAGTCAAGTTATCCCAATACTTGATCCAGGAGGATCTTGATCAGTACAAGATCGACAGAGTTCCAAGTCAACTCCAACAGTTCAATGTCTAGTTCAGTCTTCAGAATCGTCAAATCGCCAGTGAAATCTCCTTCAAAAAGGTTCTTCAAATGTTATGGTCGTCATGTGTTTCAAATTTGGATGAAAAAAGTGTAAAAGGGGACATAGTATTTATGGACCAAGATCTAAGGTTTCCTATGATGAAATACCTTATGAAATGTAAGTCTTATTCCTAAATACCTAAAACATATGTCAAAACCCTAATACCTAAAATCATATTCCTAAAACTCTAACCCATATGTCAAAGACCTATTACTAAGTCTTAAATCCCTAATGCTAAAGTCCTAGCGCAATTACAAAACCATATTAAAAAACTATGTCATAAATCCCTAAGTCTAAATCCTAAAGCGCCATATTAAAACCTATTAAAAAACATTCCAAAAACCTTTATAAAAGGTTTAGGAGTCGGGTTTAATCATATGGTGTAAAAACTTTATGGCTAAAGTTCGGATTATGATTATGTAATGGGGATATTTAACATATACCATAAACCTTTGTGTGTAAAAAGGGTTCAGGTTTTTAATTGTAAAACATATGGTTTAAAAACATTATAAAACAAACCCACAGAGTTAGTGCTGTGACCGTGTCGGGAAACGTAATGACATGTGAACAATTTTAAAAACCGTGACGTTAAAACCATGTGGAGAGTTGTAATGTAGAACCACCGAGTTTATGGAGTAACAACCGGAGCTACTGCCAGACAGAAATCCGACTGTTCACATGCAGATGCTGGAGATCACTAACTCCGCCCAGTTAGCATAACCGCCGAAGAAAACTTTAATATAAAGTTTATAAATGGGTTTTTAGAATTAATTCAGCGCTAAGGTTTGGGGATATTAATCCCTAAGTTCATGATTGGAGAGGGATTCGATCCCTTATCACAAATTCTTCTCAAAAAATTGCTAAATGAATATTTGAGGCAGCCTATTAAAGCCATGTAAATTCTTCTTTGAAGATCATCTTTGGTTTTTGTGAAGACATAGTGCAGTTTCAGAAGTTGAGAGGCGATTTTGTTTGCAGCATTGCTCAGCCATCGGTGGTCGGAATTGAGCACGGAGATAAGCGTCGGAAAGTCGAGGTAGAGTACTTTTTGTTTACAGAGTTCAGAAGTTCCTGCGAGCACAGTCATTCTGTTCTATTTCAGAGTAAATATTCCTCACGATCAATCCTAATAAAAACGGATGCCCACTTAAAAGCGGACTCGGAAATGTATTCCAGGAGGGATGAACTCCGTCTCTCTGATTATTACTATTATTTAATTCATTTATGATGCTGGTTTATGTTATGTTTCATTAAAGCATACTTCATTTAACAGTCAATCTAAAGGACAAACTAATCAAACTACCTCAGCACTTTATTCGATCAATTTCAGATCATATTGGTATCAAAGCAGGTTGTGCTTTGTAGTTTGTTTGTCAATGGATGTTAACCAGGTTGGGTTTGCAACATGTAAAATGAGAGCTTGAGGAATTCGATCCAAAGATCGGAAAACGGAAATTCGTTCATCAATCAACAATGACAGGGACTAAGAACGTTGAGACTCCTGAAGCTACTGAAACGAAGCCCATGGATGAGACTCAAATCCAGCAGATGTTTATGAACATGCAGCAAATGCTGGCAGTATTATATGAAGACAAAAAGAAGAGAGATGAAGCCTCATCGGTGAAGGCATCAAAGAAGGGTAAAGGCAAGGCAGATAAATCTCCTCCTTCATCTCCATTATCTTCTTCTACTTCTTCTACGTCTAGTTCTTAATCAGGTAAAGAAAAGAAACTTAAGAGTCCACTTTCGAAACTTGATGTTAAGTTCGAATTACCTGTGTATGACGGAGAAATGAACCCTGAGAAACTAGATAATTGGGTAAAAAAATTAGAAGTCTATTGTCATATTCAAAATATTACTGATGATAAGACAAAGATCCAATTAGCTACTCTTAGAATGGGGGGTATTGCTTTAATCTGGTGGGAGAGTAAGACACAGATATATTTAAAGCGTAAAGGAAAAGTTATCACCTCATGGACTAAGTTTATAAGGGCTCTAAAGAAACAATTTTATCCCTTGGGTCACACACAACAAGCTGTAATGGATTGGCAGCGCTTGCAACAAGGTAAGGGACAGAGTGTTCAAGAGTTCACACAGGAATTCTAAAAGAAGGCATTAGCACTTGGTATTTCTTTGGACACAAGAGAAACTTTGTTGAAGTATATAGGAAGTTTGCATTCATATCTGCAGCATACATTATTAATGTTCAATCCTGATGATTTTGATGAAGTTTGTGTTCAAGCTATTCATGTTGAGTCAGGTGGTAGACCTTTCAAGTTTACACCAAAGACATCCACACAGATGGAAATTGAAGATAGAAAAAAGAAGGGCAAGTCAAAGGGAAAGAAGACTGCCACAGCTCAGAAGGGAGATGATAGACCTACTTGTACACATTGCCAAAATATCGGCCATGATGAAGCGAGGTGTTGGAAACTTCATCCGGAACTGAAGCCAAAAAAGTTCCAAACAAGAAAGGGTGAAAAGAAGGCTGAAACAGCTATCCAACAATGCTTGGATTTAGGATCCGATTCAGGTGATGAAGGTAAAATCACTGTTATGGCTACAACAGGTAAAATTTCTGAAGCTAGTACTTCTGCTTCTTCTAATATCACACAGTTGAATGAAAAAAAAAGGATCGAGTTATTTCATATAAGGGTAACTTCAAAGCATACTAAGATAGATACATTGTTCGATACGGGATCACAGGCAAATTTGATTTCTGAGTCATTGGTTAAACAATTGGGTTTGAAAACAAGTAATCATCCAAAGCCATATCCTTTAGGGTGGTTAAAGGAAAAATCTCAAATTTGTGTTACCAAACAGTGTCGATTAAAATTTGCAATCACATCTAACTATATCGATGAAGTAGATTTGGATGTGATACCGTTAGAAATTTGTGGAATTGTCTTAGGTAGCCCTTATCTCTATGACTGTGATGTAGTATTTTATAGAAAGGAACATATGTATCATCTCATAAAAGATGGGATTAAGTACGTCATTCGGGCAAATAAAACTCAAAATCACTTGAATTTAATTAATGCTAATCAGATGAAGCACTTAATTAGTTCAAGTAAGAGGTACATACTCATGTCGATAAAAGAGCAACATAAGGATCTTAAGGGTACTTGTTCAAGTTGTGAATTTCAGAATGAAGGTAATTTGGTTGAAAAGTTAGATTCATTACAAGATCTAGTTAAGGAACCAAAACATCTACTTCATAATAAGGAAATATCACATGAGATGCAGTTGATGCCTGATGCCTCTAATAATGAAATGTGTCACAAGTCAGTTGTAGAACATAAAGAAATAAAGCAATTAAAAAAATTTGTAATCATGTGTGTAAAGGAACAACATAAGAATCTACCATATTTTAGTTCAAGTTATGAGTCCCAGTTTAAAGATAGTTTGATTAAAGGAAACAAACATCTTACTCATAACTAGGGAATACAACATGCATTACAGATGATGCCTAGATCGCTTCTTCCTAATGTCAGAATGAATCAAATCAGTTTAAAGGATACAGGTCAGTATTGGGGAAAGTCAATGTTTGATTTGTCTTGTGTTGTTTCGCCATTAAACGCCTCTTTTCAAGTGGAGAGGGAGCATTTTTGTTTTCATATCAAAGCCTTTCTAAAAGTAGTGTCAAAGTATTCAGCTTATGCATCAAGGGAAAGTGATAATCAATGGAAACATCAAATAGTGATGTCAAAAATGTCTTTAATAGTCTCTGTCATTCCACAAAATAGATTGTTAATACAAGTCAATGGTATTGAAAAATATCCTATAGAGACTGTTTTCAAAGATTGTGAATCACTAACTCATGGTATCTTGTGGAAAGAAGTCAATTGCCATGTTTATAACAGGTTGTTTCACCATCATCGCAAGTTGTACATACTGCAGAAATGTGGAATAGGTCACCAGTTCAAAAAGTGCCATGGTCAGCATCAGGGTCATCACTTGCAGTTGACTGATCGAATGTATTGGTACATCATCAAAGTCAAGATGAAAGTGAGAGATTTGTATTCTCACTTATTGTCAGTTTAAAATCAAGCTTTTGTGGTCGAAAAGCTTTTTAAGTGGAGAGGATTGATCCAGGAGGATCTTGATCAGTACAAGATCGACAGAGTTCCAAGTCAACTCCAGCAGTTCAATGTCCAGTTCAGTCTTCAGAATCTTCAAATCGCCAGTGAAAGCTCCTTCAGAAAGGTTCTTCAAATGTTATGGTCGTCATGTGTTTTGAATTTGGATGAAAAAAGTGTAAAAGGGGACATAGTACTTATGGACCTAGATCTAAGGTTTCCTATGATGAAATACCTTATGAAATGTAAGTCCTATTCCTAAATACCTAAAACATATGTCAAAACCCTAATACCTAAAATCCTATTCCTAAAACTCTAACCCATATGTCAAAGACCTATTACTAAGTCTTAAATCCCTAATGCTAAAGTCCTAGCGCAATTACAAAAACACATTAAAAAACTATGTCATAAATCCCTAAGTCTAAATCCTAAATCGCCATATTAAAACCTATTAAAAAACATTCCAAAAACCTTTATAAAAGGTTTGGGAGTCGGGTTTAATCATATGGTGTAAAAAATTTATGGCTAAAGTTCGGATTATGATTATGTAATGGGGATATTTAACATATACGACAAATCTTTGTGTGTAAAAAGGGTTCAGGTTTTTAATTGTAAAACATATGGTTTAAAAACATTATAAAAAAAACCCACAGAGTTAGTGTTGTGACCATGTCGGGAAACGTAATGACATGTGAACAATTTTAAAAACCGCGACGTTAAAAGAGATGCGTTGACAGTTGTAACGCAGAACCGTTGGGTTTATGGAGTAACCGCCGGAGCTACCGTCGGACAGAAATCCGACTGTTCACATGCAGATGTCGGAGATCACTAACTCCGTCCAGTTAGCATAACCGCTAGAGGAAACTTTAATATAAAGTTTATAAATGGGTTTTCAGAATTAATTCAGTGCTAAGGTTTGGGGATATTAATCCCTAGGTTCATGAATGGAGAGGGATTCGATCCCTTATCACAAATTCTTCTCAAAAAATTTCTAAATGAAGATTCAAAGCAACCTATTAAAGCCATCTAAATTCTTCTTTGAAGATCATCTTTGGTTTTTGTGAAGACATAGTGCAGTTTCAGAAGTTGAGAGGTGATTTTGTTTGCAGCATTGCTCAGCTGTCGGTGGTCGGAATTGAGCACGGAGATAGGCGTCGGAAAGGAAAGGAAGAGTAATTTCTATTTACAGAGTTCAGAAGTGCCTATGAGCACAGTAATTCTGTTCTATTTCAGTGTAAATATTCCTCACAATCAATCCTAATAAAAATAGACGCCCACTTAAAAGCGGACCCGAAGATGTAGTCCAGGAGGGACGAACTCCGTCATCAAATTGTTTGCGTCTTCTTCTCTCTGATTATTGTTGTTATTTAATTCATTTATGTTGTTGGTTTATGTTATGTTTCATTAAAGCATACTTCATCTAATAGTGAATCTAAAGGACAAACTAATCAAACTACCCCAGCACTTTATTCGGTCAATTTCAGATCATATTGGTATCAGAGCAGGTTGTGCTTTGTAGTTTGTTTGTCAATGGATGTTAAACAGGTTGGGATTGCAACGTGGAAAAGGCGAGCTTGAGGAATTCGATCTAGAGATCGGAAAACAGAAAGTCATTCATCAGTCAATGATGACAGGGACTGAGAACATTGAGACTCCTGAAGCTACCGAAACGAAGCCCATGGATGAGACTCAAATCTAGCAGATTTTTATGAACATACAACAAATGTTGGAAAAATTATATGAAGATAAAAAGAAGAGAGATGAAGCCTCATCGACGAAGGCATCAAAGAAGAAGGGTAAATGCAAGGCCGATAAATCTCCTTCTCCTCCTTCATCTCCGTCATCTTCTTCTTCTTCTTCTACATCTAGTTCTGAATCAGATAAAGAAAAGAAAATTAAGAGTCCACTTTTGAAACTTGATGTTAAGTTCGAATTACTTGTGTATGATGGAGAAATGAACCCTGAGAAACTAGATAATTGGGTAAAACAATTAGAAGTCTATTGTCGTATTCAAAATATTACTGATGATAAGACAAAGATCCAATTAGCTACTCTTAGAATGGGGGGTACTGCTTTAATATGGTGGGAGAGTAAGACACAGATAGATTTAAAGTGTAAAGGAAAATTTATCACCTCATGGACTAAGTTTATAAGGGCTCTAAAGAAACAATTCTATCTGTTGGGTCACACACAACAAGGTGTAATGGATTGGCAGCATTTGCGACAAGGTAAGGGACAGAGTGTTCAAGAATTCACACAGGAATTCCGAAAGAAGGCATTAGCACTTGGTATTTATTTGGAAACAAAAGAAACTTTGTTGAAGTATATAGGAAGTTTGCATTCATATTTGCAGCATACATTATTAATGTTCAATCCTGATGATTTTGATGAAGCTTGTGTTCAAGCTATTCATGTTGAGTCAGGTGGTAGACCATTCAATTTTACACCAAAGACATTCACGCAGATGGAAACTGAAGATAGCAAAAATAAGGGCAAGTCAAAGGGAAAGAAGACTGCCACAACTCAGAAGGGAGATGATAGATCTACTTGTATACATTGCCAAAAGATCGGCCACGATGAAGCAAGGTGTTGGAAACTTCATCCGGAGCTGAAGCCAAAGAAGTTCCAAATGAGAAAGGGTGAAAAGAAGGCTGAAACAACAATCCAACAACGCTTGGATTTGGGATCCGATTCAGGTGATGAAGGTAAAATCACTGTTATGGCTACAACAGGTAAGGTTTCTGAAGCTAGTACTTCTGCTTCTCCTAATATTGCACAGTTGAAAGAAGGAAAAAGGATCGAATTATTTCATATAAGGGTAACTTCAAAGCATACTTCGATATGGGATCATAGGAAAATTTTATTTCTGAGTCATTGGGTAAACAATTGGGTTTGAAAACAATTAATCATCCAAAGCCACATCCTTTAGGGTGGTTAAAGGAAAAATCTCAAATTCATGTTACCAAACAGTGTCGGTTAAAATTTGCAATCACATCTAACTATATCGATGAAGTAGATCTGGATGTGATACCGTTAGACATTTGTGTAATTGTCTTAGGTAGCCCTTATCTCTATGACCGTGATGCAGTATTTTATAGAAAGGAACATATGTATCATCTCATAAAATATGGGATTAAGTACATCGTTCGGGCACGTAAAACTCAAGATCACTTGAATTTAATTAATGCTAATCAGATGAAGCGCTTAATTAGTTCAAGTAAGAGGTACATACTCATGTCAATAAAAGAGCAACATAAGGATCTTAAGGATACTTTTTCATGTTGTGAATCTATGAATGAAGGTTATTTGGTTAAAGAATTAGATTCATTACAAGATCTAGTTAAGGAACCAAAACATCTACTTCATAACAAGGAAATATCACATGAGATGCAGTTGATGCCTGATGCCTCAAATAATGGAATGTGTCACAAGTCAGTTGTAGAGCATAAAGAAATAAAGCAATTAAAAATATTTGTAATCATGTGTGTAAAGGAACAACATAAGAGTTGACCATATGTTAGTTAAAGTTATGAGTCCCACTTTAAAGACAGTTTGATTGAAGGAAACAAACATCTTACTCATAAGCAGGGAATACAACATGTATTACAAATGATTCCTAGATCTCTTCTTCATGTCAGAATGAATCAAATCAGTTTAAGTTTGAAACTTAATAGATGCAGGGATACAGGTCAGTATTGGGGAAAGTCAATGTTTGATTTCTCTTGTATTGTGTTGCCATTAGAAGCCTCTTTTCAAGTGGAGAGGGAGCATTTTTGTTTTCATATCAAAGACTTTATAAAAGAAATGTCAAAGTATTCAGCTTATGCATCAGGGGAAAGTGCTAATCAATGGAAACATCAAATAGTGATGTCAAAAATGCCTTTAATAGTCTCTTTCATTCCACAAAATAGATTGCTAATACAAGTCAATGGTATTGAACAATATTCTATAGAGACTGTTTTCAAAGATTTTGAATCACTAACTCATGGTATCTTGTGGAACGAAGTCAATTGCCATGTTTATAACAGGTTGTTTCACCATCATCGAAAGTTGTACATACTGCAGAAATGGGGAACAGGTCACCAATTCAAAAATTTCCATGGTCAGCATGAGGGTCATCACTTGCAGTTGATTGATCAAATGTATTGGTACATAATCAAAGTCAAGATGAAAGTGAGAGAGTTGTATTCTTACTTATTGTCAGTTTAAAATTAAGCTTTGGTGGTGAAAAAGCTTTTTAAGTGGAGAGGATTGATCCAGGAGGATCTTGATCAGTACAATATCGGCAAAGTTCCAAGTCAACTCCAGCAGTTCGACGTCCAGTTCAGTCTTCAGAATCATCAATTTTCCAATGGAAGCTCCTTCAGTTTCATGGTTGTCATTTGTGATATGATGTAAAGGGTTTTAATCCTAAACTAAGGTTAAAAGGACATTATAAAAGTCTAAGGTTAAAAATTTATACCTAGACCTAAAACCCTAATACCTTAGTCCTAAACCCTATCCACATCATTTAAGACTTAAGGTTTAAAGACCTAAGTGATAAGTCTAGGTATTAAAAATTAAACCTAGTCCTAAGTCTTAAAAAAATCCTAAGCGCTATGATAGTCCTAATTCCTAATGCTAAAGTCCTAGCACAATACAAAACCCTATTAAAAAAAAAACATGTCATAAAACCCCTAAGTCTAAATCCTAAAAGCGCATATTAAAAACATTACAAAAACCTTTAATTGAAGGTTCAGATGTTTGATATATTAAAATATATATGTTAAACCTTTTATAAGGTTCGGATCATAGCGGGAGTTTAAAAATATGGCATAAAAATTTATAAAAAGGGTTCGGGTTAATTGTTTAAAAAACATTATAAAACAACCCACAGAGTTAGCACTGTGACCGTGTCAGGAAACGTAATGACATGTGAACAACGTTAAAGAACTACGTGGTTTAGAAAATGCGTCGGAGAATGTTATGGTTTACAGTTGTAATACGCACTGACCGCCGGGACGATGACTGCAACTGCCGAGATAACCCGCCTGATCACATGTTGACGGTTAGAACCTCTGCCTGGTTAGCATAACCACCGGAGAAAAAATTAATATAAAGTTTATAAATGGGTTTTCGAATATAATTCTGTGCCTATGGTTTGGGAATTAATCCCTAAGGTTCATGCAAGAGATAGGATTCGATATCCTAATCTCAAATTTCACTCAACCACTTGCTAAATGGGGATTTCAGAGGTTCAATGCAGACTTTATAAACTATGACAAAGCTTCATAAAGTTCATCTTTGTTTTTGTGTGAAGACATTAAGTTTTTGAGTGTAGTTTCAAGAGGAGAGAGGCGATTTTGTTCGTAGCATTGCTCAGCCGTCGGTGGTCGGAATTGAGCATGGAGACAGGCGTCGGAAAGGCAGTGAAGAGTAAATTCTGTTTACAATGTTCAGAAGTGCCTATGACCACAATCATTATGTTCTATTTCATTGTAAATATTCCTCACGATTAATCCTAATAAAAATGGATGCCCACTTAAAAGCGGACTCGGAGATGTAGTCCACGAGGGACGAACTCCGTAATCAAACTATTTGCCTCTTCTTCTTTATGATTATTGTTGTTATTTAATTCATTTATGCTGTTGGTTTATGTTATGTTTCATTAAATCATACTTTAGTTAATAGTCAATCTAAAGGACAAACTAATCAAACTACCTTAGTACTTTATTCGATCAATTTCAGTGACATTGAGAGAGCCCTCTCTAGTTTTGGTAGTGCTAGCTACCTGATCTAAAAGTTGATCTATGGTTACCTTCCTTTAGCTCCATTCTTAGCCTTGCGAAGCACGGGGGGTGATAACAGCATGTGTAGAAAGCACAATGATGGGTAATGTGTGGTATCTAGAGTGTGGTTCCTAATTCAATATGACGGGAAACCGAGAATTTTTCAGTGACTTGGAGGAGAAGGATCTCCAAATGCACGTCATGATGGGAGATAATGGGAAGAATAACATGACCGGTATCAGTATATTTAATTTTCAGAGGGAGTATGGCTCCCCTCTCATACTCAAGGGTGTGATGTTTGTTTCGAGTATAAATAATAATTTGGTTTCCATTACAATGTTGGAATATTGTGGCTACAATGTGATATTCAACAAAGGAAAGGTAAACCTGAGGTACATCTCCATGAGACAAGTGAAGCAGATCAGGGTTCGGGTGAAGAACCTCTACAAGTTGAATGTTGAAGATTGTGTTTCTTTGAGCACAAAGGTAGAGAAGGTGCATAAGTGAGATGTTGGTGAATTATGGCATAGAAGACTTGGTCATTTGCACCATGGAGCTTTGAATATCATGTATCATATAACCATAGCACTCCTCAATGGAGCACTAGAGTATAAAAATAGATGTAAAGGGTGTACCTTGGGGAAGTTCACAAAAGCCACCTTCAATGATCGGGATAGCAGGGCACATGCAATCGTTGAAAGGATCCACTCTGATGTTTGTGGACCTTTCTCGATAGCCTCCAAAAAAATCACATGTATTATTTTATATTTGAAGATGATTTATCATGTAAGTGTTGTATTTTATTCATGTAGAAGAAAGACCATACATTCTCCAAATTTGTTGAATTTAAAGCACCTATTGAGAAACAAACTAGCATGAAAGTGAAGGCTCTCACAAGTGATAACGGTAGTAAATATGTGTCGAATGAGTTTAAAAATTTATATGCAAAAGGAATGCATTCAACAAGAGTTTACAACACCCCATAACCCACAAAAAAATGGGGTGGATGAAAGAAAGAAGAAAAGTGTTGTGTGAGTTGCATGAGAAATGTTGCATGATCGGGGCCTACCTCTGTACTTATGGGTCGAAGCATGCAACATAGCAGTTTATGATCCAGGTGGATAATGGTGGCCACCCGCCTATTCCACTTACGGCCCCACCTTTCTTTCTTTCAGTTTTCCAGTTTCCTAATTGTAGCACAATTTACTATTTTTAGCAGTTTTTAGGGTCCTGAACTTCCAGACTCGTTTTGAGGCCCTAAATGATGTTTTTGGGAAAAAATTGGAGAAACATGGAAGTTCCTTTGATGTTGCACACATAAAAAGTTGTATTCCTCGAATAGACATTTCTAAGGAGATATTGTGCACGTCAAACGAAGATTGTATGCCAATGTTATGTCCCTGGGAAGATTGATGTACCAACTTACCCAAACAAGGCCCATAGTTTGGCACTTCATCTCCTAGGGTTAGGTTTTTGGATGTTTAGGGTTATCCATTGTTTCTCAATAATAAATAGGTCCTCGAACCTCATTGTAACACAGTTCAGAGGCATGTAGTTTCCACATCTCTTCTTAGAGATAAGCTACCAACGCCCTAGCTATTTTATTTCCATTCTGTCTGTAAGCATATTTCAGTTATTTGTTATTAATGAAATGAAGTTTTATTTTCGTTGCATCTATGCTTTTATATGTATTTTTGTATTTCATTGTGTTCCTGCATAAATCCAGATCAGTATATGTGTAGAAAAGGAGTCCTCATCAGATTCTTGAGATGAGTACACCAAAAGAAGCTTTTTTAGGGAAGAAACCATATGTGTCATGTTTCTAAGGAATCAAGGAAAAAGCTAAAGTTTGCAGCAAAGTTGGGTATATTTTTGGGGTACACTAATACACCTCACAAATATCAGGCATACCTTCCATCTCTTAGGATGCCAGTTGTTCGTAGAGATGTGAAGTTCGATGAAGAGAAGGCAATTAGGTGTTCCCTTGAGAGGGAACTTCAGTTACATGCAGATGAGGAGACTTTGGCTCCAAAGGAAGAACCTCAGGATGTTGTGGAGCAGCCACATACAAAAGAGAAAAGACTGGAGACATCCACTCATGCAGAGACATCCAAAGAAGGAAGGCAGTGCATAAGGGAAGCTGAAATATTATTGCATGATGCTAGAGAGAATGTGTGATCACCCACATCACAGCGCAGGTAGTGGAGGTCACCGGATCGGTACACATGCTACATGTCTCTGATAAGTGAACTAGTAGAGACAAAACCATCCTCATTCGAGGAATTGGTGCAACAACCAGTATGGGTTGATGCCATGGTAGATGAATATGATTCAATTGTCAGAAACTGTGTTTGGGAATCAGTCCCAAGACCAAAGAACGAGTCATTGGTGGGTTTGAGATGGATCTACAAAGTGAAGCAAGCAGCATATGGAAGCATTGAGAAACACAAGTCCATATTTGTGGCCAAGGGTTTATCTCAGGTGGAGGGAATTGACTACGAGGAGACCTTTGCTCTAGTATCAAGGTAATATTCTATCAGATCAATTCTAGCACTTGCAGCGCAGATGGGATGGAATATTCATCAAATGGATGTGGGGACAACATTCCTCAATGGATTTATTGAGGAAGAGGTGTACATTGAACAAATGGAAGGATTTGAGACCTTTGACATGGGGTCACATGTGTGCATGCTCAAGTGAGTGTTGTATGTATTGAAACAAGCACCTTGTTCTTGGTACACCAAGATCAATAGTTAATTCACCAATTTGGGATTCACCAGAAGTGAAGCAGATGAAAACCTTTACCATATTTTTGTTGAAGGTAATTTTTTTATTATAGTATTATATTTCAATGATTTGATTTTAATCGGTGATGAGAAGTTGATCAAACCTTGAAAAGAGGATCTTGCAAGAGAATTCGAGACAAAGGAAATGGGACTCATGCATTATTTCCTCGGTTTGGAAGTATGACAAGGAGATGGGGAACTGTTTGTCTCTCAGGGAAAGTATGACAACAAGATACTTAAGAATTTCTACACGGAGAGTAGAAAACCCATGGACACTCTTCTAGGTGAGGAAGGAGGATGCAACTTCAGGTGAGGAAGTGGAGGCCACTATTTACAAGCATCTTGTGGGTTCACTTATGTATTTGGTGAACACACGACCAGAAATGTGTTATGCAATTAACTGAATTAGTCAAGAGATGGTTAATCCAACCAAATTGTATTGGAAGGTGAAAAAACAAATGTTGAGATACCTCATAGGCACTACTCAGTATTGTATTTGGTATAAATGGTCAAAGGGAGTGAAGCTACAAGGTTTCACAAATGAAATTTTGGAGGGAATTCCATCAAATTGGAAGGGCACTTCAGGAGGAATCTTTCGTGTTGGTTCAAAAAAAAATTCTTGGTACAAAAGGAAGCAAAGATCAGTTACACTCGGCTCAACAGAAGCATAGTACATGACTGCCAATTAAGCAGCTTTTGAAGCTATATGGATGAGAGATTCTTGTTGGGGTATTTAGTCACATGATGTATCCTACTATGATTTGATGTGAAAATCTGAGTTGTATCAAACTCTATGATAATATAGTTTTTCACAATTTATCCAAGCACATTGATATCTGGTACCACCATCTACAATATTGTGTGCAGAGGTGGATCATGTTGTTGGAATACATTCCTACAGAGGAAAAACATGCATATTTTGAAAAAGGCCTTGTTAAGAGAAAAATTCGAGTTCCATAGAGGCAGATTTGGGGTATCTGATAATCCCTTTCTTGCTGAGAGCGAGTGTTTAAAATGTAATGAGAAATTCCTAATTTATTTTTTCCTTGAATTAAATTAGGAGAAAATTGAAACTTATCACAAGACAACTTGAATGAGTTAATTGAGTTGTTATCACTCAGCTAGCTTAGTTAATTCGATTTGTGGGCTTAACTTGAGATGTGTACAATTATTCCTAAACTTTAGGATCCTAGGTTGATTTAATTTCAGTTGTTACAATTTAAGTCAATTAAATTGAGTTAATGTGAGTTAAACTAGTTCCAACTATTGGAGGAACTAGTGGGAGGTCTAGCAGTGGGGTGTAACTTTAGTGTTTAACCAGTTAACTGATCAATCAACCTAAAATAACTCATGCATGCATGAAAATAGAGTTACCCAGCTGAGATTGGAGTTCAAGGGAAGTGTACTATCAGTTGTATAATTTTCCAAGTTTTAGAAGTGGTGCATGTAGTCAAAGGATGGCCTAAAGGAATTGCACAATTCTCAATGAGTAATTTCCATTATTAATAGTGGCTAATTCCTCATCAAACACTGAAAGGAAATAGGATCTTAGAGTGCTTTAAAATTGGTTGTTTTGGCCAAATTCATTCAATTAGGAAGAGGATAGAATATACTTGTGCAGGTTAAGCAGAGCATATTGTATTCATCCAAATTATTTGATTAATGAAAAATAGATAGGAAGGGGTTTTGAGTAGTTGATTTCCCCTAGATAAATATTTGTATATGTTTTTTAAATCATGATGCATGTTTTTTATATGTGTTCTTGATCGTGAATAATTTTCTTCCACGGATGAGTAGAGTAGATTTGAGTCTTATGTTTTCGTACATTACATTAGCAGTTTCGAATCTACAATTAATTTCTACACTTGCTATCTTTGTAAGCTCAAATATGTAAATGTTGGCACGAGCTATTTTCAAATCTTCAAAAATATTATAATCAATCGCTTCATTTTTAGCATGTAGTGTTGAATTGTCTGCAAGTGTCACTTGATTTGAAAATCCCAGAGTGATAGGCTTGTTTTTACTATTGGTTGAAGTACTCTTAGAGGAAACAACATTTCCAAACTTATTTTGAGTATTTTAAATAGTATTAGTTGGTGATGCGAGTATTCTTAACAATTTATTCTTTAATCTTATTTCATCACTTCCTGTTCAGAAATGGGTCCTTTGCTCCTCAAATTATAATGGCAAGTTTGTTTCTGAGGAGGAGCTCCACTTTGAGGAGGTGCTTCAACACTCTTATTTTCGGTGTTGAAAATAAAATCAAAATTATTTATTGCATGTCCAATACATGTGTTTTCCTCAACCGTTGTAGGTTTATTTGTTTCTTCGATCTACTTGGACTACTCATGCTCTAGTAAAGTATCGACGATATGCACCACGAAAGCATTAATGTTGTTGTTCCATTGTGGGAATTTTTTATTTTTATTTTTATTTTTATTTTTTTTTAATTTTTAATTTTTAATTAATTAATTATTTATTTTATTTTATTTTATTTATTTATTTATTTATTTTTTTTAATTTTTATTTAATTTTTATTTTATTTATTTTATTTTTTTTAATTTTAATTTTTTTTTTAATTTTAATTTTAATTTTTTAATTTAATTTAATTTTTTATTTATTTATTTTAATTTTATTTAATTTTATTTAATTTTATTTTTTAATTTATTTATTAATTTATTTTTATTTATTTAATGTATTTATTTATTTATTTATTTTATTTTATTTATTTATTTATTTTTTTATTTATTTTTTCTGAATTCCATTCCCAATGGAGGAAAAATAGTTCTCCATCCCTATACTTTCATTATTCAACACAACATTTGAACGCTAGGCATATTTAGTTGGCTTGTTGTTTTTTTTATTCCTTCTGAATGAGAAAGACTTGGGCGGCTTGCTGTTGGTAGAGGTCTCACTTGAATTTCTCTTTATTTCTAGGAATTCATTAGTGGATGCCTTTAGAGATTTAGTCAAGATTTCAATATCAATGGAATCATTTTATATAGCCTTACTTGAAGAAGTTGAGAGTTATTACCAATATCCTTAAAGTATTTAGATTAATCATCATCAATAATAGCTCCAATGGCACACAAGTATTTCTCTATGGTGATTGCTTTTGCAAAGTTTAAAGTCAGTGTCTCCTTTGCAACTCTTTTAACAAAAGTAGAAATGTTTGTCGACAAGGTAGTTGTATAGTAATCTATAGTGATAGAATTGTGAGGCTGCATGTTAGAGGGAAAATTTTTCGATATGCGGTTGAACCTTTGATTGAAGTCTTTGACTTTCTCCTTTTCCACCATCTTAATATTTTTTATTTATTTTAACAACATGGATGGAGTCTTTTAATAGACAAATTTCTCCAAAAAAAATTATTAAACTCCCTCCAACCATGGATTGAATTAACATGCAAACTATGGTACCCTGTTGTTTCTCTACCTTCTAGAGTGAAAGGAAAAAACCTACAAGCAATATCAAAGTATCAGACCTCTATCATTTGTATATGCATGTAGAAATCATCGATATGATCTTCTGCATTTTTCTTCTTTTCAGGATCAAACTTAGATAACAAATTCTTCGGATGTCTAGGCATTCTATGAAGGTTATCCACAAGAGCAAGTGGCCCTTGGACCATCTAGTCCAATTCCCGATCTGTTATGTCTTTGTCTCCTTGATCCTCCTCCTTTTATGAATATGATGAGCCATATCCTTCATCGTTTAAATCATCATTAAATTCCAAATCAACTGTCGGTTTTTCTTCATAAGAAAGAACAATATCTTCCTCCTAGTCTTCGTGAATCATTAGAGGCGGCTCTTGTTGAATTGTGTCTTCTGAAGACTCTACTAATTCCTCAAGGGTGGAAAAGAAAAAATCTTCCACTAATGCAACCAATACACCAATACGACTTGTTTCTTTCTTCTTAGGATGATGAGGAAGATTATGAGAAACAAGGAGTAAACTGATAGATTTCATGAACCGACGCGTAATAGGCCAAATTTCCCCGGGTTATTCATAGGTAACTTCATAAGCGAACTTTGTACTAGGTTTTGGATAACCTCCTACCTTGGTAATAGGAGTTGGTATAGTTCTCGAGATATTACTGCCTTGTCTAGAAACTAAATGATTTTTATGTGAAGATTTATAAACCATAAAAAAACTAGTTTCCCTCCTTTTAGCGCCAGAATGTTGATGGTGCTGGATATCAAAAACATACAGGGGATCTCCCTGATATGATGTCCCAATTATACCTCACACCGTTTGGTTTAGGATTCACATCCAAAAATACAACCTAAATGTCGTTGACTTAGAGATTTGTCTTGGATTAAGATATTAGCATGAGAGAGTAGCATGCACATGATTTTGAATGAGCAAGAAAGTGTGCCATGTAAAATGTTCAATTAAGAAAGTGAGCCTCTAAAGAAAAGTAATAGTGCTAATATAGTGGAGATACATGCACATAAACAAGAAATAATCGGTATACATTAAGAAAATAGTTCACATACATGCTACGATTTTTAAATCATCACAACACATTTCAAATAGGTTTAGAACCAAAATCACCAAAATAGTTCAGTTACTTTAGTACGTATGAAATCCAACATAAACCAAAAACATTAGAAGTTTAGTCTCAAAACATCCATAATCTATGCATGGAAACCTGTTGATTAAATGTCTTCAATTATTAAGAAAAGGTTCCAAGATACATAAGTATAATGAACATCACTAGCTTCAATAGTGGAGTGTTAGAGCCACTACTTGCTCCCCAAAAGTACTTTCTCTATCCCTCTAATTACTTGTGGGAGAAGCCAAGGTTAAAATTAATTTTCTTGAGTAATGAGGCTCCTTTTATAACTTGAGGCATGACCTTTCATACCCTCATGACTCTTGACTTTCCAACTTCTAATGACCTTTGGACTTCTATAACTCTTGAACTTACAAATGCATTTTGGAATTACATATGACTCTTGGAATTACATGTATTTTGGACTTATTCATATGGATACTTTTACCATACATGACTCTTGGAATTCTACTTCTTTGTCATTTCAATAATTACATAATTACCACATGATTTGCACATCATCATGTGGTGAGAACATGACAAGTCATTATCATTAATGATTAGGACTCATAATAATTGATGACATGGAATTTATTCTATAGGTGACAATGTTGCCACTTATGTCTTCGATCTTGCATGAAACTTCCATGTCGTTTATTTATTCACCCTCCAAAGGGTCTTTGATCACATGGATTCTTTAGATTGATTCAATCATCAAGATTTCAATGTGTTCTTTGTTCTTGAATGCTTCCTTTGAATTCCCTTTTTGCCTAATTTCTTCATGCATCATAGCCATGTTGTTTTGGAATACCTACAACTAAAATCACTCATGGAAACAAACATCAACCCAAAAAATCTCTTATTCTAACATGTTTCATCCAATTTTTTTGTTCATGATTTAACAGTGCGCTCAAGAACAACAAGGAGAACTTTTGGGTGCAAAGGCGCACTGTAAAGGGTTGAAGGGCTAAAGCTTCAAGGTTTTGGGATGTGATCATGTGCTCGGTAGGAGAGAGAAATATCAAGGGAGGGTGCAATTTTGAAGGATGGAGGAAGAGAATTAGGGCTTCCCAAGTGTGTTGTGCACTCAAGGGAGACTGGGAGGGTGTAGGAAGCACTTTCAAAGGATGAAGAGATGAAATTTGAGGCTTCGAGGTGCGATCATGCGCTCAATAGGTGCAAGGATGACGTAGGGTGCACTAATAAAGGATGAAAGAGTGATGCTTCAGGGCTTCAGGGTGCACTCATTCGCTCAAGGAGGGTCAAGGAGGGTGCAGGGCATATTGTTGAAGGCCGAAGGAGTCATGATGATGCTTGGATGATACACCATGCACTCAACAATGAGGAAGGTATTCTTTGTGGGTGAAGTTCAAAACAAGGAAGGGGAATGAGGCTTAGGAGTGCACTATGTGCTCTTGGAGGGTGTAGGGTGCACTTTTGAATAATGAAGTAGTCTCGATCAAGTCTTAAGAGTGTGGCATGCGCCCCTAGCCTTAATGGGTTAACTTGTACAACCACAATTCGTCTAAGTCTGGAAGATAGAACAAGGGGTGAACACAATGATTTTAGAGATGAAAATAAGTGAAATGCATACCAACTCATCAATAAAACTCAGACAGACTTGAACAATAATGAACACACGTCAAAATTCCAGTTTACAAACACTCCCCAAGTACAATGAACTAAGTGTGTGCGATTGCGACCAAAAGTATCCTTTTACAACAAAAAAAGGTGTTATGACCATGAAGTGCACTAGAGATGTTATAAACAATGTGACAACACTTAAGAATGATAAGGAACACTTGAAACATATAGAATGAATTGAAACGACACTTGATGTGACATTTAGGTAGGTTCCTAAATTTGAATGTAGTGGAAATTTTGGAGGGTGTTGTATCAATGTTAATAGGTTCTAAACTAAGGTAATTGAAATTGGCATGCCATGTAGCTCAAATATATAATCCATGAAGACTTGTACAACCAATAAAAGAGTGGAAGAACGAGGTAGAGCACATAAATGAATAACTTTTGAAAGATGGTTGACAACCACCATGATGAATGATTTTTTACCTTCATTGGGAGTCTCATCATAATATCTATTTAGATGTTTGTATATATCCATGGTGGGATTTCTAGTGGTTGCAATACTCCTAGTATCTTCATCATATCTCTCTTGTTTCTTTGGAAAGTATCATGGGATGTTAGGAAATCCTAGCCCGTATGTTTTGATTCCTTCCCAAAATAATGAGTTCTTAGTTCTTCCATAGTTCTTATGAAAATTGGATTGACTTGATATAGGTGATGGATGTAGATCCTCCAGAGCTCTTTATTTTATGATTGAATATTTTTCCAGAACAATGCACCCTTTATAGAAAAATGTGTCTTGTTTCCATATATAACCTATAGGTGGGGTTGGGTTCTACCTAAATCCATTGGATTAGTTTCCTTAAAGTAAATGTTTCTAGCCATTCCCTACATGCTTCCTTAAGCCACCCTAGGCTTGATAAGGATAAATTAAGGAATGATCTATCCCCCTCAAATTTTCCAAATAAAACATCAATCACAACATTTTGTTTACCCTTCTTATATATGATCTTGTAATCATACCCCAACATCTTGGTAACCCACTTAGGTTGATTTGGTGAAGAAAACCATTGTTCAAGGAAGTATTTTATATTATGATAGTCATTCTTGATTTGAAATTTCTTCCCTATGATATATTAATTCCAATTTCCACACCATGAAAAATTACCATAATTTCCTTCTCACATGTGAATTTTTGTAAATTTTGATCACACAAATTCTTACTAATGAATGCTAAGGGATGTCCTTTTGGAATCCTGGTTGCTTTGAGACCTCTTCCTAAGGCATCACATTCTAAGACAAAAGCCTTAATAAAATTATGCACTATTACTACTATAGTAGTGCACATGGAATCCTTCAAAGTCGCAAAGGCTTGCATTGTTGCCTCATTCCAAACAAAAGCTTTAGGTTTAAGGAGTGAAGTTAGGGAGCTACAATTTTTCCATACTTTAAAAAAAACTATATATTAGCTTGTAAGTCTTAACAAACCTTACAATCTCTTTAGAGTTTTGGGACGGGGACAATCTTGCATAACAACCACTTTCTTTGGTTCAACTCGTACTCCATCTTGACTTACAATTTGACCTGAATATTCAACCTTAGTGGCCCCAAAAGTATATTTGGAGTGATTCAAGAATAATTGGTTATCCCTCAAGACTTTCAAGGACTTAATTACATGATATATGTTTGACTCATATGCATTATTATATTTCAACATATCATCAAATAATATTAGAACAAAATTACTTAAGAAGGGTTTGAAAATCCTTTTCATGAGGCTCTATAAAATGGATGGAGCATTACAAAGACCGAAAGGCATCACTGGAAACTCATGATGACCTTCATGTGTCCTGAAATATATTTGAGGGATGTCTATCTCTTTTATATTTATTTGATGGTATCATAAATACAAATCAATCTTAGTTAAAAACTTGGCTCCTTGAAGTTCATCCAAGAGATCATCAACAATTGGGATAGGAAATATATCCTTAGAGGTAAACTTATTAAGAGCCATAAAATTATGACACATGCATCACCTTATTTCTTTCTTAACACCATGACTAGTGATGAGTAAATTATTGTATTGGGATGTGTGACTGCTACCACCAATAGTTCTTGAATGATATTCTCTTTCACTATGTTTTGAAAAAGGGTGTTGATAAGGATATGCATTTGGTGGTTGACATCCTTGAATTAGGGGAATACCATGGTCATGATCTCCAAGAGAAGGGGTAAACCCTTTGGTTTATAAAATACATTATAAATTTTTTTTTTATAATCAACTACAAGTATGAGTGGATTTCTTGTGTCAAAGGTTCCATAACCTGTATGGAATTAAATTAGGAAATATCGTCATAGTGGAATTTCCTTAGTAATTTCTCCACTTGAAAAGAATTGAATATTTCCATAGGGAATTCCTAAGTCCCTTGATGGGTGTGTACATGTTATTATTTAATGAAACTCATATATGTCTCCTTGAAACTTGCGGTGATTGTTACAGAAGTGCATAGCCATGTTTACCCTAATACTGTATCACATCAATTGAAAATAGATGGGTTTTGAGCTGACAATCACCCATATAGAGATTGATATTTTCACATCTACCCCCACATTTCATCATACCTCCATTCATAATCATGATTTGGAAGTTGTACACCAAATGGACAAAACAATGGGTTTCTTTAGCCACTTACTTGTGAATGTAATTGTGAGAACTACAACTATCAACCAAGATTATGAATTGTCTATGCTTGCAGTAGCTCATAAGTTTTAAGGTTTGTGGAGTCCAAATGCATGATAATCCATCTAAGGATATTGTGGATTATACTTGAGAGAATTGAGATTTTCTAGTTACCTAAGTAGGAATGTTGGTATCTTCAAGCACCAACTCCATTGTCACTTTGGGGGTTGTGTCTTCTATCAAGGTCGGGGTGGTCATATCCATTCAGGAAAAAAAAAAAAAAATATATATATATATATATATATATATATATATATATATATAAATAAAAATTTATTCACACCTATGACTTGGGCCATATTTCACATCATAATTATAAAAACTTCCACGTAATTGGTAGTCTACCATTTATGTTAGAGACAAATTTTGTAATTTCAAGGGATAAGCATGGGTTGTGCTTGGGGAATTAGCCTAGGGAGGCCAAGTGTAGGGAATGAAGGAGGGTTTTTTAATTTTTGCATTGATCAATGTCTCTAGTTATAGATCCCTCCGGGAGGCTTCCAACCATGTAGTGGGACGTTGCATTCTAACTTGAGCTCGAATATCCTCCTTAAGGTCACTAATTAAACATTCTTTATAGAAAGAATATGTTAAGTTATCTATACAAATGAATAATTTCTCAAAGT
>CM076580.1:1086088351-1086605004 GCA_034641835.2 Pinus albicaulis
TTGGGAGCGTGACACTCTTTGGATATACTGATGCCGATTGGGCTAGCAGTGTGGTGGATTGTAAGAGCACATCGGGATGTTGTTTCAATCTTGGTTCTACTTTGATCTCATGGATGAGCAGGAAGCAGAAGTCAGTGGCTTTGAGCACCGCTAAGGCCGAATACATTGCAGCAAGTATGGCCTGTTGTGAAGCAGTCTGGTTGCGAAAGCTCTTCAGTGAGTTGTTCGAGCATGTGCTAGATACCACAGTGATACTCTGTGATAATCAGAGTGGGATTCGCTTGACCAAGAATCTTGTGTTCCACGACCGATCCAAGCATATTGAAATCAGGTACCATTTCATCCGGGATATGGTACAGCGAGGCGCTATAAGGCTCGATCATATAGGAACTGATGAGCCGGTCGCGGATATTCTCACTAAGCCCCTGGGGAAGGTCAAGTTCCTAACCTTCCGTAAGAGACTTGGTATCATGGAACGACCTTATGATGTGGGTCCTGTTGGACGATGAGCTTGAGGAGCTCTGGGGGGCTTTTGGGACAGCTTCTCGGAGCTATGAGAAACCACAAGGCTAGGCTTGCCAAACCTTGTTGGTGTGCTTGGATCCCACCGTTGTGATTATTGAGTTAGTTCACCTCTCATTATCTGTGCCCCGTATGCATCCTACCCATTGAGTTCAGGGCTCATGGGAAGTACCTCTCATTTGGCCAATAAGGTGGGAAAAGCTAGAGACTAGTAGCAAAGACTGATGGACGCATCAGAGATTGTCGTACTCTCTATCTAGGATGGCATGGTCCAACCACTTGATCTGGGATCAAGTCTTGTGAGGTCTCGGACCTCTACCTGACTTCAGGTCAGAGGAACCAACTTCGGGTTGGTTGGAGACTCTTTGTGAGTCTAATTGAGGTTTTGACCTCTGGGCTGAATCTGTCAGCCGAGAATGATGTCTTTGTGACTGACCCACTTCTGTTCTGAAATAAAGAGGCCAGCAAAGCAAGTTACGGCGGGATGACGCACGATGTTTGGATTGCACTAGTGGACGGAGTTCTCCCTAGTTGAGAGGGAGTGTTAAAATTGGACAACTAGGTCCAAACTCTGGGTTGTGCTGCTCAGATGACGATCCCAATATTTTTATTGGATTCCTCTTTCAGAGAGGTGTAAGTGTAAGATTGATCTAAAGATCATCTCGATCGGATGAGCAAAACATGTACTTTGAATTTATTCCACTTATGTGCTAGGTCGGCCTGGAATAAAATAGACTTAAATGTCTTAAAGGACGTGTCACACACCCCCAAAGATTCCTATATATTAGAGAGACTTAGAGTTCATTTGACACACTTTGGTGTGGAGGAATTCTCTCTCTCTGGATAGCATTGGAGCTGTGATCTATATATAGACTGTTCTTTGTTTGGGTTGTTCTGGGGTTATGTGTGATACGCTTCGCTGAATGACCTATTGGAGACTTTGTTGGTAGAAGCATCCTGCTGATTGCCGTAACGCCACCATTCATTATCTCTGATTTGGCTTGTCTTCTATCGATCTATTGCTATGTTCTATCTGCTTCAGTATTGTGCCCTAATCTGAAATGGCATAGAACATTTCCAGAATTTAACAGTTCTTTTGCTATTTTACCTGCAGGCAGGTCTTACTGGTACCGAGGTCAAGGAGGGTGGCAACGCAACCTCCTTGTCCTATGCAGGGTACTTTATGCGTACTAACTCTAGAGTGAGATGCAGGGGGTTTCATAGATCATAGTGTTGGTTCGCAACCTTTGGCTAGAATGTTCAGTACTAACTCTAGAGTGAGATGCAGGGGGTTTCATAGATCATAGTGTTGGTTCGCAACCTTTGGCTAGAATGTTCAATCCTAGATGTAGTTATAGAAGGGATTTATTGATTTTTATTTTTTTTTAGCTAGTCATGACTATAACTAATACTTGAATATTGATTTTCTTCACCATTGTGGCTCTCCTTGCTTTTGTAACAAAATAATTGAGAGTTAAAATACAATTTCTAAGTTTATTTTGTATAATATCAAACTCTAAAATAATTTATTTAAAATATAAATAGCATTGCTCAATTTACCATCAGCTTGATTCTACACTTTTTATAAATAATTACTATGTATATAAACAAAATACTTATTATACCTTTTCAATCATAAAAGCATTTAAACTTTTACATCATATATTAAAACTATCAAATCTCCACCCGTCTTTGCAGTGAAGTATTTAGTTATGTGATTTATACTATTTTCTAAATTAACCATAGTTTTAATGTATTACCAACGCATATATGAATACGATCATTGCCTATAAATGTCACCATTCGACTTTGTTTAATGATACGTCATATCATAAATTTTGTCACCCTAACTTAGATGTAAATGAAACATACGTTTCAACTTTTAATATGCCATACCATATTCGAACCTGGATTTGTTTAACATAGGTGGATTTTAAGTTATAATATAACATGTGGAATTAATATCAGTAGTTAAAGTTTAAACCATAATGAGATATAATGAAATATATATATCTATATATATATTCCAAACCACGTGACGGGGTTAGTCTAAGTATATATTTTATTGGCTAAAACTTCCTTTGGAGGGTCGGCGGTTCAAACCTCTGCCCGACTCCTCCTTCCCTACGGCGGCGATTACACTATATATAAAACAGATTTTTAATGCGCATTTTATATATATATATTTATTGTTAATTTCACCTTACATTTATAATTCCACACATATACCATTCCAAAGTGGGATATTGGCATATTCCATAAACCCAAGATCCGAAACATCATACGCCATGGCGTTTTAAACTATAAATTAAATTACAGTGGAGCGCATATAGTAAACGGTGGCAAAGTTTATCATTGGGGCGTGTTTAAATTTGGATGTGTTATATCTATATTCGGGCGACAGGTGACATATTGGGGCATAGACCTTAGACAACGCAGCAACAGAGGTTCCATACCTTATTCTACATTCATTAGCGTGGCTTCTCCTTGAATACACACCAATTTTGAGTTTTTGACAGCAATTCGAATGTAACCCAGATGGCAATTCACGACTACGTTATTTCCCCTAAATTTTCTCACGCCGGCACCTATAAAGTTCGGTCTTTTGAAGAGGAATAATAACCAGAAGCGTGTCATTTATGAACAAGACTTTCGGCTCCGGAAGGCAGCTATTTAACCCTCGGGAAATCTCTTGGCTCCCACATATATTTTGCCAAGCCCGTAATACTCATCAAATTTCATTGTACAAGCCATGGAACCTCCTCATCTTTCAATGCCTGAGAATTCGTGTTCCCAGAGCTCTCTGTACTCTTGACTTGAAAGTATTATATCGGCCGTGAAGCAATTGTGCGTTCAAATTATTGTTTTGGGCTTTCAATTATCAAAGATTTGGAAGTCTTCAGTCTCGGCGCTGACCAGATTAAATAAAGGCAACGAATCTGCAAAAGAAGAACCGGAGGTTCAGAAAATGTCGGTTCGTTAAAAGTTGAATTCCTGAAGACGTATGGAGAACATTATGGTTACCCTGGAGGAAAAAGAGCATCGAAGAGATCAGGGACACGGATTTCAGAAGATTAAACGGTCTATTCTATCTGGACCATGCAGGGGCTACCTTATATTCAGAGTCACAGATGAGGGCGGTATCGAAAGATCTCACTGCTAACTTATACGGAAATCCTCATAGCCAGAATGACAGCAGTGTTGCATCTTCAGACATAATTTCCTCTGAACGACAACAGGTTCTGGCTTATTGTAATGCTTCACCTAAAGAGTACAAATGCATTTTTAATTCTAGTGCAACAGCAGCCCTGAAATTGGTTGGAGAGACCTTTCCTTGGTGTACAAACAACATTTACTCATACACAATGGAAAATCATAATAGTGTACTTGGGATTTGAGAATATGCTCTCAACCAAGGGGCAACTACAATTGCTGTAGATATTGAAAGTATGGAACATGATTCTAGAACTCATTTACCTGAAATTGGTTCCACTGGAGGTCAAAATTTGAAATTTCGCAGCAGAAAAAGGCGATATAAACAGATATTTCAGGATGAAATGTCAGCTAGTGATGCATATCACCTATTTGCATTTCTGTCAGAATGCAATTTCTCTGGAACAAAATTTGACCTTGAGTTGGTAAAGATGATCCAGGAGGTAGACATGTGGATAGCATGGCATCAGTATGTACTCACAGGTACTGCAGCATCAAGGATAGTATGATGTTTTAATGCACCTTTTCCTTTGAGCTGGCCAGAGGAGGCAATCCAGTTTTAGGGCAACATCATAGTGATCTTTCTGAGCATGGATTATTGGTGTCTGGAGTGGATGGTCTGAGATTGCTTACTTAAAGGGCCGAGTTCTACCTAGCTTCAGAGAGTTCTGTCTGTGAAATTTCCTGAGAGATGTAGAGCTAATATTGTGGCTTATTTTTACATCAAGTCAAGGGAATGAGGGTTGTTTCGGTAAACTGAACAATCAACAATTTTGTGGGACTGGTCTCTGAGGACTATATTGTTGGTGCTAGTCATTTACATGACTGATATATTAAAGTCTGCATTTAAGACAAGTTCCAGGTTCCCCTTCATCATTTCTGACCTCTGTAACCTTTATTAAAATAGTAATAAAGTGGCTAGAACTATGTTATCGTAAATCTAGGTTGTTTGTAGTAGGGATTTTACTATGGTAATAAATATAAACCAGAATGTTCCTGAGTTGAATGCAGTAGCATATTGTTGTTCTGAATGATGTTGTGGTAATTTTTGGGTATTATACCTCATTTTTTAAATTCATTGTACCTATGATTAGCGATTCATGAACTTATTTGAAAGACTGACAAGCTAAAAAGGTCCGAGAGTTTGAAACAAGCTCTGATACCATGTGTAATGACTCTGTCCCTTGATTTCTTAACTGTACCTATCTGAACTTCGATTTAAGTAAAAACAAATCCAATGAAACATTGTAACAGCTAAATTGACATTTGTAATATTCCTAATTAGCAACAGCTAATTGGAATATTCGATTTTTGTATAGTTTTGCCGACTATAGTTTATTAATAAATAAAAGTGAGAAGAGGGGTCTAACTCACTTAAGTAAAATAAAGTATCTCCCTAGTAGCACAACGTTATAACTTATGGGGAGCCATGGGGGTCCAACACCACGTAGAGGAGGGGGCCCACGTAGCCTCTAGGAGCTCCTGCGCAGATTGAGGAGGAGCACGTGAAGGAGAGGGAGACCACGTTAGGGTTTTGGAGAGAGGCCAGCGTTATAAAAGGTGGGAGAGCCTTCTCATTTGGGGATTCTTGTTGTTGATGATTTGAGCTAGACATTTGTCTTCTTGAGCATGCTGGCTGTTGAGCCTGTCTGCAGCACTGTTTAGTGCGTTGAGTGTCTCCGGTCGAAGATCTCACCCTTAGCCCGGGGGGACTTCGAGTGCCTGCTCGGGTAAGGTTATTTCTTCAGTCTTTAGCAGGAGGTTTGGTTGGTTGTTTTGCTGAGGAGCTGGGCTCTTCTTGTGACTGCGCAGTCCCTAAGAGAGACGACGCAGTTCTTCTTGGAGGTATTCCGGTTCGGGGTTTCTGCAGGAGTTTCAGTTGATATCCGGAGTAGAGGATCAGTCTTTGCCAGTAGGAGGGTTCCTGAGGAGTTTGTGGCACTGTTTCAGCTATTATCATTTGGCATTTGCGCTGAACCTTGGAGGGCAACGTAATTCCTTGAGGAGGTACTTTCTGGTGATTTTCGGAGGCTGACCATTTTTGATATGGTTTCTGGGTTTTGTCCGGGTTGGTGAGTACAGGGGGTCCGCAGATTTTCAGCTCATTCCGGCAAGGGGATCAGCCCCTAGTTTTCAATCTATTCCAGCAGCAGCAGTTTTACGGCAGATTTCTAGCAGCTGGGACGCAGTTTCTTAGAGCATCTATTTTCTGTCTTTCTAAGAGAGCTCTCCGCTTGCCTTGAGCAAGAATAGGTGCTATCATTCCGATCATCTATTGTATTTCTTTATATTCTCAGATTAATAAAATGGCTTAGCATTCCCGGCATTTTTATGAGTATTTGCTTTATGTTCTATTTCTGGCATTTTCTATATTGTCGTATGCTTGTATTGTTGTCTATTTCCCTTTCGGGATATTACAGTGGTATCAGAGCATAGATCTGGCTCATCCTGTGGAGCTAGCAGTCTATGACGCCGAGGGATAAACCTTACATCTGTTACAGAGGTTTGCTGGAATTTTGGAGAGCAATAGCAGTTGCAGTACCAAAAACGAAATTGGAAAAAGGGCCAAAATACAAAGGGTCAAATTTTGAAGTTTGGAATTAGAAGAAACCCTTTTGAGGTTTTTCTGGGTTTTGGGCAAGGATCACCTTCCCAAGTTCCTAGAATTTTCTGAGTAGTTTTCAGTGGGTAAATCAGAGGCCGAAGACAAGCCGCAGTATAGTTTTGGAGCAGCAGTGCCATTTCATGAGGAGCTTGTAGACACATAGCAGGAGGAGCCGATGGCAGGTGATGATGGTGCAAAGAGATTTGGGGAGATGCTCCTCAAATCAGTACAGGATCTGTCGAGGCAGATTGAGGTGATGGGACAGAGATTCACTGCTGTGGAGGCTAGACAGCGTGAAACCCCAAGGGGTTTCCAGATTGGCGAAGGTTCAAGCACATCCCACCATTTGCCGGAGCATGATGCCACTCAACATATGGCATCACATACACCCACACGTTCTACCATGCCCACTTTTCTGGGTGCGGACACAGAGGCAGGAGCACAGCAGGAGCCAAAGCCTGGCCACATGGGTGATTATTTCGCTGAGTATCAGGCATATGGGCAAGAGTTCAGGGATGCCCTTCCATTCAAAGATTTTGTTCATCTCCAGCAGGATAGCAAACCTCGCAACTTTCACAGAGGGAACAGGAAGTCACATGACGGGGGCTTGTGGCACACAGTGAGTAGATTCCATCTACTGACATTTGACGGGTCATCCGAGCGATCGGAAAAAGCTTGGGTGGAGAAGTTGGATACCTCTCTCCAGCTTGACCGAGTATCGGAGAGGGAAACCATCAAAATGGTTACCTCGCACTTGGAGGATGTGAGCACACAGGATTGTAGGGAGTTCGAAGATACACCTAGTGTGACAGAGGACTCACCCTCATTAGAGACCTCCTTGACCGTGCCGGTTGATATCGTAGTGGAGAAGGTAGAGCCTACACCGGTAGAGCCATCCATTGAGGTGATGACCGGAGTCGTGTCCGAGTCTTCAGGTGGTAGTAGCACACAACAGATGGGTGAGGCGACAGGAGATGTATCCACATTCGATGAGGCACTAGGAGATACAGAGGGATTGGATGATGGTCACAGATAGCGGTATCATCGGCTTCGGGCAGACCTTCGAGTTTTGAAAGGGAAGGCCATGTCAGTACGGGAGGCCATTTTGTTGCAGGACAAGGAGTTGGAGGGCATGAGAGTGGCTTGTGCCAAGACGGCGGCCAAGTTGGCTTGCATTGGGGAACGACTGGATTCCCTAATGGTACAACCAGAGGGCACGTTGGAGCGTCAGTTCATTCCCCTTCAGGCATGCATGGACGGGACTAGCAGCGTTGTTGGGTTACCTCTTCCAATTGGAGAGAGAGAGACGGAGCCACCTAGTCAGATCTCATACGTTGACTTGGATAGCGGTATGAGACGACCAGAGTTGCACAGGGTACAGCATCCACATGTTGAGGTTGGATGGCGAGAGATTTTGAGTTGGTACCCGGCGGAGTGGGTTATGGAGATGGTGGTGGACCCAAGTATAGTTCAGCAGGAGTTTCCAGGTGCTGGGAGTACAGGAACCCCATATTGGCATTGGGATCCAAGTAGGATCACCTATCATTTTCCAATTAGGTCGATTGACTATGTCTTGGAGGGTACAGTTGAGCATGCACATTTGCTAGGGGAGTTTTGGTTAGCTCCAGTGGCCAACCAGTTTATGGGAAGACTTCCTAGGTTGTCTTGGTATGACACTTATACACAGGATCACGAGGTGGTCAACATACCTTGGCAGGAGCCTGTCGGAGGAGGTGGCGTTGGCAGGCCACCAGATGGCGCCTTGTATGGGGCCCAGGATTCTTCACCTTTGTGTGGAGCACAGAGGACGCAGCGGAGCCGAGCAGTGGTGGTAACACTACTGACACATAGGGAGATTCACTTCTCGGACCCCTCGAGGAGGATTTGGAGTGACGATCCATTTGTCGGCGGGTATAGTGATGCGACGGTGGAGATGATGATACCGATTGGAGGAAGTCCAACATGTAGAGGCACAGCTCTAGGACACTACATCCAGGGATGTGTGGGAGCCTCTAGCATTGAGCAGTGGACTTCCGATGGACACGGAGTTGCATGGTGTTGTACCGTAGTGTGTGGGATTGCATTGTGGAGTAGGAGTGTCCTACATCACATTGAGAGCATGCGAGGAGTGACCGATGCCTGGACACAGTCATGGCACGAGACGGTACAGGGTGGTGCAACAGTAGCTTGGGGTATCCAGCAGTATACAGAGGTATGCCTCAATGTGCAGTGGCATGTCGAGGAGTACATGGATGATCAGTGGTATGCGAGGGCGTACGGTGCTGCACAGCAGGGTTTTAGAGTGTTGCATCCAGGGAGACTCACAGATAGGGACACCAGGCTTACCTTTGGGAGTAGTCACCCAGGATCGATGAGGAGACATATGAGCGATACTTGATGGTATCAGTGGGGACTCACGTATCCGACCCTCTTCTACATCACTCACTGGCACAGTCGATTTTGTTGTTGTCCTTTGGCACTTTGGGCATAAGTAGCAGGGTACGCGAGGCTCACCCAAGATATTTGGATGACACTCAGCACACTAGGTGAGAGACCTCGCAGCAGTGGCACCGGGTTGTTTTGCTAGTTGGCAGCCACAGGTCGAGGGATGAGATGATCCTCTACAGGGGTGGCACATCGGTCATCGCTGAGCCTACACCCGGGGAGCGGGTCATGAGGGAGACATGCATCATTCTTCCCTCAAGGCATGTTGAGATCATGCATGAGCAGAGGATACTGGGTTCAGCAGAGGTAGCATTCCATCATGCATCTAGATTCCAGACATTGTATCGACACTTCATCGAGAGGGTGGATGGCCTATTCAATGCAGATGAGGTGGCAGAGGAAGAACAAGAGGGCCTTCCTCCTATATGCTAGGGTGAGGACTCTTCTTCATATGAGTCCATAGGATCAGTTGAGGTCGCTTCTGGGGAGCGAGAGCAGTCACGCAAGGATGGAGACCGTAGACCAGAGCTGCATTCCAGTATACAGGGTGAGCAGTCAGGGGACTCTATGGGAGATGCTCTAGGCGATGAGACACTTGTGACGATCCAGTCAGATGCATTGACACTGAGTACAATGACGGCAGTTGCAGATCCATATCCTCTAGAGATGTTGGAGGTTGATGGGATTGTTATGCAGGGGGCTAATAGACAGCAGAAGTTGTTGGATATGGTGGAGCATTCATCTTTTGGCCGACACATTGATGAGATACAGATAGATGCACATACAGTCGGTCGAGCTGTAGTACTTTCAGTGAGTAGTACTCTCCAGGAGTACATCGATGGAGCTTGCAGCATATCTTGCCCACTTTGGCCCATTATAGAGAGAGGGGTTTCCTTCTACAGGCAGCTTTCATTAGCAGACAGGGCAGAGCAGTGGGAGTTGATTACGGGTTGGCGGCAACACTTCACGCATGTTCCATATGCCGTTGTTATTGCTACATTGGATTCTTCTTCCAGGATGGACTGGCGGGAGATCATGAGTTGGTACCCTCTAGATGGTACGGTATTCTTCGTAGGGAGCACAGTCGAGCAGGGGCCCTTGGACATAACAGAGGTTATAGATTCCAGCTGGCAAGGTGGCACAGGACCTCATTTCTTCAGCACTCCATCCCGATTTCAGGAGAGCAGGATCAGCATGGGATTGAGTCACAACTTGGATTGGAGAGAGGTGATGAGTTGGTATGCAGTTGGAGGGGTAGCATATGCAGCTACAGGTACAGCGCAGCAGGAGCCCGGGAGCATTGATGCTTGTTGGTGGTCTTCACCTCTTAGAGCATTGGTCATAGCCAGAGGCAGTGCACAGTCCGAGCCGTGGGATTTGTGCGATTATTGGCCACGGTGGCGATGCGATCCGGGAGGATTATTGGTTGGCTGGTACTGTGAGAGGTCACTTTGGGATCCTGGCATTGAGATATCCCTTCGTATTAGGGTGATGTAGAGGTCAGAGAGGTTTCAGTGGGACCCAGGCACATTTTGCAGTATCGGTGGGGAGCATCAGCTAGAGAGGAGGCTTGTTCAAGCGTTGCTTGAGGACAAGCAATTTTTGCTGGATGAGGATGCCACTTGGGAGAATGAGAAGATTTTGCAGCATCCATCACTTCAGTTGCTTGAGGTCAAGCAACATTTTACCGGGGGAGACTGTAATATTCCTAATTAGCAACAGCTAATTGGAATATTCGATTTTTGTATAGTTTTGCCGACTATAGTTTATTAATAAATAAAAGTGAGAAGAGGGGTCTAACTCACTTAAGTAAAATAAAGTATCTCCCTAGTAGCACAACGTTATAACTTATGGGGAGCCGTGGGGGTCCAACACCACGTAGAGGAGGGGGCCCACGTAGCCTCTAGGAGCTTCTGCGCAGATTGAGGAGGAGCACGTGGAGGAGAGGGAGACCACGTTAGGGTTTTGGAGAAAGGCCAGCGTTATAAAAGGTGGAAGAGCCTTCTCATTTGGGGATTCTTGTTGTTGATGATATTTGCGCTAGACTTTTGTCTTTTTGAGCACGCTCGCTGTTTAGCCTGTTTGCAGCACTGTTTAGTGCGTTGAGTGTCTCCGGTCGGAGATCTCACCCTTAGCCCCGAGGGACTTCGAGTGCCTGCTTGGGTAACGTCATTTCTTCAATCTTTAGCGGGAGGTTTGGTTGGTTGTTTTGCTGAGGAGCTGGGCTTCTCTTGTGACTGCGCAGTCCCTGGGAGAGGGGACGCAGTTCTACTTGGAGGTGTTCCGTTGCGGGGTTTCTGCAGGAGTTTCAGTTGATATCCGGAGTGGAGGATCAGTCTTTGCCAGTAGGAGGTTTTCCGAGGAGTTTGTGGCACTGTTTCAGCTATTATCATTTGGCATCTGCGCTGAGCCTTGGAGGGCAGCGTAATTCCTTGAGGAGGGACTTTCTAGTGATTTTCGGAGGCTGACCATTTTTGATATGGTTTCTGGGTTTTGTCCGGGTTGGTGAGCACAGGTGGTCCGCAGATTTTCAGCTCATTCCGGCAAGGGGATCAGCCCCTAGTTTTCAGTCTATTCCAGCAGCAGCAGTTTTACGGCAGATTTCCAGCAGCTGGGACGTAGTTTCTTAGAGCAACCATTTTCTGTCTTTCTGAGAGAGTTCTCCACTTGCCTTGAGCAAGAATAGGTGCTATCATTCCGATCATCTATTGTATTTCTTTATATTCTCAGATTAATAAAATGGCTTAGCATTCCCGGCATTTTTATGAGTATTTGCTTTATGTTCTATTTCTGGCATTTTCTATATTGTCGTATGCTTGTATTGCTGTCTATTTCCCTTTCGGGATATTACAAAATTTCAGCTTGCAAAATTAATCTATACATAGAGAAATACCTGAAAATCAGCGCAAATTTACAAATCCTGACGGGGGATGAAGATTTGTTGAGCTCCTTGTGATGTCGTGAACAGATTACCGAAACAATCAAATCCTCCCAGCCAATCCAGGAACAATCCCAGACCCAGAGGATGTCTCCTCTGCCCTCGTGCCCAGATTTCCAAGAACCCCGAGACTCCCTTTTAGCACAAATCCTCTCCCTCCACAATAGCACTTGGTAATTAGCAAAATTTCAAAAGACCGATCCCCCTTCACCTTCGTATCATCCTCCTTATATGACTTTCTCCACTGCCCTAACATCCTCCCCCACCGCCTTCTTCTCTATCAAGATTTGATCTTCATAAATGAAGGTACGAATGTTATTGATGGGGATGTGATTGATTTTAAAGAGAAGATTGTTTAGGGGTAAGCGACTTGAATTTTGAGTATCTTTATGTTTAAGGCTTATGTTGGAATATTTAATTAACCATATATATATTTTAATTAACTTAAGTTTATTTTCTTTTTATTAGTCCTTTTCATATAATTTATACTTAGTTAATATGAATATAATATTAATCTGAAATCTTAATATTAATCTCTAACTCAGGTAATCTTGATATTAGTAGTTAGGTGTACTAGTGCGATGTGTGCGAGATAGGTAGGTGTAGCTATCAAATGCCTATATCATACACATGCTAATATCATTGTGTATAACTCGGGAACGGGTTGTTACACCACATTTCCCTTGTTGTGTTCTATTTAGCAATACGTGGGATCACATGATCCTTGACTCTGTTCATGATCATGCGCTTAGCTTTCGCTTGAGCCTCCTTGTACTTCTTGAGAGGATCAGCATCAACCGGAACAGCAACCGTCCTCAAGGAATAATCCTTGATGCGATGTTCATCCAAAATTGCCAGGATCTTGGCCTTCCAGATGACAAAGTTGGATGCTCCATCCAACCTATCCTGATCCCTCAGTCCATTCACGGTCATCTCTGCTCAACTAAATGTTGAACAAGTTCCTCTCTCCTCTTCCGCTGCTGCCCCGGAAAAACTCGGATCTGGATTTCTTTGGTGCTAGAAATCCTCTAAGGAACAAGCTCCCTCTAAATTTCGATTTCCTTCACGGAAATCCTTCTTCCAACAAATGTCGAAGCACCCCTCTTTGATCTCCCTTTGCTACTGCTCAGCACCAGATCTAGATTTCTTGGCAAGAAATCTTCTGAAGAACTAATTCCCTCTACTTTGTTTCTGCCCCACTAGACACTGTTCCGCACCAATAGAATCAGTATCCCACCAACAATTCCAGATAAAAATTGTACTGCACCTCCAGCCACGGCAACCGGAAAAAATGAGACGCAATAGCCTCTGCACTACCTTCTAAAACTACAGTGTCACCCTATCAGGCTGACGCAGGCTCTGCGTGAGCCTCCCTTGGTGACTGCGTCACCCTTCCTCTGCTTCTTTGGCCCAGAACTGCACTGTCTCTTGGGATAGCTGCTTTCCTGCAGTATATTTTCTTCTGTCCTTTCGTTGATGACTTCAGTCCTCCTTGATCTGCAATCGCTCTGATACCATGTGAAAATTTCTGAATCTAACAACCAGAAATCCTACTGCAGTTGACTGATTTGCATTTCCTACTTGTGTTCTTCAATTAACAAGTTATTTACATAATTCTTCAGTAAACATTAACGCAAATACATTGCAGCCACAACAATATACAAATCAAGTACTGAAAAATAAGATGAGACAATCACACAAAGGACACTTATTTTTGGACGAATTGTCCCCGGAAAAACCCAATTCGGGAAAACCGGTGCAGCAGATATGAGGGTTTTATTATTAAGCAGATTTTTAATACAACTGGGGTGCCAAATCCGGCTCACCCAACAGAGGAAAAATCTCGGCAAAAGCACCTCTATCCAGAGATAGATATTTTGGTCGATCCAGCAACTGAATGGTCAAACCCCACAGGTGACTTTGTTGTCCCTAGTGTTGCGTGGCAAGAGCTTCTCCCAGATCTGCGCTAAGACTGCGTCACCCCCTCTAGGAGTTGCGTCACCCTCCACGTGAGCCTTTCCGGCTCAGAAATCGATCTGTTGAATTGATGCTCGATCTGCCTCACAGAAACCCCAACGCTGCCTCTTCAATGATTGCGTCACGTCTCCAGGCTCTGTGTCACCCTCTCAGGTGTTGCGCTGTCTCTCCTTGGTATTGCGTTGCCTCTCTACAATGTATTCTTGGCCTTGGACTGAAGTCCCACCGCCGAACTTCCCCTCTCTGCACTAGAACTCACTCTATAATTCTCAGCAAACCACGCCCCAGAATTTCGACTTAGCTCAAGTGTTGCTCTCTGTGTATGTATTCTCCAATTGACCCTCAAGCCTTCTTTTATACTTTTCCTATTGAGGAATCAACGGTCGTGATCAAATCTTTAATCAACGGCTAAGATTAAAACAAACTTGATCCTCGTCACTTAGAAGCTTCTCACCCATATTTACATTAATTCACTTCAATTATTTTAATTTCCTAAGTTTTAACTTAGGCACCATTAAAAATAATTAATTATTTGAAGAACATTCACTCCGGGCGGAATTTCTCCAAACAATTTATGGGACTTGGAGATCTCATGTGTTCTAGCCCCTCCACAAAATTTTGGAGACATTCAATGCTACCCAAAAATCAATAGTTAACACAGAGTCTATGTTTGCATGAGGCTTATCTTCGCATGACAATGACACAGGATCTTCTTCACGTATGGTCTCATGATCAATCATAAATCTCTGCAGAATGATGGCTCTTTCACATAATATGAACTCACGGATAAAGGAATTCTCTCTCGCATGTCTGAGGCACTACAACTCTCATAGGACTCGCACTCTCGCTATAGGACTCGCACTCTCACTACAGGTCTCTCGCATTATGATCTCGCTCTCAGATACCACTATAATTGTATATGAATGCTATGGCTTATGATCTCGCTATGTATAACCTTAGTGTAACGGTTGTAATTTCATATGTTTCGTTGTAATGGCATATGGTTTCGACCCTTGTGATCTCGCATTTGTATAAGGTCTCACTTGACGGGGTCTTGATTATGATCTCGCATGGCTATCCCTTCACTATATGTATCGTATGGCATCTCCGTGTTATGTATGGCATCATCTGCTTATGGTATCACTACGTATAATATCTATGTGTCATGTATAGCATCCTCTGCGAATGGTATCTCTATGTTACGTATGGAATCCTCGACGTCACGACATGTATGGCATCCTCACTACAAGACAATGTATCTCTGCAATACATGTATGATGGCCTCGTAGTATAGCACCGTTCTAAATTATTATAGCATTAAATCTTTCGTGAATAACAAGGTACCTTTGACCGTGACTGAGAAATGACTTTTATGACCTTTACAATATGAGCTTCTAATTCCATTTATGTTCCTTCGTTCCTGGAGTTTGGCAAGTCCAATAAGTTTATCCAATGCGATATTTTTTAATTATCTGATGTATGGGGTTTGATGCCTATGAAAGGCAATGCCATTCTTTCTGAAGCACCTAGAGGACTTGAAGCAATTAAAATTAGTTGTTAGCATGATTTTCAGAGTTGCCCAATATAGTCTTGAAAACTATTGTCACCAGGAAGTCTCATCAAATAGTAACAAATTTAACAAGGGTGAATTGAAAGTCTGAGATCGCAAAGGAGGAGATATAGAACTCAACTGGAAAGCTCAAAACATTGAGACAAGATATATATATATTTACTGGTTCCTATCCTTCTTACAATAAACACTCTGAAATCTGATAATTCGAAGTAACCTTGTACCTAGAAATTCAAAGACAGGACAATTGAAACCTTGTTGTACATTTATTATCCTCAGGTGTCACCGCTTGTACTCTAGGGCATTGCTTTTCTAGAAGGACCGACATAGACTATGATATAGAGGAAATAACCTGGATTATGATAACATACATCTATGATGCACTGGCCTCCACTCCTTGATGTCAGTGCTCCTATGTCAGAATTGACAGCATATGGTGATATCAATATGACAATGGTAACAGTGTGAAGATCAAGCAAAGATTTGTGAATCAATGGCTGTGGGACAAACTGTATCCCTGTTATGATCTCAACAAATCTCCATTTTGACACCTCAATGAAAAGCATTTCCTAAATAACAGTATTCATGATCTGAACCTAGAACTCTGTTGAATAAAATCGGGGATGGTTAACAATATGTCTGCACCTGTATACTCAGTTCTTATATGCACTATCTATTGCAGTACCTTCGACTTTGGCATCCTAGATAATGGGAGAAGTGCCTTGGGAATATTTTTTCTTGAAGATCAAGATCTTGGAATCTCATTTCAGGCCTTTGACCATGAAGTACAGAAGCAGATAGTAAGAAATGGGGATATGCACTTTACTCAATCTCTGATAGACCCTTACCATTTAGTGGGTGTATCTATATCCGAATCTCTGGAGGAATTCAAAGAAAAAGAGTCCAATCAATTAAGAAATATTTTCAGTAGACAGTTCAAGCGTTCATTTACAGGCTTCACCAAGGAAAGGAGATAGTTGCAATGATCTTGTCCTTTTTCTTGTTGAGAATTTAGTTGGGCAAAGTTTAATTCAATTCTCTTACTTGAAAACTGCTTGTGTTATACTTGTTATGCTTCTATTACTTAGATATTATCTTCATTAGCTTATTATGTCTTTCATCAAGTCAATTATCAAAACACAAGAGGCACAGAATTTTGCCTCTTCAAGCCAGGGCCAAAACCTCTCCCTCTTGGAGAGGAAAACCCGAAAGTAATTCTTCTTATCTATCTTCAATTGACAAGTACCATGACCATGCCATAGACCTTGACTTCAATATGCCTCCAAGACCTTTCATTGTTCTTCTAGGCTTCCTATGATGATCTTCTCTTTTTTGCACGGTTCTGCACTGCTTTGCAACAGGAGTAGAAAAGCTTTAGTTCCGAGTGATATTCCTTTCTGCACTTCCTTGAATTGTCCTTGGCCTCCTAAATATTTCTTCTTAGACCCTCCTTCATACACACTAGATGTCCTTCTTTCTCGTACAGACCAGCACTGTCACTAAGAAGGTCTTGGTCTCTTATTTTGCAACCCTTGACACAGTCCTTTCGACCTCCAACAATCTTCTTCTTCGGTCTCCAAATGCCTTCCTCCTTCGGTCTCCTTCCAGCACTCTTCTGCACTAGATTATAGCCCTTGACCGAATTGAAGTAGTCCTGAAATTATCTTCGGCCTTCGTTGAGATTGCAGAGGTAATGTGACAGACTTAATCCGAACTAATGAAGACCCTTATGCACTTAATTGTAACCTTCTTCTTCGCTGAATAACCCTTGACACTTTCGCATTGAGATCTGCACTATATATTTCAGAGATGACCAAGATGCTTTATTGGATATGAGGCCGCAGTCCAGGTTATATATGTGAACTGTCTCCCATCCTTTAGACCGACATGAATTGTTGAGGGTGAGCCGACTTCTTCAAGGGTGTAGGCCGACTTCTTCAAGGAGATCTTTCCATCATATTTGAGCCGATTTTGTTGGAGCGATTAGACAAGGTCTTGGAGCATATTTTACATCAATAATTGTCCTTTACAAGTGTAACAACACTTTATATACATGACTCTAAATTATACATTTATGAAAAAATGACAAATCCCTTAAGACACCAAGAAGAAGTCTTTGACCTATAATAAAAACTCCTTGCTCATGAAACCCATGATGCAAGTATTACAAAATACATTTTATTACCTTTGTCTTCGTTACATAAATTCATAATTACAAGTCATTATGAAGACCGAAACTAGTTACACTTTCTAACGCTCCCTCTTAACTAGAGAGATATTCATAATGGTACATGGTCACTTTCAATCTGAAGAATCTCATAAGAAGAATTTGATTTGTAATCCATCTGTTATAGCATCATTTTAACCAGCATTGTCACAGTGCAAGGCATTGACTAACAGCTCCATCTCTCCACGAGACCATGAGCTACAATGTTTGCGAGACCAATGATTATATACATCTTCATCATTGTCTCCAATGTACATACTCCACCCGAGTGTTCACTAAGTATGACCTCATAGGACTATTCTTATCGGGATAGTTAATCCTCAAAGAATATTCGTCCTTCCACGACTACTCTTTCCTTGGATGCCCTAATACATCCCAAAAGAGTATCGGATGCCAGATGATTACCCAATCACGCATTTTGTCTTCCAGGTGAAGACCATAATGATGTGTCTATCTCTCCCTATCAACTAGGGAGGGCATATCCATTCCTGTAAAGGAATATTCTCAGGCTCCCTCTTATCCAATGACTTGTCCAGGCTCTCAGGGACTTGCTTCCAAGCTCCCTCTTAGCCAAGGACTTGTCCAAGATCCCAGGGACTTGCTTTCAAGTTTTTATCAAGTAAGAAACTTATTACCAGGCTCCTTCTTAATCAGGGACCTGCAGCAGCAATGATGAAAACACCCAGCTGCTGATGAAGAACTCCTTTCTTTTGATGTCATGAATTTCTTCATTGTTGAGGAGTCTTCATCCTTTTGTAATCTTTTCTTCATTAGGGCACTGATCATCCATCACTTGTCAGAAAGTGATCCATCAATCTTTTCATTTGGTCTAGTTTCATGCCATGTTGCTTTCCTTTGAACCATACTTCTTCCAAGAATCTTTCATCCTGTCATATGGTTATCAACCTGTGGAAGACATATACTTCCCTTTGGTAGCCCTGCATAAGCTCATCGGATATTATTCAATTATAAATTTGAATACTTAGATCAAGAGTTACCTTAGTGATGATCTTTCACCATGACATCCTTTTAGTAGGCATCGACATCCTTTGTTACAGATTGACATATCTCCTAAAGATATGTATTGTCAAGGGTCTCTATCTTTTCCAGACTTCTATCCACATATCTTCCCAGGAGATCTCCTAGTCAACTCTTCTTGGTTTCCTTGGATGTTGACTACCTTTTAGCATGGTTGCACATCTCACGATCTCTTCCTTCCACACAATTTTATTTTATTCCCAAGAACTTTCGTTGTGCAGTTTCTTGATAATGTAAAATCATCTCTTATTCCATATGAGGACATATTATGTTGATTTCATGTAGTTTAGATCATGCCTTTTGGCAACCTGTGCATCGGAAGAGCTTCTGCTTTCTATTTTTTTATCATACTTCTAAAGATAGAAGTATACTACCTGCAACCACATGACATTACTTCACAGCATCCAGTGCCAGCATATATATACATGTACCTCATTCTTTCCTTTTGAGTCATCCTGCAGCAGGTTTCCTTAGAATGAAAAGTTTCATTCCCTTGACCTGCTTCATCAATATGTCATCATATCCAATCCCAAAATTCTACAAGTTAGAATTCAATGAAACCTCTTGCTTTCTTTCTAACTAATGAATCCAAAGAGGACTCCATTAGAAACTGTCAGCACCTGTTTCCATATAGATTACCGAATGATGAACTATGATCTAGATAATTGCCTTCTTATACATGTTTTTAGTGAGGTTCCCAAGAGCCACTTATCTCATAACATAGTTGTCACATATGTGTTACAGACATCCTCCTAAGATGAGTGCTCCTCCTTCAATGCTTTCATCATGATGCCAATTCTAATATACAATGCTTCCTAACACACAATTTTACAACCAACAGATACCTCTTAAAGAGGAAAATGATCTCAATCATAGTAGAGATCTTTCACTTCTTCTTTCTTAGGCTTATTTGAAACGGGTTCTTCTATTTCTCCGGTAACATGGGCTTCCTCCTATTTCCTTTTGTCCTTATATTTGGGACAATCTTTCTTATAGTGCCCAAGTTCATTATATCCATGGCATAGTAACTTATCCATGTTTCTCCTTTTCTTCTAAGGACCAAACTTACCAAATCTTCCCTTTCTTCTTGACATGGCAGCATATGCTTTGGTTCTCTTCATTTGATCCTATATCAACTTTAGCTTTTAACCTCATCTCTTTTATCTTACAAAGAGACCACAGATCCTGGAATGGTGTTGCTTTTTTCTTCCCATAGATATTTCAAGTGAAGATTCCCCATCCCTCTAGTAGAGCATTTAGTACCATTGTAGTCATTTCATTACTTCTCCCAATTCCTGCAGTTGATCTTGTATTTCATAAATCTTCATAAAATATGAAGTGATTCCTTCCTCTCTTGACAACTTCAACATGTATAGTGCTTGTCTCAGATATATTACTTTCCCTGCAGTATCCACCGAGAACAATTCCACCAATTTGTCATATATTTCTAGTTTTGATACATAGGGGATGAGAGAGTCCTTTATGAATTCTATAAGAATCCTCTGGGCTCTTATGTCTCCTTTCATGTATGTGCTTGAGTATCTTCTTTTGAAGGGTTAGTTGTTGACCTTTTGATATAGTTCATGACTTCATTCCCAATAAGATTTTAGATATGTCCTTTTCTTCCATGAAAGAAAGTTTTAAACCCCAACCAGTTTGTTGCTTTCTTTGCAAAAATACATTTTGACAGATTCAGATGAAGTCATAAATATACTTACTTAAATAGATGCTTTTCTTCTTCTATCAGCTTCCTTGTTGATGATGATGTAGATAGCAGCAAGAGCTCCCTCTTAGATTAGCTTCTTCAATAGTGGTGAAGGAGAGCTAGATCACCTTGAATCCTTGATGATGATGATGATCAAGGATGGCTTGATGATGACTTCAACAATGTTGATTTGATTTCAACACCAAATAGTTGTTGATGGCTTCTACACAGTGTCCTTGACGTATAGGTCCTTGATCTTGATGGCTTTCCAATTTCTCCAAACTGCCTCTTTAGAACTGAATGTAGATCTTTGAATTTTGCTTTGTCGTCTCCTAGAAAATTGATCCTTGACCTCTTGGTACTTGAGTGTCTTCTTGCCAGATAGCCCTTTCTTGTCTTCAACACCTTAGCTTTCAAACCATGTTGAGAATTTAGTAGGGAAGAGTTTAATTCAATTCTCTTACTTGATAACTACTTGTGTTATACGTGTTATGCTTCTATTACTTAGATCTTATCTTCATTAGCTTATTATGTCTTTCATCTAGTCAATTATCAAAACACAAGAAACACAAAATTTTGGTTCTTCGAGCTAGGGCCAAAACCTCTCCATCTTGGAGAGGAAAACCCGTAAGTAATTCTTCTTAACTATCTTCAATTGACAAGTACAATGACCATGACATAGACCTTGACTTCAATATGCCTCCAAGACCTTGTCACTATTCTTCTAGGCTTCCTATGATGATCTTCTCTTTTCTGCACTGTTTTGCACTACTTTGCACCAAGACTAGGAAAGCTCAGTTCCGAGTGATCTTCCTTTCTACACTTCCTTGTATTGTCCTTGGCCTCCTAGATATTTCTTCTTAGACCCTTCTTCATACACACTAGATATCCTTCTTTCTCGTACTGACCAGCACAGTCACTAAGAAAGTCTCGGTATCTTATTTTGCAACCCTTGACGCAACACTTTCCACCTCCAACAATCTTCTTCTTCGGTCTCCAAATGCCTTTTTCCTTCGGTCTCCTTCCAATTCTGCACTAGATTATAGCCTTGACCGAACTGAAGTAGTCGTGAAATTATCTTCGGCCTTCCTTGAGATTGCAGAGGTAATGTGACAGACTTAATCCGAACTCATGAAGACCCAGCACTGTCACTAAGAAAGTCTCGATATCTTATTTCACAACCCTTGACATAGTCCTTTCGACCTCCAACAATCTTCTTCTTCGCTCTCCAAATGCCTTCTTCCTTCGGTCTCCTTCCAGTTCTGCACTAGATTATAGCCCTTGACCGAACTGAAGTAGTCCTGAAATTATCTTCGGCCTTCAATGAGATTGCAGAGGTAATGTGACAGACTTAATCCGAACTCATGAAGACCCTTACGCACTTAATTGTAACCTTCTTCTTCGTTGAATAACCCTTGACACTTTTGCACTGAGATCCGCACTATAGATTTCAGATATGACCGAAATGCTTGATTGGACATGAGGCCGCAGTCCAGGCTATATAAAGGAACTGTCTCCCATCCTTTAGGCCGGCATGGCTTGCTCAGGGTGCGTCAACTTCTTCAAGGGTGTAGGCCGACTTCTTCAAGGAGATCTTTCCATCATATTTGAGCCGGTTTTAATGGAGCGATTAGACAAGGTCTTGGAGCATATTTTACATCAATAATTTTCCTTAGTGTAACGACACTTCATATACATGGCTCTGAATTATACATTTATGACAAGATGACAAATCCCTAAAGACATCAAGAAGAAGTCTTTGACCTATAATAAAAACTCCTTGCTCACAAAACTCATGATGCAAGTATTACAAAATACATTTTATTATCTTTGTCTTCTTCATTACATAAATTCATAATTACAAGTCATTATGAAGATCAAACCTAGTTACACTTTCTAACATCTCTATGATGATGCGATTGAACCTGAGCAGTGATTGATGACAGTCTTCCTCCACCTTTTTCGACCATATCTTCTGGAAGATCAAAGGGAGTAGAAGTATTTCAGAAAACTGGGAAAAGCTATGTGTCAGCTCCTCTTCATGCAGAAATGGTTGAATGGATTAATAACTCCTCTTGCCCATTGATTATTTCAAGAAGGTTGTCCATGTAATAAGGACTAATATCTGGTTGCAAATGACTCATTGGGCAAAGTCTCTTTTCAAATGTTCAGAGGGAGCTATGATTCTGAGGGAGTTGACTTTTGAAGTCAAGAAATACTTAACCTTAATACACTATTCCCTACACTTAAAAGTTGTTGGTCGGCATTCATATATGTTGTGGATCCCTGTTTATGTTTGTGGATGAGCCTCACATATTGCATAATTGCTCACTGAGATATCCCTGTGACTCTATTATCATTGATAGACTGAAGTCTGTGACTCTAGGAACTCCAATGGGACCGAATGAGTAAAGCAGCCAACATGGCCATTTAAGTAAACTCTATTTTTGTATATTACAGAGTAGGATTCAAAGAATCCTGGACTTTACATATTAACGACAGACACCACTTTATATGGTATCATGGCATGCTTTATCTACAAAGAGGTTGGATCTTATGTTGAGAAGGTTGTCAAATGGTCACTGTGCACTTTGGAAAGACAAGCTTAAGCTTGTTGTCTCCATGAGTAAGAGGGAGTAAGTACAGTTAAATATTTTCTTCATCAAGATATGCAAGAAGTAGAAAGATTGCTATGTATTGACCTCTATTGTAAATCAATATGTTTGTTGTATATACATCTATATGCTACTGAATGGACCAATGAGGGTCCCATTGATCTAGTCATGATTTTCAGAATACAGCTTGGCATTATTCCCTATATGAAAGGATCTTTGGTTAAGATTGAATATCGAGGTCTGGGAGCTCTTGGGGGCTTGGGGTACTTATTGAGCTATGAGCGACCATAGGGTGAGTGGTTCACCTTCCCCTAATGGTGCGTTGTGTACAGGGTGAGTGGTTCACCTTCCCCTATGATAACCCATGGTGATTGAATGTGTGTAGAGTGAGTGGTTCACCTTCCCCTACAATTGTGAACACAAGTATGTAGGGTGAGTGGTTCACCTTCCCCTACTATTGATGACATATGCATAGGATGAGTGGCTCACCTTCTCCTTCAGATACCTCAGTGAGAAATGCATATAGGCATCTGTTGACATATCAGTGGGACGTGGTTCATCCTTTCCCCACATGTAGTATGCTCATTCCCTAGGATTGGTGGTTGACATGTCGGTGGGACGTGATTCATCCTTTCCCCACGTGTAGGATCCTTCCTACGATTGATTGTTGTGACTTGTGTTTGTAGGATGTGGTTTATCCTTTCCCTACATATGATTGTATCTTGTGTTTGTAGGACGTGGTTCATCCTTTCCCTACTCTCGGTGATATGCACACATTTAGGATGTGGTTCATCCTTTCCCTACGATGGTTGTGATGTGTGACTGTAGGATGTGGTTCATCCTTTCCCTACGTGTGGTTGTGAGCAGGATGTGATGTATTCTTTCCCTGTTATTGATTTTGTATCATCCTACCCATGTAGTCCAGAACACATGGGAAGTACCTCTCATCTATCCAATGAGTTTGGAAAAGTGGATAGGGACCATAGCACTACCGATGGACGCATCGTGTACTGTCGTACTCCCTATGTCTAGGATGTATGATGTTTCTTCAACTTGATCACTTGGGATAAAGTCTGATGGTTATGTGGACTGACTTTTGTTAGTGGAGAGTGGCAAGGTCTTGTGACTCACTCTCGATCTTCTTCTTTATTATTCATATCAGTGTTTAGAAGAGATGAGGTCCAGAGATGGTTCATGATGTCAAGTTGGCATGATAATGATGGATTGGCAGTTGGAATTCTCCCGAGTTGAGAGGGAGTGTGAAAATTGGCATCTAGGGCCAAAATCCACTTTGGACAACTCATTTGATTAAGATAATTATTGCATTAAATTCCTCTTTTTGAGAGGACCAAAATCGATATAAAGATCGTCAAATTTGGATAAGTAGAAGTGGAATTTTGAATTTATTCTCTCTCACGAATATTACCTAGGTCGACCTTATCTCTATGTCGGCTCATCAAGCCCAACCAACATGTCTCTTCACCCTCTCCATCTTATATAAATAGAAGCGTCCTCCTACCTCATTCAAACCATCCAAGTTGGAAAATATATCTCTGAGGCAACGAAGCTAAAGAAGGATGGATTTGTGTATGGGCGGGTCCATTTTGGGTTATTGTCTTGTCTCTACAGGTCCGCGTTGAGGAGCAGGATTGCGTTGTTGTTAAGGGTAGATCTTTGTGTGGGTTGTGGTTTATTTTACATGGTATTTCCCTTTGCAGTATATTGAGATTCTCTTACAACTAGGCCGCAGGCCTAGAACCACCTATTCAGGGGACCGGATGCTAGAGTAAGTCGTTGACCTAAACAATAGAGAATTGGTGGTTGTTGGATGTGAGTCGGAGACCTAGAAATAGGTCAAAACTGCAACAAATAAGAGAACCTTAGCTTGAAAAGCAGGTCGCACTATGTGAAGGTCTACAAGTGATGAAGAAGGGTTAGAGCAACATGCTTCAGAAGCCCTAACCAATTTTGGAGGTTTATTGCTTCAGGATGGGCCACAGAGATAAAGCGATCAAGGGACTGAATTGATCATAGATCGCCTCTTAGGGTCCGCACAAGGATGCAACATATTTGTCTTGAAGAAGTCGCAACTGAATGAAGATGTTTGAGTTGCTAATCTCCAGCCTCTAAAAGTCAAATAAGTCTGCTTCAGAATTGTAATTTTCGGTAATCCATTTATCTTCAATATGACAAGTCAAACTTGAATTTCTTGTACTCTCTCTCTGTTGAGCATTTGATATTAATAATAAGAAGAATTGATCAAGGGTTTTCCCCATCTTGGGGTTTTTCCCTAGCTTGAGCCATATTTTGTGTTCTCTTGTCTTGGCTTGTCTTCTGCACCTTTTGTCTATGTTCTTTCTTCATTTACTATCATGATCATAATGTCTTATGTGATGGCTAATGGAAAATTGGGCTAATTTGAATCCTTGAAGTAACTATCCTATGCAAAGAACATGTTAACTAAAAATTAACACTTGGGCATGTCCAACTGCAACCTGTATAATCAGTCGCTCCTCACCCCAACTATTATAGATGACCTCCAATCCTTGTGTTGTAACAACACTCTAGCCCCTCTAAAGATGATATTGTAACCTTTGTCCTGAAGCACTGATATGGAGATCAAATTCATCCCCAAGCCTAGCACATAAAACACATCATGGATAGGTATATGCTTGTCGCTCTCCCTCTTAAATAAAACAATCCCTTGTGTTACAAGAGTGCACTTGGACTTGTTCCCCATTTGAATCTAGAACCTAATGTCCTCGTCCTTATAACTGGAGAAGTACTCCCTAACTCCTGTCATATGAAATGATGCTCCACAGTTTATGTACTAGACACCATGTGAAATTGAGCTAGTAAGACAAGCGATCACAGTGAACTCCTGCTCCATTCTCCTAGAGAGCTCATCTGCATCTGTTGAAGCTACAACTTGCTTCTTGCCCTTCTTTTTCAATGGACAATTGCTGACATAGTGGCCAAACTCATGATAACTTCTTGCTCTTCTCTCCCTTCGATCTAGGTCCCTTGTTGGATCCCTTCTCTTTTTTTTTCCCTACTAAGGTAATGTTCTCCTGCTTCTTCTCAACATTCAGTACCTTGTCGTTGTTATGGGTGCAATCGACTACCTAAGCCTAAGGTCATCCTAAGTGAAGTCACTCCATAGTCGACCCCAATATGGAAGCTTGTCTCGTCCTAAAATCACCTGGACGATCATTCACCATTCCTTGGAGAACTCGTTGAGTGTTATATGCACTAGCTCATCATCACTGGGCTTCTCTCCAATTGCAGCTAGTTCATCTCTGACAGACCAAACTTTGGTGAGATATAAAGTCATGTCCTCTCCCTTATTTTGCTTGATGGTTCTCAGCTTCTCCTTGAGGATCAAATTCTTGTTTTCTGAAGGATCCTAGTAGAGTTTTACGATTGCATCCCACATTTCCTTCGTTTTCTTTTTCTCAGCAATATGTGGTACAATATGATTCCTGACTCCGTCAAGAATCATCCTCTTGGCTTTGGCATTGTCCCTCTTGTACTCATGAAACTGGATGTGATTTTTAGGTACAGCAATAACTACTATAGCAAGCTCCTTCAATCCATACTCGTCCAATAGGAACAACATCCTAGCCTTCTAGACTCCAAAGTTTGAGGCTCCATCTAATTTGTCCTGATCTCTCAATCTGAAAAATCTGGAGAAATAAATTGAAGAGCTCAAACTGGGTTTTAACCCTTGTGTGATTCTCTTCTTGTGCCTGCACTGGTTTCTGCAAACTCTCTATGTTTAGATCTGTGCAGTTCATCTGTCTGACCCTCACATCCGCTCTGATAACATGTGAAATTTTGATTAACTATTGCAATTAATGGTTATTATTCTCCTATCTTTTCAGATTATTTGTCAACTGCAATTAACTTGTGGAAAATACTGAATAAAACACAACTACAACTTCACGAAAAATATCACAGGAACTGCGAAAATAATGCACACACACAAATATAGAACACTAGTATTTTCAAACAAATGTCCCTGGAAAAAAACCTGAAGGGAAAACTAGTCTGGACTCTGCATATGAGGGCTTCATTATTAAAATTCTTCAGCAATTTGAGAGTACATTAATATGCTTGCCTCACACTGGCAAAGCTCCAGAAAATTTTCTCCACTACTCCAACCGTCAAATTGAACTGGAAACACTAAGTTTCCTCTGCAAAAATTAACTCGGCCTCCTCCAGCAAATTCGCACGCTTTGCTTGCAACCCACACTGACAACTAAGAATGCTACCGGAAATTCATTATGGTGAATATACTGCCTCCCTCTGTCCTCTAAAGCTACTCGCACCTCCTCTGGGAATCATTCCAGCACAACTGGAAATGGAATTTACTGCTCTAGCAATTCGCACTGGGAAAACAGGCTATTCGCACTTCTTGATCAACCCTCTTTTTTGTAGATAAATTTGGCCTTTATCTGACTTTGAGAATACTGAAAATCTGTGTAAACCTCCTCTGGAAATCTTCTCCCAATTATTCCTATTGAAACCCTTCTGCTAGTGTTCCTATGTTGCTTCTGTATCCTTAATCTCGCTGCAATTTGTGTCTCCTTCGTCGTGCTCTCCAAATGACCCTCGATCTTCTCTTATAATCTCTCGTTGATGAATCAACGACCATGATCTAATCACAATCAATGTCTAAGATCATCTTTACTCCATCAAGTGATTTTTTCGGATGTCTCTAGAGGAAAATTGGTTTACCCAAATTAATATTGATTAATTAAGTTGTTTCCCTAAGTTAGACGTAGGAAAATTTAATTAACTGCTTAATTAAATCTAATCAAGGCCTTTTCTCTCGAAACCAATTTTGGGTATTGGAGAAAATGTGCTCCTAGCCTCAAAGACACAATTTGAGACTAGAACACATGTCCAAGCTACACAAACTAACAAAGTTCACTTGATCCAATCGATGGCTAAGATCAACTTAGAAACTTTATTGAAGCTTCTAGAGGTAAACCGATCTTATCTCAACTAATGTCAATTAATTATCCACTTTTCCTAAGTTTTAACTAAGGAAATGTTTAAAAACACTAATTGACTTAATTAACACATTTTCCCTAGGTGAAAATTAGGAAAAATTACATGGCTTTGGAGATAATAAATTCCTTTGTGCTCTTAGCCTTAGTGACACCTCTCAAGGCTAGAACACATGTTTGAGCTACAATATTTAACATCATGAAGTCAGTCACCAAGCTCCATAGGTCTCCAATGCTCCAAGGAAAAATGCCACACAAACATCCATACAAGGTCTAGCAATCAAAAAGTAAATAAACTCCATTGTTCTTGTCAATCATGAAACAACCAAGGGTCATCCACACAATATGCACCAACATCACATGAAGTACCCCCAAGCATGGTTTAAACACTTTACTAACCTCAATAGATAACACTCCCTTTTTACAAGGAAAGTGTTTTTACAAACACCAATATACTCCCTCCCTAACACAACCAAACATGTCATGTGCAAATCTGAATCTGGTGTAGTCTCAGAATCAACCTAAACATCATCCTCCATCAAGGCATCACACCTCAACTCCTCAAAGCAATTGGAAGGCTCACAAATGGAAGAAGCCAAAGCAATATGGTTATTATATCTTCTTAGAGGTATACTCGCCCTCACTAAAGAACACAATGCTTATACATGCTTTTGTGCCTTCTACAATTTATGGGTAAACCATCGCAACTTACTTCCTGCATATTGGAGTAGAAGGTGAGGGGATAAATAGCAAAGTATCCAATCTTGGATATAATTCTTCTCTAGCCTATAAATTAACTTCTAGAAAAATGACCTTCTCACTCTCTTCCATCGATAAAGGAGAATCATATGAACTAGAAGATTTCACATCCTCATCAAACTTCACATCTTTGCTCACCAAAATCTTCCACAATGTTGGAATTTCAATCATGTAAGCTATAGAAGTCTCACTATATCCAACAACACCAAAAGCTATCACAACATTTTAAACCTCCAAAGAACATTGGCCACCTATAAATATGAAGGAACATAACTCTAGCTCGTAAGCCACCTACCTAACTCCATCATCCCTTGAGTTAGCATCATGGGCCAAAATTATCAACAACCTATAATCATGAGTATCTCACCCTTGCACCTCAATAGTTTGACAACAAAAGCAACAACCTTAACGCAATCAACTCCCTTTCTAAGAGAACCCTAAAGTAAGATTAACATCAACGTCAACTCCCTCTCCCTAAGAGAATCCAACAACCCTATCCATGTACTCTACAATGCTCCTATCAACCTCAAGCATACGATCAACCACTAATTTCACAATAGGTTCTGAATTCATCTCCATGGCATTCTGCGATACATGCTCTACATGTGCCTCCTTAAAGTCCAACTTCTCACTAGAATGCACAAGAGCCATAGGATCAACAAGCAACCTATAAAGGCCACAAACTCACACACTTCTATCTAAAGTCCTTAACTAGCTAGATTACAATCACTAATAATACATTGTTGTCCCTAAAATGCAACTCTACATTGATGATTTGCCAAACAAGAAATTGAAAGAAGATTTTTCTTCAACCCAAGAACAAACAAAACATCAGTCAACTCAAGAACATCATCTAATGGCATCTGAAAGGAATGGAGCCAAATCCTTTTGCAAAATATGTAGCGTCATCACCCAACTCGACACACACCCCTCCCAATTGCTCCAAAATCCTATTGAAAGATTTCCTATCATAAGTTATAGGTCTCAATGCCCCATTGTCCATATACCATCCAACAATTGGCATAGTGCTAGAAGATAGACAAGAGACCATGGAGGAGGCAATCTCAAACCAACATGATCCCTCATCCTCTCTTGCTACAATCCCTGTTGTAATCTGCTTGGCCTTTCCCTTCTTCTCTAGACACTCGCTAAAACATTTTACCTTACTCAAGTCTTTCATTCCTATACTTGGATCTTCTTTCTTACATTTCACAATCCCTTTCTTGCTTCCTCCTCCTAACGAAAGCTACTTCTTTCTACACCCTTTTGATGCATTTAATAGATCATGATCTCTTCCTACACCAGCATAGATCCATCTTAAGTACGGATCTATCATGAGCCAAGAGAGATCAAATTTCTTCACATGCAAACAGTTTGAGTGCAAAATACAGTGTTATTTTTCATTGTTTAAATTGTATTTTTGAATGCTAAATAGAATATATATAGGACCAAATAAACGTTTTAACCATAAAAACTTATTTTTTCATGATATGTGCATATTTTTTTTAAATGATATATAAATATATACGTAATTGACATTAAAATATTTTACATAACATGTACATCAAGACATTTTATCACGTAAATTAAAATGAATTTTTTATTATTAAAATATTTTTAAGTATATGTCAATATTAATTCGTATTAAAATATATTATTGATAACCCATATTAAATATTTTTTTATGTACAGCATTAAAATATTTTATTTGAACAAAATTTTTCTATAAATAGATATACATGAAGTTAATATTGACATAAATTAGTTAACATAGGTCTTCAAATAGTTTATTTAAATCTTTTGTTGAAATATTTTTGAAAAGTATAAGACTTAAACATTTTACTAACACATTTTTTTATTTTTAATTGCTTTACAACATATTAATTTTTTTATTATAGCTGACATTATTTTTCTATTTAGAACATAATTTTTATTTTTATTTTTATTTTTTATTTTAAAGGGGCATGGACAGACGGACAAAACTTACACATCCCCTCATACTGGGCTGTAGAATGAGCTTCTCAGCTCAACAAGGTTATCTCTAAGCTTTACACAATCTGGCAAAGCCTCGTGAGCACAAACACCTTGGACAAAAGGTGTCCAAGTGGAGCAAGTCCACTCAAAGCAATGGACAACAACTACTTATCCTCCACCTTTATCTCTATGGAAAACAACTAATCTCTCAGCTCTTTGACCTTCGTAAGATCACTATTGTATTTGTCTTACCAGTGTAGCACGACTCTTATAAGACCCACGAGTACTCGTGGGTCTTGATGGGTTCGATAGCGAGACGGATCACTCGCATAGGACCCGTGGTCTCTTCCCATAGTCATCCAAACCCGCATAGAACCCATCTACTCATATTGAACCCGTGAAGACCCGCATGTGACTCGCATAAGACCCATGGACCCACTCAAAAATCATATTTAAAAAAAAAAATGGAGATCATATATATATATATATATATATATTTTGTATTTTTCTGAGTCTTATACAGGTCGTTCCCGAGTCTTATATGGGTTGTTCCTGAGTATTATATGGGTCGTCGAGTCCATAGGCAAACGAGTCTTATACAAGTACGAGTTGTGCAACATTGTGTCTTACTCATGCAAATGGTTGAAAGCCTCAACAACATTTGTCAAGAAACAAGTGCTTTGAAATAAACCAACCAAAGCAAAAAAAATATCCTTACTAGTCATCTTCTCTACAATGTGAGGGTTAAGGTGATTCTTCACCAAATCAAGGATGATTCACCTTGCCTCGGCCTCCTTGTTATGGACAACCAACTTTGTAAAATCAATAAGAGAAGCTATCACTTTCTCAACATGCCCCCAAATCTCACTTCCACTAAAACTATTTGCATCTCGAACTTCCAAGGTATGAAATTGGAAGGTCCATCTAGCCTATCACACTCTCTAAGACCATGAGTATACATTCTACAAATTTGAATCACACCTCAAAGCAAACATCAACAAAAAATGAGTAGAACAACCCTTCAAGTCTTCGAGTGCTTCTCCCAATCAACTCAAGGTATCACACCCAACAACCTGTCAATAAGTCAAGCACCACTCCCAGGTACAATCCAGCTAAAATGTAACTCCCTCTTCGCCAAGAGAGCAATTTCAGCCAAGAATCAAGATAGCTCTGATACCTCACATTTTTATTGTCCTTGATACGATGAATCAGATCTGGCTCAATATTTCGGGTGATTAACCTAAGGACTTCATCCTTTTTCAAACATACGAGGTCATGGTTGTCATTGTCAACTAGAGGCAGAGGTTTTGTCAAATACATCCATAAATCCTTACTTCGAAGAAGGGTAGTAATTGGGTTTGCTCAAACATGACAATCAGCCTAACTAACAGGGCAATAGACCATTTTGTGTGATATTCTCACTTAGCGATATTGCTAAGAGAAAATATCAATTTTGCCCAATTTTGTCTTATTTCGTATTTGCACTTAGGAAAGGTGGGTTTAAAGGTCCCACATGAATTTTGGAGCTAAGGGGAGGCCCAAACATTAGAGAAAGGTGGAGAAAATCGAGTTGCTAATGGTAAGTGTGAGCCACCCATAGAGAAATACGGCCCTCAAGGAAGTAATCACTCATTGGAGGGACATTGGTGGCGGAAAGTCGATGGTTGGGCCCACATGGGCAATTGGGAGGCTCTTTGATAAAAGAGGAGGCAATCATTCTTGGCATTCTTGATCATTTGAGCATTCTCTTAGACTAGCACACTTGAACTGGAGGCCAAGTTTGCAAATGCGTTGTGCACACGATATTTTTGGGCGGAAATCTCACCCCTTGCTTCGGTGGACTTCGAGTGCCAGCCCAAGGAGGGATTCTCATCTTTTCGGTTCGATCCGGGAGCGGCATACAATGAGTATGGGGCAGTTCCAGCAGTAGCAGCGTAGGCACTGTGTAGTCTTTGATAGTGCCACGCGTGGGGGTTGAGGAGAGAAGGAAATTTGGGTTGAAACTTGTGGGGGAGTCCGGGAAGGAGATTTGTTGGTGATTGCAATTATTTTGGGGGCATTCAACAGCAATATTCACAGGTGGGTCGAAATCCCTAGCAATAGAGCCATTGAGGGAAATTGGGTCGAAATTCCAAGGTCAACCTTTGGCCAATTCCTTCATTAGTTTTTGTGGCCATTTGGTGGAGAGCCCGAGGTTAATTTCCCACAATTTGCTAAGCACCAGAGGAGGCCCTAGCAGCCATTGTTCACAATCAGCAGCTCATTTTCTGGGAAGTTCAGCGCAGAGCCAAAGGGAGATCAACTAACATACTTGGGGGAATTCATCTTCTTCACTTGGGCTTCGCGAGCTTGCCTTGGGAAATCCCGGGTGCACACTTTCCAAGCACCTATTGTAACCCCATGTTTTATTGATAAAATGGCTCAGCAACCCAGTTTTTGGCTATAGCTCGTGTTCTAATTTGTGTGCAAAATTTTTGTGTGTTTTTCTCTATGCATGCTTTGTTTATAATTGTAAATTTCCACTAGGAATATTATAGTGGTATCAGAACTCATATACTCAGCTCAGCCTGTGGGAGTAACACCGGTCTATAACACTAGAAGATCAACAGAACGTGACTTACCGGAGGCAGAGGTACAGGAGTAGAGAAAGGCACTTGCAGATCACTCCAGATCTAGTGGTCACTGAACCAGAGGTTGAAGGGACAAACATGGCAGAAAATGAGGGAGACAAAAGAAGTAAGGAGGAAGAGTTTGTCCAGCACTTACTGAAGGTCGTACAGGATCTGTCCAAGGGCATTGAGGAGCTAAGATAGCAGACCTGTAGCAACAACAAGGGCAAGGGAGTTCAAGGGGAATTCCAAATGGGTGAAGGCTTTGGTATTTCACAACACCACGCATCCCTTAACCCCAACATGCCACTTATTCCTAATACAGCACCCAGATCCACTATTCCCACATTTTTAACATTCGGAGTTGGTGGGCTGCAAGGGCAAGAGGAGATGCCCATGGGTGACTATTTCATGGAGTATCAGTCTTATGGACCTGATTTTAGGGAAGCTATTACTTTCAGGGATTTTTGCCAGCTGAAGGGCAACAGTAGGCCCAAGGGGCAGAGCAGGGGAGGCTACACACATGGGACAGATTTGCAATGCACCATGGGGAGGTTGTTTCTCCTAACTTTCGATGGCTCTTCTAAGAGATTGGCAAGAGCATGGGTTGAGAAGTTGGATGTCTACTTCCAGCTCCATCAGATGACAGAGGGAGAGGCAATAAAAATTGCCACGTTGCATTTGGAAGGGGAAGCCCATGACTAGTGGTTCCATGTGTTGACCACGATGGGGCATGTCGAAGTGACAGCGTACGAGGATTTCACTAGGAGTGTGTTGGAGCGTTTTGAGAGGAGAGATCCGGAAGAGCACTTTGGGGAGTTGACACGGCTCAAGCAAACAGGGAATGTTGAGGCCTACATCTCGGAGTTTCTGAGGTTGTCAGTGACGGTGCCTGATTTGTCAGAGGCCAGGAGGGTCTACATGTTTGTAGAGGGGCTAGCAGAGCCATTGAGGGGATTGGTGAGGTCCAACAGGCCCACTACATTGCAGAACGCAGTGGGGAGGGCCTGAGATCTGTAGGATGCCCTACCCAAGGCTAGAGCACCATTACCACCTAGACAGGGTTTCCAGCAGAGGGGGAGAGATACTAGGGCTCCACCATCGAGAGTCAACCAGGGACGTGGATAGTTGGATGAGGAGACTCGGAGAGACCTCAGGAGGATGAAGTTGTGTTTCACCTGTCAAGAACCATGGGCACCAGGCCATAGATGCACAGCGAGAAAGGCCCACTACATTGAGGTCTTTTCTGATAGCAACATGGAGGATGATGCAAATTTGGAGGTGGGTGGAGATGACAGCGTAGTGCATGCGGAGAGGGGACCACCACCACTGAGGGGAGTTCCCTTCGCACCATTAGGAGGGGTCCTTGCATCTCTACGTGGGGTACCCAAGATTTTGACCTTGAGGATCAAAGGCACCGTGTAGGGGCAGCGTGTCTCATTTTTGGTGGATAGTGGGGCTACCCACAATTTCATTGATGCACAGATGGTTCAGAGGAGGGGCATCACAACCGAGGAGTTTGAAAGATTTTCGGTTCTTGTGTCGGGAGAGAAAACCATGCAGTGCACACGTTGTGTTCCCGCCTTAACAGTGACCATGGGGAACTACTCAGTGACAGATCACTTCTTCGTGGTGGATGTGTCAGACACCAATGTGGTGATGGGTGTCCAGTGGCTCTATTCGCTTGACCGAGTCACTACTAGTTGGAGGAAGTTGGAGATGGAGTTTACAGGGCTGGATGGCAAACTAGTTTTGTTGTGGGGTATGCACTCTTACCCTCCACAAATTGTTTCGACCCATAGGATGGAGCGTGATTCGAGGCACGGTGACATTGAGTGGGTCGTGGAGTTGATATTTTCTGAGGCTGGGGGTTAGCCCAAGCCACCACACCCAAACATACAGGCTATTTTGGACAAGACCCGGTGGTGTTTGGAGACATACCACCCGAGCAACCACCTGATCAGAGTTTTGAGCATACTATTGAGCTGGAGTCGAGGGTATAGACCGTGATTACTACTCCTTACATACATCCCAAGGCATACAAGGATGAGATTGAGAGGGCTATTCACGAGTTGTTGGCACTTGGGCACATCACGCCTAGCTCTAGCCCTTTTGCTTCATCAGTTGTCCTGTTGAAGAAAAAGGATGGGTCCCTACGCATGCGCATGGACTACCGGGCCCTTAACAAAAAGACCATGAAGAACCGCTACCCCATCCAACACATAGATGAGCTGATGGACGAGTTGAGGAGGCTAAGTTCTTCTCCAAGATTGACTTGCGTTCGGGGTACCACTAGATCAGGGTGAGGGGTCGGGATGTCCCTAAGACAGCTTTCAGGTACCGCTATGGACACTTTGAGTTCCTAGTTATGCCCTTCTAGCTAACCAACGCACCTACCACCTTCTAATCTTACATGAACCACATGTTTTGTGGACAGTTGCGGAAGTTTGTGTTGGTGTTCTTCGATGATATCTTGATCTACAGTCTAACCTGGGAGGAACACTTGCAGCATTTAGAGAGTGTGTTGTGTATTTTGGAGGAGCAACAGTACTATGCAAAGTTGTCCAAGTGTGAGTTCGATTTAACAAAGATGCTCTACCTAGGGCACATTATTGGAGAGGATGATGTGAGAGTCCATGAGGAGAAGATCAGGGCCATCCAGGATTGGCTAGAGAACCGGAATGTGACAAAGTTGAGGGGTTTTGTGGGCATCTGTATCTACTACAGGAAGTTCGTGAAGGGCTTCTCTCAGTTAGCAGCTCCTGTCACCGATTTGACGAAGAAGGGGCCGTTTGAGTGGACAAATGCAGCATAGGAGACTTTTGAGCGCCTCAAACAAGTTATGAGAAGCTACCTAGTATTGGTGTGAAAATTCTACTGCAATATCATGGTTTATTTCCTTTGTTGCACGGGAACGGCTCCCGACATTTCAGAAACTCGTTCCACAGGTTCCTACGCTCCCTGGAGCTTTGGAGCGGTGCCGGAACTTACCATTTTCTGCGGGAGCTGTGTCAGGAGCTGCGGCACGTTCTTGGGACGTTGACAACTGTAATGATTAACGTTCCGGAGTTTCTAGCTCACTTTGCAGCCAAAAAAACCTTTCGAGTTGTGTTTTCAGTAAGTTTTCATCTAAAAGGAAACTTCCATTCTGCAGTTTCCAGCTCAATTTGCCGCCAAAAAATACTTTCCGGTTGTGTTTTCAGTATGTTTTCATCTAACTGCGTTAAATGTAAATTTTCCCAACAAATTTCCCAGCTAAAAAAACTTACATTCTGCCAAAAAAAAATATCTTTTTCCCGCCAAAATCACTCACAATATTACATAAAAGGTGTTAGTATGCCTCCACTCACTCCATCAAGGTAATTGTTAACTTGTTGAGAACGCATAGTTATTGTCTGTAGCATGGTATTCATTTGCAAACAAAAAGGAGCGTGGTATTCATTTGCAAACAAGAAGAAGAGGTTCTCTGCCGCCAATAACTTCAGTAAGTTTCTTAATTTCATACTCATACAATGAATTAAAATTTGAAATTGATTTTAATATTTTAATATTTTGATTCAATATTAATTTTGATTATTATATAAATTATGTAATTAAAAAAAAAAAATCAATTAATTTTTAAATTTTTAAATTTTTTTATTATATAATATTACCGCTTCCCATTAGCCGTTTCCTATAAATTTTGGGGAAACCTCTAGCCGTTCCAGACACCCGTACCCAAGTTCCCAACGTTCCCACGTTCCAAAAACTCGTGCAACATAGTTTATTTCTCCTACTTGATTTAAGTTATTACAAGTTATTTCCATAATTTAGATTCAAAAAATACCGAAATAAACACAACTACAGTCTACACATGCAGATCATTTACAGAATAATATGCTCATCCAACAAAGTGACACATGGATTTTTGGATGTAAGTCCCCAGAAAAACCCAAAGTGAGAAAACCGGTGCAGCAGATATGAGGGTTTATTTTATTAAGTAGATTCTGAGTACAATAAATTTGGGTTGAAAATCTGGATAACCCGACAGAGAATAAAAGAAATATGCAGCTAACTTGTTGTTCTAAGACCAAATATCTGACTGATCCACACCCTCAAATAGGATTTACAAGACTCAGCCCAAATATGGCCCTAGAAACCCCAGTGCTGCTTCTGAAGCCCCAGCGTTAGCCCTACTAGGCTCTGCGTGCCACTGCGTTGCTCAGAGAGGGACTCTGTAACCCCGAAGAGGGTGATGCAGGCCTTACGTTGGCCTTGGAGGTCCTCTGCATAATTCAAAAACCCTCTGGAGCTGCAGCGCTGCCTCTTCCTTGGCCTGCGTAACGGCTGCGTCACTGCTGCTGCTGCTTTCTACTCCTCTGCGTTGTCCTTGTTTGCTGCTCCTCTGCCTCTTGCTGACACTTGGCTCCGGGATCAGATCATCCCCTCAGCCAATACTACCCCTCACTGCAGAAAACTCCTTCGGAAATTCTTAGCAAACCCTGCCCTAGAATTCCACATCAGTCTCTTAGGTGAAACTGTGTGTCTCCAACTGACCCGCAAGCCTTTCTCTTATACTTTTTCGATGATCTCATCAACGGCTGTGATTAAATCACTCATCAATGGCCGAGATTAAAAGACTGTTTGATCCATGTCATTTATAACATTTCAGCATGTGTTAATTAATTCATTTTAATTATTTAATTTTCCTAAGTTTAGACTTAGGAAATCCATTAAAATAATTAATTATTTGAATAACTTGAACACCAACTGAAATTTGCAAAACACTTTCTTGGTTTTGGATTTCAAGTGTGTCTTAGCCCCTCCACAACATTTCAGGGCTAGAGCACACTCGATGCTACACCAACTACACAAAATATCAACACTCCCTCTTAGCACGGAGTGTGCTCTAGCAATACATCCACACCATGCACTGCAAAGACCTTGATGTTGGTTTCTGTGTTGCTAATGCTTGGCATGCTACCCTCCATCCACTGCATTTTTGCTCTCTGTACTGTTGCCCATGCCACTGCCACATCTGTACTGCAGCTCCCTCTCAGATTGTTGCATCATGCTGCCCATAGCACTGCCACTACTAACTGCTGCACTTCAACTCAGTTGCCGAGAAGTAAGCAACTGAAGGACTCCTGCCCGACTGTTTGACAGATAAGTCAGGTTGCATCTATCACTGAAGCTCCCTGGCTGTTGATTTACGTTGTCCCCCTGAAGCCACTACGTTGCTGCAACACTGCACTACGTGAGCTCAACCTCTTTGCGTTGTTTTAGTCCCATCAGCCTCTGAGCTGCTGCCTCTGCATTACATTGCTCCCTCTCCAGCTTCTCCATCAGTGCCCTTTGCTTCTCTATGACCTTCTGCAACCATCTCCCAACTCATCCCGCTACCGTCTTAAGGCTCTCGTAGCTCGTATGTGATCCAAGAGTAGGGCTGACTCAAGGATCCCACCAATATCTGTAGATGCTCTACAAATCCATGTCACTCCACCTCTTCTCTCGAGGTGCGTGAGCACTCATGGCTGCATCATCATTAGATCCATCATCCTTTGCTGCTGCAGCCTTGGAATCAAAAGATCCTTTGTCCTTCTTCTTAGGACAAGTGTTGGCGAAGTGTCCAATATCGCCATAGTTAAAGCACTGGACCTTGGAAAGGTCCTTCTTCTTCTTCCCTTGTTGCTTCCTTTCCTTTGATGCAAGGGTTGCATCATCCTCCTCCTATTTAACCTTGGTTTTTCCGCTTCCACCACTAATTTTTCCCTCTTGGTGATCCTCCTGATCTCCTCTTTACAGAGGATATCCCACATGTCTGACCATAATGGTAACGCTACCCTTCCCAGAATGCTCTGGACAAACGTTTCCCATTCTTCGGAGACTACATTCAGGGCAGTCCTCACTAAGATCCCCTCATCTGGAGTAGCACCTATGCCAATCAGTTGATCTCGGATTGCTTTAAGCCTGAAGAGGAATGGATCTATCTCTTCACCCTTCATCATTTGGAACAACCGCATCTGGTTCTCTAGAAGCATTCTTCTTTGGACAAAGCCTCCTTGGTACATTGTGTCCAAGGCTACCCACATGTCATTTGCTATAGTCTTTCCAGCAATATGAGGTATAACATGGTCCTTGACTCTGTCTATGATCAAACGCTTAGTCTGCGCTTGATTTTCTTCATACTTATTTAGTGGATTTGCATTGGTTGGTACAGCAAGGACCTTCTCTGCATGATCTTTAAGACCATACTCATCCAAAACTGACAGGATTTTGGCCTTCCAGATAACATAGTTGGACATGTCGTCCAATATTTCTTGATCCCTTAGTCCATATTGAGCCATCTTGCTCAGATCTGACAAAAACAATACTTCTTCTCCCTCTCGATCTGAGTTTCTTGGTGACTAGAAACCCTCTAGTAACTGCTTCTACTGAAGACTAATTTCCCTCCTGGAAATTTTTCACCCAAACACAATCGAACAGCACTCTCCGATCCCCTTGATCGAATCTCAAAACTGTTTGGCTCAGATCTGCTAAGTAACTGTCTTCCTCCCGCCTTTGTTGACTTAGTTAGGAACAATTCTGCACCTACAGAATCTCCACCACACTAGCACTGCTGAAGATCTGAAGCACTGCTTCCGGATCTTGGCAAAACTTTTCTGCAACTAAAGAAATGACTAGACTATGTCTCACTGACTGGCCCAGCGTAGCCTCAGCACTGCTCAGAAATGGACTGCGTAACCCCAGACTGGGTGACGCAGTCCTTACGCTAGCCTGGGAAGGCTCTGCGTAAGCCTGATGGCCTTCTGCAGCTTCAATGTTGTCCTTTTTTGGATCTGCGTTCTTCTGCTGTCAAGTTGCCCTTTCCAGATCTGCTGCTTCTTCTGCCACCCTGTAGAAAAATATTTCTTCAACTAATTGTTGGAGATTCAGCTTGATCTGCTACCATTCTGATACCATGTGAAAATTCTACTACAGTATCATGGTTTATTTCTCCTACTTGATTTAAATTATTACAAGTTATTTCCAAAATTTAGATTCAGAAAATACCGAAAAAAAACACAACTACAGTCTACACATGTAGATCATTTACTGAATAATATGCTCATCCAACAAAGTGACACATGGATTTTTGGACGTAAGTCCCTAGAAAAACCCAAAGCGGGAAAACTGGTGCAGCAGATATGAGGATTTATTTTATTAAGTAGATTCTGAGTACAACAAATCTGGGTTCCAAATCTGGAAAACCCAACAGAGAATAAAAGAAATCTGCAACTAACCTGTTGTTCTAAGACCAAATATCTGACTGATCCACACCCTCAAACGGGATTTACAAGACTCAGCCCGAATCTGGCCCTAGAAACCCCAGCGCTGCATCTGAAGCCCCAACGTCAACCCTACTAGGCTCTGCATGCCATTGCGCCGCTCAGAGAAGGACTACGTAACCCCAGAGAGGCTGACGTAGGCCTTACGCTAGCCCTGGAGGCCCTCTGCATAATTCAAAAACCCTCTGGAGCTGCAGCGCTGCCTCTTCCTTGGCTTGCATAGCGGCTGCACAACCGCTGCATAGTTGTTGTTGCTGCTCTCTGCTCCTTTGCGCTATCCTTGTTTGTTGTTCCTCTACCTCTTGCTGACTCTTGCCTCTGGGATCAGATCATCCCCTCAGCCAATACTACCCCTCACTGCAGAAAACTCCTCCGGAAATTATTAACAAACCCTGCCCTAGAATTCCAGATCAGTCTCTCATTTCTGCAACTGTGTGTGTGTCTCCAACTGACCCTCAAGCCTTTCTCTTATACTTTTTAGATGATCTCATCAACGATCGTGATTAAATCACTCATCAACGGCTAAGATTAAAAGACTGCTTGATCCGTGTCATTTGGAACATTTCAGCACATGTGTTAATTAATTCACTTTAATTATTTAATTTTCCTAAGTTTAGACTTAGGAAATCCATTAAAATAATTAATTATTTGAATAACTTGAATGCCAACTAAAATTTCACAAAACACTTTCTGGCTTTTGGAGTTTTAGTGTGTCTTAGCCCCTCCACAAAATTTCAGGGCTAGAGCACACACGATGCTACACCAACTACACAAAATCTCAACACTCCCTCTTAGCACGGAGTGTGCTCTAGCAATACATCCACACCATACACAGCAAGACCTTGATGTTGGTTTCTGTGCTGCTGATGCTTGGCCTGTTGCCCTCCATCCACTGCATTGTTGCTCTCTAAACTGCTGCCCATGCCACTGCCATATCTGTACTGCAGCTCCCTCTCAGATTGCTGCATCATGCTACCCATAGCACTGCCACTGCTAACTGTTGCACTGCAACTCAGTTGCCGAGAAGTAAGCAACTGAAGGACTCTTGCCCAATCATTTGACAGATAAGTCAGGTTGCATCTATCACTGAAGCTCCCTAGCTATTGATTTAGGTTGTCCCCCTGAAGCCACTACATTGCTGCAACACTGCACTGCGTGAGCTCAGCCTCTTTGAGCTGTTGCCTCCACGTTGTTGTTGCCTCTGCATTACGTTGCTCCCTCTCCAGCTTCTCCATCACTGCCCTTTGCTTCTTTGTGACCTTCTGCAACCATCTCTTGACTCATCCCGCTACCGTCTTAAGGCTCTCGTAGATCGTATGTGATCTAAGAGTAGGGCTGACTCAAGGATCCCGCCAGTATCTGTAGATGCTCTACAGATCCATGTCACCCCATCTCTTCTCTCGAGGTGCGTGAGCACTCATGGCTGCATCATCATCAGAGCCATCATCCTTTGCTGCTGCAACCTTGGAATCAAAAGATCCTTTGTCCTTCTTCTTAGGACAAGTGTTGGCGAAGTGTCCAAGATCGCCATAGTTAAAGCACCGGACCTTGGAAAGGTCCTTCTTCTTCTTCCCTTGCTGCTTCCTTTCCAATGATGCAAGGGATGCATCATCCTCCTATTTAACCTTGGCTTTTCCACTTCCACCACTGATATTCTGCCTCTTGGTGATCCTCTTGATCTCCTCTTGACAGAGGATAGCCCACATGTCTCCCATAATAATAACGCTGCCCTTCCCAGAATGCTCTGGACAAACGTTTCCCATTCTTCGGAGACTACATTCATGGTAGTCCTCACTAAGAGCCCCTCATCTGGAGTAGCACCTATGCCAATTAGTTGATCACGAATTGCTTGAAGCCTGAAGAGGAATGGATCTATCTCTTCACCCTTCATCATTTGGAACAACCGCATCTGGTTCTCCAGAAGCATTCTTCTTTGGACAGAGTCTCCTTGGTACATCGTGTCCAATGCTACCCACATGTCATTTGTTCTAGTCTTTCCAGCAATATGAGGTATAACGTGGTCCTTGACTCCGTCTACGGTCAAACGCTTAGTCTGTGCTTGATTTTCTTCATACTTCTTTAGTGGATTTGCATCGGTTGGTACAACAAGGACCTTCTTTGCATGATATTTGAGACCATACTCATTCAGAACTGACAGGATTCTAGCCTTCTAGATAACATAGTTGGACATGTCATCCAATCTATCTTGATCCTTCATTCCATATCGAGCCATCTTGCTCAGATCTGACAAAACCAGTACTTCTCCCTCTCGATCTGAGTTTCTTGGTGACTAGAAACCCTCTAGTAACTGCTTCTACTGAAGACTGATTTTCCTCCTGGAATTTTTTCACCCAAACACAATCGGACAACACTCTCTGATCCCCCTAATCGAATCTCAGATCTGTTTGGCTCAGATCTGCTGAGTAACTATCTTCCTCCGACTTTGTTGACTTAGCTAGGCATAATTCTGCACCTGCAGAATCTCCACCACACCAGCACTGCTGAAGATCTAAAGCATTGCTTCCGGATCTTGGTAAAACTTTTCTGCAACTGAAGAAATGACTGGACTGTGTCTCACTGAATGGCCCAACGTAGCCTCAACGCTGCTCAGAAGTGGATTGTGTAACCCCAGACTGGGTGACGCAGTCCTTACGCTGGCCTGGGAAGGCTCTGCGTAAGCCTAATGGCCTTCTGCAGCTTCAGCGTTGTCCTTTTATGGATCTGCGTTCTTCCACTGTCAAGTTGCCTTTTCTGGATCTACTGCTTCTTCTGCCACCCTGTAGAAAAATATTTCTTCAGCTGGTTGCTAGAGATTCAACTTGATCTGCTATTTCTCGGTTAAAATGTGAAAATTCTACTGCAGTATCATGGTTTATTTCTCCTACTTGATTTAAGTTATTACAAGTTATTTCCTGAATTTAGATTCAAAAAATACCGAAATAAACACAACTACAATCTACACATGCAGATTATTTACTGAATAATATGCTCATCCAACAAAGTGACACATGGATTTTTGGACGTAAGTCCCTGGAAAAACCCAAAGTGGGAAAACCGGTGCAGCAGATATGAGGGTTTATTTTATTAAGTAGATTCTGAGTACAACAAATCTGAGTTCCAGATCTGGAAAACTAGACAGAGAATAAAAGAAATTTGCAGCTAACCTGTTGTTCTAAGACCAAATATCTGATTGATCCACACCCTCAAACGCGATTTACAAGACTCGACCCGAATCTGGCCCTAGAAACCCCAGCGCTGCCTCTGAATCCCCAGCGTCAACCCTGCTAGACTCTGCGTGCCACTGCGCTGCTCAGAGAGGGACTGCGTAACCCCAGAGTGTTGAGATTTTGTGTATTTGGGGTAGCATCAGTTGTGCTCTAGCTCCCAAATTTTGTGGAGGGACTAGAGTACACTTGATCTACAAGACCCAAAAATTGATTTGGGAAATTTCATCTGGTTCTTAAGTCACACGAATCAAACCTTCTTTTAATCTTAGCCATTGATTAAAGATTTAATCTTGGCTGTTGATTTGTCAACGAGAAAAGTATAAAGGAAAGGCTTAGGGTCATTTGTAAAGACACACAGAGGCAGAGCACTGAAGCTAAGCTGAGATTCTAGGGCAGGGTTTGCTAAGAATACTCAGAAGTGTTTTAGCTGCAGAGAGGGGAATTTAGGCCAAGGGGATGATCTGATCTCGGGGTTTAGAATACACAAGAGGCAGAGATGAGCTCAAGGACAACGCAAAAGGAGAGAGCAGCAACAGCAGCAAGGACAGCACAGTCCCTCCAAGGACAATGTGATTTTCAGCAGGAAACCCTCGGGGGTTACGCAGAGACCCTTCAGGGGCAGCGTAGTGACTGCGTCACCCAGTCTGGGGTAACGCAGTGTCTTCCAGAGCAGCGCTAGGGGTTGGAGGTGCTTCAGAGGCTGACGTAGAGGCTTTCAGGGGCAACGCTGGGGTTTTTAGGCCCTAATCTTGGCTGAGTTCTATAAATCCGGTTTGAGGGTGTGGATCAGTCATTATTTTGGCCCTAGATCAGCTAGTGAGCTGTAGATCTAGCATTTTCTCTGTCGATATTTCCAGATCTAGAACCCAAATTTGTGTATTCAGAAATATTCTTAATAATAAAACCCTCTAGCAGCCAAAGACCGGTTTTCCCGCATTGGGTTTTTCTAGGGACTATTTGTCCAGCAATAACTGTGTCATTTTGTCAATGTGTGCATGAACTTGTTCTAATCTGAATTGGTAGATATTTGTTCTAGATCTGAATTGGTAGATATCTGTTATGTGTTTTGCTTCGATTTTAACTTGAATTTATTCAGTTAATAACTTGTCTAAGTAGGAGGAGCATAACCAGATTAACAGTAATAATTTCTGCATAAAGTGTAAGATTCAGAAATTTCTACACAGAGAGGGTGACACAAGCCTTACGCTGGCCCTGGAGGCCCTCTGCATAATTCAGAAACCCTTCGGAGCTGCAACGCTGCCTCTTCCTTGCCCTGTGTAGCGGTTGCGCAATTGCTGCGTAGCTGCTGCTGATGCTCTCTGCTCCTCTGCGTTGTCCTTATTTGCTACTCCTCTACCTCTTGCTGACTCTTGGCTCCGGGATCATATCATCCCCTCAGCCAATACTACCCCTCACTGCAGAAAACTCCTCCGGAAATTCTTAGCAAACCCTTACGTAGAATTCCAGATCAGTCTCTCAGTTTTGCAACTGTGTGTGTGTCTCCAACTGACCCTCAAGCCTTTCTCTTATACTTTTTTGATGATCTCATCAACGGCCGTGATTTAATCACTCATCAACGGCTAAGATTAAAAGACTGCTTGATCCGTGTCATTTAGAACATTTCAGCACATGTGTTAATTAATTCACTTTAATTATTTAATTTTCCTAAGTTTAGACTTAGGAAATCTATTAAAATAATTAATTATTTGAATAACTTGAACACCAATTGAAATTTCACAAAACACTTTCTGGCTTTTGGAATTCAAGTGTGTCTTAGCCCCTCCACAAAATTTTAGGGCTAGAGCACACCCGTGACCCGATGCTACACTAACTACACAAAATCTCAACAATTGGCACTTCCAGATTTCACACAACCCTTTGTGTTGGAGTCTGATGCATCCAGAGAGGGTGTAGGAGCAATCTTGATGTAGGGAGGACATCGATAGCTTTCGAGAGTCGGAAGCTACTGCCCCACAAGAGATTGTACTCCATTTATGACAAAGAGATGCTAGCCATCATGCATGTGCTAGCCAAGTTCAGGCAATACTAGGTAGGAAACAGGTTCAAGGTCAAGACAGATCACAACAGCTTCAGATTCTCCTTGGAGCAGAAGCAGTTGCAGGAGAGGCAGCAAAAGTGGGTGAGCAAGCTCCAGGCATACGACTTTGACATTGAGTATGCCAAAGGGAAGCACAACATGGTAGCCGATGCGTTGTCCAGGAGGTCAGCTACCCTTTCACTAATGAGCATTGCACCGTATTGGAGGGCACAGTTACTGGTGGAGTATTCCAAGGACTGATTTGCATGTGAGGTCCTTGATGGTGAAGTGGTGGATGACCGGTACAAGGTGATGAACAAGGTGATTTACTTCAGGGACCGGATTTATCTAGTGCCTAGCTCCCAGTTGAGGGAGAAGATCATGTAGGTTGCCCATGACTCACCATTAGCAGGGCATCAAGGGCTCACCAAGACATATAGGGCCATCAGGGAGCATTTTACATGGAAGGGCCTTAAGGATGACGTTCTGACTTCTGAGGCATGTCCGAAAGTGTGACACGTGCCAAAGGAACAAGGGTGAGTAGACACACCCTGTTGCGTTGTTACAGCCTCTTCCTATCCCTAAGGGGAAATGGTAGAGTGTGTCGATGGATTTTATTACCGAGTTGCCCACAGTACAGGGCAGGGACTGCATATACGTGGTGGACCGTGGTAGATCGATTGACAAAGTTTGCACACTTTTTCGCCATCTCAGCTGGATCCTCGACCTCACAGGTGGCCAAATTGTTTTTTAGGGAGGTATTTCAGCTTGATGGTCTCCCGAATACCATTGTCAGCGATCGGGACAGCAGGTTCATGGGGGGGGTTTGGCAGGAGTTGTTTCGATTAGTCGGCATAGAGCTCACTTCGAGTACCAGTTATCACCCCCAGACTGATGGGCATACAGATATAGTCAACAAATGGTTGGAAGGTTACTTAGGCAACTATGTGACGAGCCATCAACGTGCATGGATACGGTGGTTGCACTTGGGCGAATACTGCTACAATGCCACATACCACATGTCCATAGGTATGCCCCCATTCAGAGCCTTGTATGGTTACGATGCATTATCTTTTGCTGACGTGATGTTTGGACATAGCAAGGCCCCTAGGGCCAAGGATTGGGTACAGAAGAGCCAAGATATCTTGTGGGCTCTCAAAGATAACCTGCAGACTGCGCAGAACCAGCAAAAGCTCTATGTAGACAGGGGCCGAGTAGAGAGGCAATTTGAGGTTGGGGACTTAGTCTTCTTGGGGCTCCAGCCATATAGACAGTCAACACTCAAACAGAAGGGGGCCGAGAATCTCAAGCCTCGCTTCTATGGGTCATACTGAGTCACCAGGAGAGTTGGGGAGGTAGCATATGAATTGGAGCTACCCTCGGGGAGCCAAGTACACAACATTTTTTATGTGTCTTGCTTGAAGAAGGCACTAGGGCTGCAGGTGACTGCGGCTATAGAGCTACCACCTATGGATGATGAGGGGCACTTAGTTCTGGAGCCGGAGACTATTCTGGACACCCGTGATAGGAACTTGCAGAACAAGGTTATCAAAGGGTATTTGATCAGATGGAGGAACCTACCGGATGAGGATGCCACATGGGAGGGATAGAATATACTTCAGCATTGTTCATTGCAGTTGCTTGAGGATAGTTCGTTTTCTGGGCAAATCAGCGCAGAGCCAAAGGGAGATCAACTAACATACTTGGGGTAATTCATCTTCTTCACTTGTCTTCGCTAGCTTGCCTTGGGCAAGCCCAAGTGCACAGTTTCCAAGTACCTATTATAACCCCATGTTTTATTAATAAAATGGCTCAACAACACAGTTTTTGGCTCTAGCTCATGTTTTGATTGAGCGCAAAATTTCTGTGTGTTTTTCTCTATGCATGCTTTGTTTATCATTGTAAATTTCCACTAGGAATATTAAATTTTGAGTCCATTAGGTTCCAAAACCAGCGAAAGAAGAAACTCTGTAAAGTCTTCAAATAGAATTGCCTTGATAGACCCAAGAAAAGAGATGTGCCAGCAACGTTTGGAAAATAAATCTGCAACAAAAAATCAATGTGTGCTGGTTGTAAAATAGGGTTTTAAACCCCTGGAAGGTACCAGCATCTTCTGTAAAGAAAATCTGCAGCAAAAGGGGAGAGTGTGCTGGTTGTAAAAAGTTTTAAACCCTATGAAGCCCCAAAAAGAGGTGTTGGCTTTAAAACAGTGATTTTGTGAGGTCCACACCCACTCAAATACCATGTTATGATTCACAACTGTTGGCATTGCAAGATTATCGAATAGAACAAAAACCAACCCAAATCCTGCAATCAAGAAAAAGATAAACAGCACAAGTGCAGCCCTAGAGAAAAATAAATCCTAGAACAAGAGAGTTGAAACCAAGAACAAAACAAGAATGCACAATGCTTCACACTGCACAGTGCCCTTAGGCTACATCACTTGTGTAACAATGAATGAAAGATCAGAATGTGTGGAAATACAAATAAGGGTTGCGTATTTATACACATGTAAAGAGGTAGGGCACTTTTCCCAAGGAGGCGTTATGAGCCAACATTGAGTTGACCATATCAGCCTTAGCAAAACCTAGAAATATATAATATTACATATAATATCAGCTGTGGACAAATAACATGCTGGATTTCAAAGGAAAAACCCTATTATCTTGTATGTTACTGCATATTTGTATATTACCTTTGTCTTAGACCAGCTTGTACTACATTTCTAAGATGTAGATGGCATGTTCCCTACTTTGCAAAATAAAATTGTGTTCATTTTTGGCATCTATGCTTCAAAAGTTTGTGCATTGTATAATACATTTTCTGGTGTCACATGTAGTTTCTTTTCACACTTGATGAATCATATCCTATACAATAAACAATTGCAGTCTAATTATTAGTCAGTAATATGCCCAAACCATACCAAGAAATTTAGAAATCAGTTATACAGAGTACAAACGCATTAATCTTGGATAGACTCGTCTAAGATAAAATAATAAAGCATTAAAAAAACCATAACTGTCAACTTAAACTTAGAGAAGATTAAATCTGACCTTGATAGTAGTCGTCAATTGCTTGTAAGAAACTGGAAACTGAGCAATATTACTCATATTTTTTCACTTTGCACCCTCTGCACCCAATGAAATTGAAGGAGCAAAATTTTAGCATCATGCTTTGCCGTCGCCAATTATCGATGCACCTAAGCCTCTCAATCATAAGTATTCAAAAGCAACGAAATACGTTTGAACCATAGAGTTGAATTGGTAAGTATAAAAACTACTAGGATATATAATGAGTTCAAGAAACCCATTTTAGCAATTGACAAAAGGATAAATAACGATTGAGCAACAACTGTTTTTGAGACTCAAACCCTGAATTCATGGACATCAACATTTATATGTTACTCACAAGTCACGAATATGATGACAAAGTTTCCATGTAACAGAGAACTTTCTTGCATCCATCTGAGGTTAGTGATGTGTCACCCCTTGCATTCAACTATCCTCGTGACCTAGTGTCACTCAAAAACATTCCTAGAAGGCATCAAAAATGTCCCAAGTGCACAGTGATTGTCTGGGCATCCCAACCATTGCTCAAACTTCTTCACTTTTCAACTTTACTTAAAACAAGAAAAGTTGCCTAACATCAACGCTACTCATCAAATTTGATGTTCAATCTCATGCTGTTATTATATTTTTCTGTTTATATATATTTCTGGTCGCCTAAAATGTGTTTTATATATTTACATCTTTTATAGATATATTTTGTTGTCAGCTTACCCATCCCTTGAAAATTGGTGGCTGGTGGATGGCATATGGGAGTCTCCTTCTCCCATTGGCAACCTTGGGGAAACCCAAAACAATGAAGGCTTTTTTTGGCTATAGATGATGTTGTTTAATGTAGAATCTTCATGTTGCTTAGGAATCAGACATAAGAGTTTCAAGTAGATCTTTCTTACTTTTTAATTACCAATTAAATGCTACAATGCATGAATTACAAGGCCAGCTTCTATTTGGATATTACAAGTGTATAATTTGCTCCATTGTCTTCGAAACAATAGATTGCCCAATACTTCTTCCATTATTTGCAACATCGTAATGACGCGAGTATCAAGTGATTAAAAAGGTAGTACCTTTAAGAAGTCATACATTACATATCTTCCTGGCATGCAGTGTATGAAAAGCATTGGAACAAGACGAGGCTGACGAGAACTCATACAGTCTACTTGGCTCGGGACCGGTTCCAAAACGAATGGATCCAATTTGAGCGAGTCGAACTCAGTCAAATCAAAATGTGATCAAATTCGTCAAGACTCTTAAAAGTTTGATCAAGTTACACAATGGGCTGCATTTGACTGATTTTGACAAACTGCTTTTCGACATTTACTGATTTTTCGAGTACTTTTTTTATATTTTAATTTGCTGAGACCATCCCAGTCCAACTCGTGTCACTTTGAAAGATTGTTGTTACGATGCTTAAACTCTAAACTCTAAACTTAAACATCTAAGCCATTTTCAAAGAGTAGTTATGCCTTCCGAAGCTAGTTCATATAATCTGATCTGACATTATCGAGTAGGAAACCAATGGTAGTTAAGAATTAAGATTAGCTACGAGGGAGAAGTTTCAGAAGGCAAAAAATTATATCCAGGGCGAAGCTAGTTGTTCTGGTTAAATTCTGAGAAAAAAATTGTGATCTTAGACAGACAAGATATATACATAGTGGGAATATGTACATATAAGAAGTGCACGCATAGGGTTTCTAAATAGCACAAAGCCTGAACCCTCTGCACATATACTGAAATTGACTGTTCTGCTTTAATAGGCCATGCTCATTCCTCCATAGAAATGAACCCATTATGCCATTCGATGAAACCGTGTCTGTGACATACCTAACAAAAGATGGCTCTGTTGTGTGAATATATGTAATTTGTATTGGTAAAGAAAGAAAGAAAGAAAGAATTTTTAATGTCCACGAGGCTAAAAATAGCCTATGGGACAGATTGCTTCTCTATCTGACTCTTGTATTCGGCCCTTTTCCTGTGAAGTTTTACAATGACCACTCCCAACTTATTGACAAACTCTTCGCTGAATAGCTTATCCCAAGAATTAGCTGCCAGAATACCTGCATAGTTTTCCCTGGTGTCTTTGAAGGCCTCACATTCTAGAATGAAATGTTTTTCTGTTTCCACTTTTCCGGAGGAGCAAAAAATACATACTCTTTCTTCCCACATTTCTTTTGGCCTTTTCCAGCGCCCTGTTTCACAACGGAATTGATGAGAATTAGTCCTTAATTGAGCAATAAGAATTTCAGATCTCCAAGAAATATTATCCCCTATGTACGCCTTTTGTTGATGGTTATGCGTGGGGTTAAACTCTTCCATATAGTACTTCTTCTTTCTCTCTAGCTCTTTCTTCCAAGTATGTTTGTGGAATTTATCCATAACAAAAGTTTTTATCTCTTTACTGTTTGTAGGACACATGTTCAAGCAAATACCCCATTTACTAAACCATTTGTTATTTTGCCGCATCCAAGTCTTTTGTCTTTTGCACAATCTGTCATTAAACACCACCTTAGGCCATCTACCCTCTTCCATTTGCTCAATTTTTTTCAGATACCTTATGACTCGCACCATAGCAATTGCTTCAATAGGAGCAGCCCCTGTTTCACTTAACAGGATAGCATAAGGAACTACACTTTTAATTTTGAATCTGTTTGTAATCAAACGTTTCTGAATTTTCTCAATTTGTTTCCACTGCATCTTGGTTGTGCTGCTGGCCCACAGTTCACAACCGTAGAGAATCACTGGAATCACTAGAAGCCCAAAAAGAGTTAGAGTGGTTTTCCAGTCCCACAGCTCTGCCTCTCTACACCTGTTTTGAAGAGCATAAAATGCTTTCCAACCCCCTAAAGTTCTTTTCTTTCTACAACCATCCCAACTTAAATTTCTGTTGAAGTCAATTCCGAGGTATTTGTAGTCTGCAACTTCTTCCAGAATGTTGCCTTCAAAATAGATCTTATGTTGGTTATGCTTTCTTTTGTTAGAGAAAACCACTACTTTCGTTTTGCTAATATTGACTTGCATCCCAACCCTTCTACAAAAATGCTCAAGGGAACGTAAATGCTCTTGCAAACCAAGAGCCGATTTAGCAATCAATATAAGGTCATCTTCGTACAAAAGAAGCCCGATAACGAACTTGCCCAAATGGATACCGTCACCCCCTTGCGAATTTAGCCACTCTTCCAACTTGTCAATATATAACCCAAAAAGGGTAGGAGATAATGGGCAACCTTGCTTGACCCCGATATCGCTTCTAAAACTTTCAAAAATGCCAGCTGAAGTTCTGATTTTGACTTTCACCTCTTCATACAACCTATGCACAGCTGCTCTCAAATGCTTGGGAACCCCGAGTTCCTCCATTCTACCCCAAAGCTTATCCCTAGGAACCGTGTCAAAGGCTTTTCTGAAATCAACAAAGCAACAGAAAACTTCTTCCTTTTTCTCCCAAACTTTTTCAATGATGTGCCTTAAAGTTATACAATGATCAACTGTGGAATGTTTAGGTCTAAAACCTGCTTTCCCTTTAGCACGTTTATCTCTTTCTTTTGCCCACTTGCTGATTTTCTTTTCTAACATGCTTCCAAATAACTTTGCAAACAAGGGGTTTATCATTATGGTTCTATAATTGGAGGGATTATTGACGTCACCATTCTTGAAAAGAGGTATTTCCATACTAGTTGTCCAATCTATGGGGAACCCCTGCTGTAAGATGTTGTTGAAAATTTTTGTGATGTGAGGTGAAAGAATTTTTAAGCCCCACTTTAGATACTCTGCTTGGAGTTCATCTAAGTCTTTTGCTTTTCCAGCGCCCAACCTCTTGATACCCATCTCTACCTCTTGCACCGTGAAGAGTTTTGTGTCTGTGTTGACCAAGGGAGGAGGGTCAACCTTGGGATCCTGCTCATAAAGTTGTCTTGCATAGTCAAACCATTTAGAAGCCGTAATGTTGTTTTCAGTTTGCACCTTTTTCGATTGGAGCTCCTTCCAAAATAATTTGGGGTTATTTTTCCCGAGGAAGATTAGTTCTTCTCTCCTTGAAACCATGAAATCAGCTTTTTTATTTTTTACTATCTGCTTGTAAGCTTTGAGCTTTATGCTATCCGTGTTTGATTCCTTCCACCTTCTCCTTGCCTTTTTGCATTCCTCGTCAAACCAAGCATTAACCGGAAAGAAATTTGTTTCGGAATTTTTAATTTTTGCTCTTTTGCACTCCGCAAGTGCGCTTTGAATTAAATGTGTTAATCTGTGACTATGAAGGCCATGAGATGGGATTTCCTCCTTCTTGAAGAGCCTCTCTAGCATTATTTTGAAGGTATTACAATTCTCTGGATTCAAGAGAATTCTGCCCTTTGGGGGATTTTGTTGAACACTGATTTTTTGACCCTAATTGCTTCTTTCCGGTCCAAGAGAAACTTAAATAGATTGGCTTGTGATCTGATTTTAAGTCCCAAATTTGAGCTCCAATCAACACTTCCTCCATTTTCTCACACAAACTATGCAAGCAAATTACATAATCTACTACACTTGCTCCATTGTAAGTATTGCAAGTGAAATTACCGGACTTTTCCCATCTAGTCAAACCATTACAAATGACTAAATCGAAGGCCCCACATAGCATAAGCAGTTGTTCTCCAAAGAGATTGCAGCCTTTATCCTCTGAAATTCGTTCCCACTGATGATTAATCTCTTCTGTAAGCTAGATAGGGTCACCGTCTTCTTTACAGCAAAGAATGCTAGCTTGTTCACTTGCAGTTCTAGCATTGAAATCCCCCACTATAAGGACTTCACCTAGCTGAGAATATATTGCAATATCTGTTTTTAGGGCTGCAAAGGGATCTTTGTGGTCAAGCCCTCTACTTTTGTAGATTTTTGAAACTTGCGGCGCAAAATAGCATGCTGCAATTCTAATGTGATTTCCATTTTCTGATATTTTAAGCCAGACAAATTGCTTATTTGGGTCTTTTTTTTCTAGCTGAATGAAACGACCTTCTTTTTCTCTTACTAATACCATGATACCCCCGTGCCCTTTGCCATTCCCTGTTGCCTTGTTCCACACTGCTATCTTCCAGTACCCTTCAAACAAAGGTGTCTTACACCCTTCATGCTCATGTGTTTCTATGAGGCAAATTATGTCTCTACCTTCCGCAATAGGCCCTAACCCAAGTCCTCGTCTCCATGGGTAACCCCTGCAGTTCCAACAAACTAATCTTAAGGAAACCTGGGTAAGACTTGATTGCTATTTGTTTTGACATGCAAGACTCACAGTTGAGTCTTTGTCCCTGCTTGCCCATAATGACCTTGCTTCCTCATTTCTTGCTAAACCGAGTCTAAAATTAATGGTGTGTTTCTTGAGCCCACGGACAAGGTCACTCGCTGCCTTCAATTTAAAAGGCCATAGATTTCTCTCGCGTTACAACACAGAAGTCCAAAAAATCTTTATGTCTACACTCCGCAGAGAATATACCGAACACTTAGACAGTCAAGCGCAGTTGACTCATTTTAATTGAAAAAAATTGCCATAAGTTTGCCAAGGTTAGTTTTTTAATCATAAGGAAAAAAAAGAACTGCTGAAGTTTGCCAAAGTTAATTTTTTAATCACAAGGAGAAAAAAAAATGGAGAAGTTTGCCCAAGTTTATTTATTAAATTAATTTTTTTTAAAATTAAATTTAAAAGAATAAATTATGGTTGGTTGTTTTCAGAATATAGGCTTATGTGATCCATTGAAAATATTTAGAATTTTTTTTCGTAATAATCACATGTGAAAGAATATAGCCGACCTTTTCAAACCAACCAATGTGGTTTATCATCAAGACTAGGTGAGAGATCAGATTAAGACATTGAATTTAAATAGATGTAGAGATGGCTAAACTAACCCTGTCATTGTTTTTGGAATTGGATTTTATTAGTCTTTCCATTTTAAATTAGTTTAGATTTATCTTAACTCTAAATCTACCAAATATTAATCAAGATTAAATATATGCATAATATATAAAAAAATTCCATTTCATGAAATTTGATCTTTCTGTGTGAAAGATTTAAAATTAAAATAGATATAAATTGGTTTAATTATTAATTATAATTATAAATATGATTATTAATTTTATGTTTTTTATTTTTTTAAATTTTATTTTATAGCTCGAAAATCTTATGTTGTTGTTGTTGTTTTTCTGTTTTTTTTTTTTTTTCAATCACTCAAAATTTAGAATAGCAGTATGCATTGGGTTTTAAGGTTGACCATCTAATAATTTGGTCAAATAGTTAAATAATTTCTAATTTTATAAAGTGAAACTTTATAAATTAATTTTGTTTTTTTTGCAATTTTTTTTATTAATATTTATCTTCAATACTATTGGTTCTTAATTTGAACATCTTATTAGCCAATGCTTCGTAAATCGTGCCTTAATTTTTATGGCATTTAAAGCATCTCTGCTGCTTAAGGTTTGTAAACCTGTGAAAATCTTTGTTACTACAATCAATATTCAGTTCTATTATTAATTTAATTAAATGCAATGCCACCATTGTTGCACATATGAGAGATAATGTGACAAAGCATTTGACATCCCATGGGAAAATCAAGAATGACGGGAATAAATTTAGTCCGGTGTCGGAAAGTAAAGGGAGAATCACGTAAAAAGTGTCCTTTCGGCAACAATTATTTATCGTCATAGACTTAGTAGTCCTTGCTCGTTTTTCAAGTTCACATCGCACTCTCACAACTCACTCATGGGCAGTTTGTGTCAGAATGATAGTGACAGATGTAAAGAATTTTATTTTTCCCAACAAACGACGGTATTTACAGTTGCAAGAAGAAGAAGAAGTTATTTTAACGTCCACGAGGCTAAATATAGCCTATGAGACATATTGCTCCTCTATCTAGCACTTGTATTCTGCCCTTTTCTTGTGAAGTTTCACAATACACTCTCCCAGCTTCTCAACAAAGCCTTTGCTGAAAAGAATATCCCAAGGGCTAGCTGCCAAAATATCTGCATACCTTCCCCTGCTCTCTTTGAAGGCCTCACATTCTAAAATGAAATTCTTTTCTGTTTCCACTTTTCCAGAAGAGAAAAAAATACACTCTTTCCTCCCACACTTATTTTGGCCTTTTCTAACACCCCGTTTCACAACGGAGTTGATGTGAATTATTCCTTAATTAAGCGATAAAATTTTTGGCTATCCAAGAAATATTGGCCCCTATGTACGCTTTTTGTTGATGATTATGAGAGGGATTAAACTCTTCAATATAATACTTTTATTTTCCCTAACTCCTCCCAAGTACATTTGTGAAACTTATCCATAACAAAAGTTTTTATCTCTTTACTGCTTGTGGGACACATGCTCAAGCAAATGCCTCGTTTGCTAAACCATTTGTTATTTTTCCGCATATAACTCTTCTTTCTTGTGCACAATATGTCATTAAACAAAACCTTAGGCCATCTTCCCTCTTCCATTTGGTCATTTTTTTTAAATACCTTATGACCCGCATCATAGCTATTGCTTCAACAGGAGCCGCCCCTGTTTCACTTAACAAGATAGCATATGGACCTGTAATTTTAATTTTGAATTTGTTTGTAATCAAACACTTCTAAATTTTCTCAATTTGTTTCCACTGCATGCCGGATGTACTGCTGGCCCATAGTTCACAGCCATAGAGAATCACTGGAATCACTAAAAGCCTGAAAAGAGTTAGAGTTGTTTTCCAGTCCCATAACTCTGCCTCTCTACATCTATTTTAAAGAGCATAAAATGCATTCCAACCCCCCAAAAGTTCTTTTCTTTCTGCATCCACCCCATCATAGATTTTTGTTGAAGTCAGTTCCAAGGTATTTGTAATCTGCAACTTCTTCGAGAATGTTGCCTTCAAAGTAGAACTTATGTTGGTTATGATTTCTTTTGTTAGAAAAAACCACTACTTTCGTTTTGCTGATATTGACTTGCATCCCACATTTCTACAAAAATGTTCCAGGGAAAGTAAGTGTTCTTGCAAACCAAGAGCAGATTTAGCAATTAGAATAAGGTCATTTGCATACAAAATAAGTCTTATAACAAACTTGCCCAAATGTATCCCGCCACCCCCTTGTGAATTTAGCCACTCTTCAAGTTTGTCAATATATAAACCAAAGAGGGTAGCAGACAATGGACAACCTTGTTTGACCCCGATATCGCTTCTAAAACTTTCAGAAATGCCTGTTGAAGTTCTAATTTTGACTTTCACCTCTTCGTACAGCCTATGCACATCTGCTCTCAAATGCTTGGGAACCCCAAGTTCCTCGATTATGTGCCAAAGCTTATCCCTAAGAACCGTTTCAAAGGCTTTTCTGAAATCAACAAAACAACAAAAGACTTCTTCCTTTTTCTCCCAAAATTTCTCAATGATATGCCTTAAAGCGATTCCATGATCAACTGTGGAATGCTTAGGTCTAAAACTTATTTGTCCTTTAGCACGTTTATCTCTTTCTTCTGCCCACTTGCTGATTTTATTCTCTAACATGCTTCCAAATAACTTTGCAAACAAGGGGTTTATCATTATGGTCCTATAGTTGGAGGGGTTATTGACGTCACGGCTCTTGAAAAGAGGTATTGCCAAACTAGTTGTCCAATCAGTGGAGAACCCCTATTGTATGATGCTATTGAAATTTTTTGTAATGTAAGGTGCAAGAATTTTTAAGCCCCACTTTAGATACTCTGCTTGGAGTTCAACTAAGTCTTTTGCTTTTCCATCACCCAACTTCTTGATACCCATCTCTACCTCTTGCATTATGAAGAGTTTTGTATCAGTGTTGACCAAGGGAGGAGGGTCAACCTTGGGATCATGCTCATAAAGTTGTCTTGCATAGTCAAACCATTTAGAAGTTGTAATATTGTTTTCAGTTTGCATCTCTTTGTTGGAGTTCCTTCCAAAATAACTTGGGATTATTTTTCCCCAGGAAGATTATTTCTTCTCTCCTCGAAACCATGAAATCAACCTTTTTCTTTCTTAATACATGCTTGTAAGCTTTGAGCTTTATGTTATCCTTGTTTGACTCTTTCCACATTCTCCTTGCCTTTTTGCATTCCTCGTCAAACCAAGCATTGACTGGAAAGAAAAAATTTTCAGACTTCTTACTTTTTGCTCTCTTGCACTCTGCAAGTGCGCTTTGAATTAAATGTGTTAATTCGTGACTATGTAGGTCGTGAAATAAGATTTTCTCCTTCTCGCAGAATCTCTCTAGCGCTAATTTGAATGTATTACAATTTTCTAGAGCCAAAAGAATTCTGCCCTTCAGAAAATTTTGTTGAACACACTGAGTTTTTGACCCTAACTACTTCTTTCCAATCCAAGAGAAGCCTAGATAAATTTTCTTGTGATCTAATTTTAAGTCCTAGAGCTGATCATCAATCAAGACTTCCTCAATTTTCTCACACAGACTATGTGAGCAAATTACATAGTCTACTACACTTGCTCCATTGTAAGTATTGCAAGTGAAATTACCAGACTTTTCCCATCTAGTCAAACCATTACAAAAGACTAAATCGAAAGCCCCGCATAGAGTAAGCAATTGTTCACCAAAGAGATTGCAGCCCTTGTCCTCTGAAATTCTTTCCCATTGATGATTACTCTCTTCTGTAAGCCAGATAGGGTCGCAGTCTTCTTCACAACAAGGAATGCAAGCTTGCTCACTTGCAGTCCTAGCATTGAAATCACCCACTATAATGACTTCACCTAGCTGAGAATATGTGCAATATCTACCTTTAAGGCTACAAAAGGATCTTTGTGGTCAAGCCCTCTACTTTTGTAGATTTTTGAAACTTGTAGCGCAAAATAGCATGTTGCAATTCTAATGTGATTTCCATTTTCTGATATTTTAAACCAAACGAATTGTTTATTTGAGTCTTCTTTTTCTAGCTGGATAAAATGACCTTTTTCTCTAACTAATACCATGACACCCCTGTGTCCTTTCCCATTCCCTGCTACCTTGTTCCACATTTCCATCTTCCAGTTGTTGAGATTTTGTGTATTTGGGGTAGCATCAGTTGTGCTCTAGGTCCCAAATTTTGAGGAAGGACTAGAGTTCACCTGATCTACAAGACCCAAAAATGGATTTGGGAAATTTCATTTGGTTTAGGAGATATTAAATTAATTAATTATTTTAATGTATTTCCTAAGTTAAAACTTAGGAAAATAAAATAATTAAAGTGAATTTAATTAAACATGTGATGAAATTGTCTTAAGTCACACAGATCAAGTTTTCTTTTAATCTTAGCCATTGATTTAAGATTTGATCATGGGCGTTGATTTGTCAACGAGAAAAGTATAAAGGAAAGGCTTGGAGTCATTTGTAAAGATACACAGAAGCAGAGCACTGAAGCTAAGCTGAGATTCTAGGGCGAGGTTGCTAAGAATACTCAGAAGTGTTTCAGTTGCAGAAAGGGGAATTTAGACCAAGGGGATGATTTGATCCCAGGGTCTAGAATACAAAAAGAGGCAGAGAAGAGATCAGCTCAAGGACAGCGCAGAGGAAGGCAACAACAGCAAGGACAGCGTGATTTGCAAGAAACCCTTTCAGGGGTTGCGCAGAGACCCTTCAGGGGCAGCGCATTGACTACGTCACCCATTCTGGGGTAACGCAGTCTCTTCTAGGAGCAGCGCTGAGGGTTTGGAGGCCATCCAAGGCTGACGCAGAAGCTTTCAGGGGCTTCAGAGGCTGACGCAGTTCTTTTCAGGGACAGCGCTAGGATTTCTAAGCCTAGATCTGGCTAAGTTCTGTAAATCCCGTTTGAGGGTGTGGATCAGTTAGTATTTTTGGCCCTAGATCAGCCAGGAGTTGTAGATCTAGAGTTTTCTCTATCGGGTTTTCCAGATCTGGAACCCAAAGTTGTGTATTCATAAATATTCTTAATAATAGAACCCTCCAGCAACTAGAGACCGGTTTTCCCACATTAGGTTTTTCCGGAGATAGTTTGTCTAGAAATAACTGTGTCACTTTGTCAATGTGTGCATGTGCTTATTCTAGATCTGAATTGGTAGAGATCTGTTATGTGTTTTGCTTTGATGTTAACTTGAATTTATTCAGTTGATAACTTATCTAAGTAGGAGGAGCTTAACCGGATTAACAGTAATAATTTCTACATAAGAATTAAGATTCAGAAATTTCTACACCAGTACCCTTCAAAAAAAGGCGTTTTGCACCCTTCATGTTCATGTGTTTCTATGAGGCAAATTATGTCTCTATCTTCCGCAATAGGCCCTAACCCAGGTCCTCGTCTCCATGGATAACCTCTGCAGTTCCAACACACTAAACTTAAGGAAACCTAGGTATGACTTGGTTGTTATTTGTTTTGCCCTGCAAGACTCACATTTGAATCTTTGTCCCTGTTTGCCCATACTGACCTTGCTTCCTAATTTCCTGTTAAAGAATTTGTTGTCTCTTCTTTATTATCATCTTGTTGCCATGTTTTGGAAGGAGGTCCAAATCGTGCTATCACAACTATACCCTTATAAATCAATGCTCTTTTTACCTCATCTCTTGCTGCTCTAACCTTTGATATTTCCTCCCTCCTTTCCTCTTGTTGTCTTATAGTTAAATCTTCTTCTAGAAAAAAGAGAGAACCCCTCAAGAGTTGCTTCTTGCTTAGAATGGTATCTTTATCCCGCAAAGTAGGCATGATCACTGTTATGGGCCTGGTTCTCTCACCGTTAAACTTTCCTACCCTCTATGCTTGACCTATTTGTCCTTGCCATAGCAACTTGTCTTTCAAGAAATCCCTTGCAAGGTCAAAAGTAGATTCATTTTTCCCATAGTCTTTCACCCCTTTAATAATTATGTTTGCTGCTCTATCTTGTCTTTCTTTGCTTTCTCTATCATGCATGTTGTCGACCCGAAAGCTTGCGTCTCCTTCCCTATTAGCAGAATTGCTAAAAATAACTTCAGCCCAAGTTTTGGAAATTTTTGTGGAGCCTTCTTTCTTTTCTTCTCTTGTTGTCCCTTCCTGGTTGTTTATTTGGGCAACCACTTTCCCTTTATCCTGGGATGGCTTCGCCTTCACCACCCCTATACTCTCCACTACAAATTTCTTCATGTTTTGCACATTTGCTTTCATCCGTTGCCATTCTGTCTTCCCTATCAAGAGAGCTTCCTGGAGCAATGCCACTTGCTCCTTCAAAATTTTATTGCTTTCTACTAAAGCCCGGTTCTCAACTGTGATTACATGAATTGTATGCTCCCTTTCCTGCTCTTTAGCTTCTAGAACCTCCAACCTCTTTTTTGCACTTAACAATTCTGTCGCATAGAGATCATATGACCAAGTGAGAGGTGTGGATGTGGGACTATACAAGGCAGAATCATCAATGAATTTTCATTTTCCTTTTCCTCTGGGCATGTTGCCATATGTTTGCAAAGGGGACTTGTTTGAATATTGCTTATTGCAAAAGGTCTAGGTACTTTTCCTTTGAGTCCATTTTTTCCTTAACTGCCCCCATTTTAGACAGACTAGTCTCCGTTTTAAAATACCCCGATATTGTTTGGCATTGACCCAAACCCACTTCTCAGCTTTGGTTGATGAGACAATTTTCACTTGTCCTAGATCATTTGTTTCTACAAATTCTGAAATTTATTGTCCCGTTATCATGTTTGCATGCATTGAGCTCCAACCCCTTCACCGATGTCGTGCTGAACTCCTAATTCTTCCACCACTCACTTTCAAACCGTGTCTCTCTCCAACCCAAACTTAACCCGTAACAGTGAATTGTGGAACCGAAAACGTTAAAATCCCAAGCCTCCAGAAAACCGCTTAAAACCTTCCGCGAATGCAAATGGGAAGCGCAAATGTGTGGCGGTTCCGTAGATGCAAATGGGAAGCGCAAATGTGTGGCGGTTCCGTAGATGCAAATGGGAAGCGCAATGTGTGACGGTTCTTAAAAAAACACAGAAAATTGGATTGCGAATTGAAATTTGCTCGGAAAATATAACTATGAGACCTATCCTCAAGTCGCCAAGTTGCATTCCCCTCTAAGTAACCAGAGTTGCGACTTGCTACAACTGCCACTGCGACTTGCGACTATGTGACTGAGACAAACAATCGGAATAACGGATATAGCTAGAAAGTAGAATACATAGAGCAGAGAGAGGTGCATTTTATCGTTCATTCTCCAATTTCTGGGAACTAGCAAAATCCTAGTGCCCCTGTGTGCTGAGCTCTTTCAGGGCTTTTAGAAGGGAGAACCATAACACAGAAACACTCAGATAAAAATACGCGGTTAGGTTTTGAATTACCTGCGGCAGAAACGGTGTCTCTGTTGCGTCTACGGTGCTTGAAGCCTGTAAGCCCTGTCAATTCAAACAGCCAAGTTTATAAATCAACGTGCTATCGATAAATTCGTTCCATGTGGCACTTTTTACACCAACACATACCCCACGCCCTGCAATTTTTAGCCGTAAGATTGGAAAAACGTTTGTTTACTGATGCAACGAATTGTATACGTGGACGTTTTATATATAGTTCATATTTGCTTGAAGCTGACACGGATCCACGTGATACTCATAAAAAATTCACCTCACGATGCGTGTTTTCGAAGAAATTTAGATATTTTTTTATTTGATTTAATGTATAAATTAAATTTGTTCGCGTTATTTTGTAATTTTTAATTAAAAAGCTAAATCTAAGACTAAAGCTTGGGCATATCCATGTTCAATTTCATTGAATCGTGCTTAATTAAGCAAATGGTGCGATATCTGAAAAATATTAAAAAATTGTTTATGTTTCCCATGACAATGGGAATTAAATGCACTTCCATGACATTAACCTTTAAAATATTGCAATAACATAATGTAAATGTAATAGAAAGCCAATGATACTCATAAAAAAATTCACCTTACGATGCGTGTTTAGATATTTTTTATTTGATTTAATGGATAAATTATATTTGGTCGTGTTATTTTGTAATTTTTAATTAAAAACCTAAACCAAAGACGAAAGGTTGGGCATATCTATGTTCAATTTCATTGTATCTTGCTTAATTAAGCAAATGGAGCGATATCTGAAAAATATTAAAAAATGGTTTATGTTTCCATGACAATGGGAAGAGTGCTTAACATCACATTAAATGCACTTCCATTACATTAACCCTTAAAATATTGCAATAACATAATGTAATTGTAATAGAAAGCCAAAGGATTAATTTAAGCACCACTTGTGGAGCATCCTTTAGTGGCTTAGTGTAATTACAAGTTTTAAGGAATTCTTTTGGGTATATTTCTAGTTTTGAATTTTTTCTTTATATTTTTGTGGGAGAATTTGTTTATAATTTGATAGGGGCTAGGTGTAGTCACTCGAATAGATAACCAAAAAAAAATAAAGAAATTAAAGTTATTTATGACAATGGATTTGGTGACTACTATTTTGTCATTTTTTATGTCTATTATGTCAAAATAGATGAGTATGATTTTTCATCTATCAATTTTTAAAATAATCAAGTGTTTTGTGTTTCTGGGAATTGTCTTACGATTAAACAATTAATTGTATAATTGCATTTTGGACAGGTCATTAATTGCATAATTGCATTTTGGACACGCAACTCACCATTGCATAATTGCATTTTGGACACGCCACTCACTTACTTTGCTCATAAAACTCTCCACCATAAAATTATTTCTCATCTACCAATTTTTAAAATAATAGAGTGTTCTTTGTTCCTTGGAAGGCCACTCACCCTACCCATAAATTATTCTTCTTTTTCCTTTTATCTAATTTTATGGTCATGACCCATTTGACTACTAAGTCTATGAATTCCTTTGGTTTTGAACTTGTGACCTTATAGGAAGAAACACATGCTCTTAACAATTAGGCCAACTCAAGTTGTATACAAGATTACAAAAACATATAATAATGTTTATCATACAAAAAGTTAAAACTACTGTCAAATATGTGGGAAGGAAAATCACTTCATTGTTTAGTTAACTTGCTATATTATAAATTATTTTAGTGAAGTTATATAAGTTAAATAATTAATTAATATTAATAAATTTATATTAGTGAAGTGAAATTGTATTTCCCTATAATTATATTATTATTTTTAATAATTTTTTTATAATAATAAATTTTCTTTATTTTATTTTTTATTTTTTTCCAAATTTATTTATTTTATAAAAATGGTTATAAAGCACATATATGTTATTGTTAAAACAATTGAAATAAATAAATAAATAGGTAACTACCAAAATTATGATAAATGTAATTATGTCTTCCTCTAATACTAGTTGTGATTGCTCTATTTTTCATCTTTCTACACAGGAGTACGAGTCAAAAACTACAAATTATGGAAAATAGCTTCATAAATAAACCTTCTCATGCCGCATTTGTCTTTATGTTGTCTTGGAGCCGAGCTCTCGCTCGCACATAGAGAAGCATTACGACCTTCATTGTTGTCTCTCGCTCGCTCCTTCGCTCATTTACACCTGCTGTCACTCTGTCTCGCAACTTCAGTGCGTCGACCCCATCGCTCACTCTGCCTCCTCGCCTCCGCTCACTAGCCTCCCCAACGCTTCTTCCTGCTCTAGCATGCCAAGGAGGCATAGGATGCGTTGTCGCCGTGGTAGAGGAAGGGGTCAGTCCTCTCGACCTCCCATATCCATTCACTCTGACACCCGCTCCCCGCCTCCTAAAGAAAATTCTGCACAGTTCCACTATGATTGTTCCATGGAAAGACCCCGTCTTACAGCTACAATCATCGTCAGCTTCTAAGAAACGCCTTCAAGTTTTGTGGGGAGAGGTTCCAAAAAGCGACCATGAAAATCCACAATCGCTCTAGTGCCTCCACAACTCTCACGGAAATCCACAATCATTATAGTGCCTCCACAACTCTCACGGAAATCCACAATCGCTCTAGCGCCTCCACAACTCTCACAGAAATTTGAAGAATTGTTGGTCAAGCCTGAAACTCACTCCTCCAACAGCGAAGGCAGTGGTAGTGGGAGTCCTGAATGGTCGGGTGAAGAAAGGAGAAAGGGCAGCGCTAGCCTGGTGTGCACTGCTACTACGCCAAAACCCGCCGCCTAGCATTCAAAGAAAGCTAATGACTCTTCAAAAGAATACATGTGTCTTATCATTGAGGAGCCACCGCCACAGCAGCATGACACCTAGCATGATATTCGACCACAGAAATGAGAGGTTTCTTCACTCAGTTTTGTTTAATTTCTCTGATTATATGTATTTCTTGAATAATTTTTCAAACTCTCGGTCGTTCTGGACAATGCTGGTTTCACCATTGAGGGCAGCAATTTTCAGACCGGTTTCCCCATTTGGGGCGGTCATTTTTTTGTCTTTTTGACCCACACTACCTCCAGAATTGGCTAGCATAGCAATTCCGGAGGCAAGTTTCGACCTGTACACTATGTTTTATTAATAGAATTAGTTCAATTTAGAAAAATAAATAAAAAAATGAATGCCTATCTGAATATGGTTTTTTGGAAACGTTTAAAAGTTTTTCTTCCAAAAAATAAGTGATAGGTAATGACATTAGATATGAACACAATCTTTTTATGAGAATTTGCAAGTCAAAATCAACTGCTTTAAGACCATAAGTGTGCTATAAATACTTAGCTTTTAGGTAAATGGAACAATTTTCTTAGCTTTTATTTCTATTTATTTATAACATGTGTTTTTATTTAGATACATCTAGTCTTCTCATATATATCTTTTATTTCTATTTATTTATAACGTGCTTTGTTATTTAGATACATCTAGTCTTCCCATATATATTTATGATTCCTATGCCTACGACGAGGAGGTAATAAGCATTGGGTTCCATGACTGACCACCTAACAATTGGTTAAACAGTTAAATAATTTCCAATTCCACAAAGTGGAACTTTACAAATTAATTTTATATTTTTTTCAATTTCTTGTATTAATATTTATCTCTAATACTATTGGCCCTAAATTTGAACATGTTATTGAGCCATGCCTTGTAACTCGTGATATGATTTTCTAGCTTTTCAAGTAATCATAGTTTTTTATGATGCCTCGTAACTTGTTTGAATCCTGTTTCTTCCAAACTTAGTGTGAACCGGATTCACAGACAGTTCATTCGATTTAATGTGATCCCACACCTTTAGAGATAATAGTTGTTGTATCCCTTATCCCGTGTAATTCAGTCTTATCCCATTAATAATTCCCACTACCAGCCTCCACGAGAGCAAAAAAAATAAATTGAAAACAATTAATTATAAAACAAAACAATTAATATACTAATTAACTAAATTAAATTATTACCATTAACTTTTAATTACTATAAATTAATAAAATATTAATTGATTAAACTAAGTGGCAGACAATAAATAGCTACTATGTAGCCTTGTTATACTAAGTGGAGAGCATGCAAATAAATTAATAATAAAATCAAAAACAAATAAAAAGCGTGATATAAAGAAAAAGACCTAACAAGGTGTCCAAAGATAAACTACATCATCCACAAAAATACATAAGAAAATATAGAGACCAAAAATAAAAAGGACATAGTCTATAACAATTTGACCAATATGCACAATATGCTAAGTGCTAAAGATTTGTAAGGATGACAAAAAACTGAGAATCCCACTTTGGCCCGAATATTGGTGTCAAACTTGAAGGACATAAAGCTTGTTGGCTTGTATAAATCTGGACTATGCTACTCCATTAGCATTTACAGACCTATGGAGATCGAGATTTTCCCACTATTCAACAATTAACTGCCTTGTTTTCCTTCATAAAATCTATAGCCTTCTTCCACATTGAGAGCCCTCTTTGAAAGTATGTTCGCCTAGATATTCCATACTTTGTGTACATGTTGAAAAGAGAGGAAAAGGAATTTTTCTTTCGGATTTCTTATTTTGTCCTTCCAGTCTATCAAATTTAAAACTTGTATATTATTTCTCTTAGCTAACCAGTCTATGATGCACTTTAAATCACCATAAACTTGTAAAGAGTCAATTTTAATGTGAGATGAAAAAAAAAGAGCACCCAACAAGCAACAATTTCAGCCTTGTTGTTGGTGCTAGTCCCCATATTCATCCATATATAATAGGAAAGATACCCCTGGAGGAGTAAGAGAACACCCTCGCCACCTAGGTTGTCCTGGGAAGCTCCATCAAGAAACCTACTTGATAAGTAAGAGAATTAGATGCATAACAGAAGGACTAAACCACCATATTCTTCTGGGGTTTCAAGGAATCCTTAAAAAAACTTGTGATCTATGCAAGGATGATATGGAGCTAAATGGACCGGTCTTAAGAGATGAACTTGTTTCACACCTTCCAAATTCCATAGGCTATAAACATAGGTAATGTTTTGTAGTTACCCATCTTGAGTTCCCACCAATGTAGACAAGACTCTAGGGAGGAAAAAGGATACTTGACTTGGATATTGAGAGAAATTAAGACTTCATTCCAAAGGGCACTGGAAAAGGGACACCAAAATAAAAGGTGGTCTATAGATGCAGGTTCGCACAGGCATAGGTAGCACACATTCAAACCAATAAAACCCCTACAAAGAAAATTATCCCAATTAAGTATTTGATTTTCCAGGGAAAGCCAAACAAAGAATTTGAGATCTTCCTATGCCACCATGTGTCCTTTGGATCATTTGAGGAAGCATGAATGGAATCATAAGCCAGATTGGCAGTGACCTTCCTAGTAAATGTGTTCTAGCTCCAAACAATCGAGTCTTCCTCATTGTTTAGATAAAGCCCACTTGATAAGATATTTTTAACAAATGAGTCCCATTCAACAACTAGAGATCCATGTAAACCTAGGACCATAGAGATTTTCCATCAAAAATGGGTTGCAACTGGAGAGCTAGATAGAGAGGCGTGACATATACTAGAAATACCCTTAGTGTTGATAGAGGTTATAAGCTCCCAAGAAATTTGATAGAAAGTATTACCTCCTATAAACAAATCCTTACCCAGGATCACCTTGTGACCATTTCCCGCTTCCTAAGCAAGCCAATCAATTGTCCAAGGATAAGCCTCCACCAGATCTCTCCATGTAATCGACCTTGAAGATTATTTTTGCACGTTAAAAGACCTCAACCATTCGGGTAAATATTTGTTATGTAAGTATTTGTCATAAATGATACGACTCCAGATACTCGAACCAGTGACAACCCGCCAAAAAATTTTCATAGCTAGTGCAAGCCCAAAACAATTAAGGTTTTTAAAACCTCGGCCTCCAAAGCTCTTTGGTTGAGAGAGAAATTCCCATTTGGCCAAATGAAAACCCTAACTAATCTTCTTTCCTGACCATGGAAAATTGAACGTGCATTGGTGATCATCCTGGTGGTTGATTTGGAAATCTTAGTGAGAGTCAACCAATATACTGGTATATTCTCCATAAAAAAAATTAACCAAAGTCATATGACCACCAAGGAAAAGACACATGTAGCACTAGTTGTTAATTCTACATTCAATCCTTTTGATGAGCCAGGACTAGTCTTCCACATGGTAGCAGTTCGGTTTTAGATGATATCCCAAATAGATAAAGCCATGTTCAATGGGGGCCACCTTAAATGGAAGAAAAGAAGTTATGAGATCTATGGTATAGTCTAGAATATTTCTTAGGAGGGAGGAGGATTTAAGGTTGTTGATCTACATACCCATCGTAGAGAAAATGGTAGTAAAAATATGGAGAAAATGAGCCCATTCAGAGATAGAACCATCCCCAACTATTAAAACTTCATCCACGAAGAGTAGATTAGCTAAAAATAAAGACTTGGACACCTTAACCCCACTTATGAGACCATCTCTTTTGGACTTGTTGATCATCCTATTGAGGCTCTCAATGATAAGTATGAATAAAATGGAAGATAAGGGGCATCCCTATCTCAAGCCTATGGAGCAAGAGAAAAAATTGGGTGGGGCTCCACTGACAAGTAGTAAGAATTTTTCAAAAGAAATGCAACCCATGATCCAATTTGTAACTTGTAATTCCAAAACTCGTATGCAGGAGGAGAAGCCTAAGGAATCCCTAATTCCTTATATCATATACTTTGACCAGGTCCATTTTAAGGATGAAGCATTGTGTTTTTTAGTCTTGATGGAATGTATGGCCTCCTATGACATTCCAATAGTGTCATGAATCAAGCGACCAGGGAGGAAACCAAATTGTTCAAGATAAAGTGAGGAAGAGAGAAGATTTTTTAATCTATTGGAAATGACTTTGGTAATGACCTTGTAGATTAGGTCACAAATATATATGAGTCGAAAGACATTGAAGGAGAGGGGCTTAGATAATTTAGGTATAACAACAATGAAAGTAGCATTAATAGCTCCAAACACCCTCCTCGAAGACTTGGCCTCCCCCAAAACCTTCAGAATGTCATTCCCAAATAGGTCAAAAATGGCCAGAAAAAATTCAATGGTCCACCAATCAAGGCTTGGAATCTTGTCCTTTGTAAAGGATTTGAGGACACATTTAATCTCCTCCAGGGAGATAGGAACACCTAGATAGGCTGAATCTTCCTCCAAGAAGAATCTAGGAAAATGTTGGATGACATAAAGCTAAGCCTAAATCGGATTTTCACCAAGATCACTGAAAATACTAGAGAAATGAGCCTTGGCATCCTTCTCCAATTCCCATTGGTAGTAATGTGTGTTTCCATCAGCATCTTGAATGTCCCAGATAGAATTTATGTTCCTCTTGCGGTTGGTGAACTCATGGAAACTTTTGGTATTACCATCTCCTTCCTTAACCCATATCGCTCTACTTTTTAACCTCCAACGCTCCTCTTCAGCTCTGAAAAGTTATGCTTTCCTTTCATCCAAAGCACATAGATGACCTTTGATAACATCTAGGAAACCTTAGGAGATGAATGAATTTTATGAGGATATAAAAACAATCTCAATATCATCCAACTCCCTCTTCTGATTAAAAAAATGGTTCCTTGCCCATATTTTGACACATTTTTTAAGCTCCTAAATTTTAAATTAAGTCAAAGAATCCATAGAATACATCAAAGGATCAACCAATGTTTGCTTCAAATAGGAGTGGATTAGAGAAATGAAAGAGTCATCTTTAAGCCAAGAGTGATTGAATTTGAAAGTGAACTCTGAGGGAAAGGCATTGAAATCAAGATGGAGAAACATAGGGAAGTGGCTTGAGATGTCCTCTAGTCTAATCCACGAGCGATACCAACCCATTCTAGAATCAAAATAATTTTCAATCAAGAAACAATCTAAGTGCTTGGAAATCCCTGCTCACCTGACCTCCCATTTCTCCAGGTAGCAGAAACGGGAATAGGTTATACATCAATGAGATTTGAATCATAGATAAGCTTATATATGAATGGTGCAAACGAGTCAAACCTGACACCAACTCCCCAAACCTCTCTAGAAGAAGTATTGAAATTTAAATCCTCAAGGATAAGAGAGAGTTCCCGAAGAAAACCATTATAATGATATGGCTCCAAAAAGTCTATGTATCCTTGTAAGGCCCATAGTAATTCACCATAATGACAAGGAGATCCAATCCTTTAAGATATCCTTCCATGATGATACCAGCCTTAGAGAAATATGGTTTGATGGATGCGTCATGAGGGTTCCATAGGACAAATAGGCCCCAGAGTGGTCCACAACATCAACAATGCAGATGTGCCATTCAAGACATAACTAAAAGAGTTCCTCCCTAGATTTAACACCAGGGACCAGGATTTCCTGAATGAATATAGAAAAGGGGCGTTGAGATCCAACCAATTGGTGGAGGGAATTATTTTATGATAGCCTCCTACTCCTCGAATGTTTAGGGACATTAGGATAATGAGGAAACCTTATTAGAGGGCATCTCCTCTCTAAGGGCCCTGGGGGGAACAACAATAATAAATATCTCTTTGAAGAGACCACCCTGGATGGAACCTTCTCGAGCGAGCTATTTTTTGTTTATTTTTTCTTTATAATGGTGACATTCTTAAAAGAAAAATCAGGATCACCCTAGACATGTGATATGGGGAGCATAGAAGGATAGGTAAGAATGGAAGAAAATTTCAGAGATGACGTCTAAGAAGGGTCCAAAATATGTGGTTCATTTACAATGTTTCCCCCTGTTGAGAATTTGGAGGGATGTAGGTTAATACAAATTCTCTTCTTGATAATTACTTGTGACTGTAATTATGATACTTATGTCTTCTCTTCTTTTAGTTTAGTTAATATTTCATCAAGTCAATTATCAAAGAGCACAAGACACGAAAGTTAGGCTCCTAGAGCCAGGGAAAAACCTCTCCCTATTGGAGAGGAAAACCGGCAAAGAATTCTTCTTATCGATCTTCACATGACAAGTACCATGACCCAGACTTAGACCCTAGACCTAGATTTTCTTCCAAAACCTTGATCTTCATCTTGTATATGCTTTTTGAATTGCTTGAACTGTGTGACAATACTTACTTCATGACCTTATTTAAACAAATATGTACTTTAAATTATGTCCTTAATTTTTTTTCTATGTTACGTTGTCATTTCCTTCAGGACTGCTCTCGTAGTGTCTTGTACTAACTAACTTGTGATTGATCTGAATTCCGCATTATATATAGTTTCTTTTTTACCTTGTATTTATACATAAAATCTGCAATATGATTTCTTATTGAAGTCTGATGTACAGTACAGTGTATTCTGTAATGCCATCCCTTCAAACTGTCCGCATTGTTCTTAACTTTAGTTCACATATATATCTATGCAATTATCCTTAGAATTATTCACACTACTTCCGCACTTGATCCTGCCTTACTTCCGCATTTGATCCTGTCCCAAATACTCACCTTGTTCTTGTATTGTATCTGCATTTGCTCCAATCTCAAATCTACACCTTGGTTCAGTATTATCCGTAACCCTTACCACAGTTAGATTTGAAATATTCCTGAAATTTCTATCCGCAAATTTCAGAGATGTATTCCAAGCTCATGTTCTTCTTGTTCTGCGTAGCCTATATGGGTATTTATAGTTATCGCAGCCTGTGATTGAGCCGACCAGTATATAAATAGGTGTGATTGATATTTAAGCTGACTTGTCCAACAGATGTGATGCCGACTTCTCCAAGGAGTATTCGAGCAAGGTGACAACTGTTTTTCCCTGTATTTTGAGCTTGTCTTCCAACATTATTGAGAGTTTATTCTACAAGGTCCTGGAGCATGTAGCTAGACTAGATTTGACACTTAACTCAAACCTATTGGACATCAAGAAGAATTCCATCTACTTAATAAATTATGCTCATGAAACCCATGAAGCAAATACAACAATAATATATATTATTTTGACTTCTTCTTTTTCATAATTTACATAATTACATAGTCAACATGAAGACCGACCTAGTTACACTTTTCAACACTCCCTCTTAACTAGGGAGGTATTCATACAGGTACATGGTCACTTTCAAACTAAATAATCTCATAAGAAGAATCGGATTGGTAATCACATCTGTATAGCATCATATCAACCAGCATTGTCTTAGTGCAAGGCCTTGACTAACAACCCCATCTCTCAACGAGACAATGGGCTACAATGTTGGTGAGACACATGACTAATAGACACCATAGTCATTGTCTCTCCAAGGTACATACCCCACCTAGGTGTTCCCAGAGTATGACCTTCTTAGACTATTATTCTCTTGGGTAGCCAACCCTCAAAGAATATTGGTCCACAACTACTCTTATCTTAAATGCCCTATCTCATTCTCAAAGAGTATCGAATTCCAGATGATTACCCAATCCTCCATTATGTCTTCTAGGTGAAGACCAGAATGATGTGTCTATCCATTCTCTTCACATGTCCTTCACTAAGACTTACGGATGTTAGTCCTGGTCTAGTGCATGACACATGTAATGGACAATCACGTATTTCACTCCCTCTTAACACAGGAAGGACATATTTCAAGTTTCTTCCAAGCAAGAAACTTACCACCAGGATCCTCATCAACCAGGGTCCTGCAGCAGCAATCCAACTACTCATGAAGAGTTCCTCCCCTCGATGTCATGGATTTCGATATTGAGGAACCTTCAAATTTTGGCTTCATAGGGCACAGATCATCCATCAATTTCAGTCACGAGTCATGTCCACTAGCAGAAAGTGATTCATGAGTCTTCCTCATATGGTCCACCGTTATGCCATACTGCTTTCCTTTGAATCATCCCCAAGGATCATACATCCTTTCTTATGATCAGCAACCCTGCACAAATTCATCCAGATAAACATATACATATGAACTTTTAGAACAAAAGTTACCCAGTGATGATCTTTCACCATGACATCTTCCTGTAGGCATCGGAATCCTTCATATAGATTGACACATCTCCTAATGATATGTTTTTTCAAGGGTCTTCTTATTTACTAGACTTCTGTCAAAGTCTACATATCTTCCCTGGAGATCTCCTAGTCACATCTTCTAGGCTTCTGGATGATAACTGCCTCTTGACATAGTTGCATTTCATCATCTTTTCCTTTCTTCACATTCTCCATTCCCAGGAGCTTACAACCTTTCTAGTTTCTCATTCATATACAACCTCCTCATATTCCATGAGGACATATTATGTTGATTTCATATGTCCGTGCACTGAGAGATACTCCTCCATCAATCATACTTCTAAATACAAAAGTTCATTACCTACAACCATATGAAATGACTTCACAGCATCCAATGTTAGCATATAAATATATACATACCTCATACCCTTTTCCCTTGAGTCATTCTGTAGAAATGTCTCAAGAATGAAGAGCTTCATTCTCTTGGCCTGCTCCATCAATATTTCATCACATCCCAGAAATCTATTTCCATGATAACCCTTGCTCTTGATGACTATTTTCCATTAGTAATGTTAGAGAGGTTTTCTCGAAGTTGATTCACCAGGAGCTCCTACCATCCTTTCATCAGGATGCTATATTGCTTCCTATCATATAACCAATAAAAATCACTTAAAGGAGAAGATGATTTCAATCGTAGTAGAGATCCCTTGCTCCTTCTTTCTTAGATTTCTTTACATCAGGTTCTTCTCTCATTTTTGAGATATGGGCTTCTTCCCTATTTCTCTTATCTCTTTCATATTTATGACAATTACTTTTATAATGCCCACGTTCATCACATCCAAAGCATCGTGCTTTTTCCATACTATTATGAGGACAAAACTTACCGAATCTTCCTTTCTTTCTCGACATGGCTGCAAAGGCTTGATTCCCTTCACTTTATCTTGTAGCATATTCAACTTTCAATCTTGTTTCCTCTATTTTGCATATAGGCTCTAAACTGTTGAATGGTGTGGCTTCTTTCTTCTCGTACAAACCTGAAGTGAAGTTTCCTCATTCTTCTAGTAGAGCATTCAACACCACTGTAGTAATCTTAGTGTCAGACATTACTTCTCTCGGTTCCTACAATTCATCTCAGAGAGATTGCTTCTCCTACAACACTCAGAGAGAATAGCTCCACCAATTTCTCATATATTTCTTTTGATGATTCTACATTTGTTACATCAGAGATGAGAGAGTATTTTATGGATTATGTAAGAATCCTTTGGGCTCTTATATATCCCTTCATGTATTTGGCATGGATTTATTATCCTTGTCTTCTATGCAGGAAATTTTGAAACCCTAACTAGTTTGATGCTTTATTTGCAAAGAAGACAATTTTTATGAAGTCATAAGGATACTTACTTGAGTAGATGCTTTTCTTCTTCCATTATCTTTCTTGTTGAAGATGATTGCAGGAATTTCCTCTTAAACTGATTTCAAAGTAGGTGATCTTGGATCCTTGATGATCAAAGATTACTTCATAATGGATATGTCTTCAATAGTGTTGGGAGGTGCTTAATGATTCGTCTTCTAACAATGTCAAGAATATTTGATGTCAAATATTACCTCCACGATGTGAGTATTCCTTTAATAAGGGTGAAAATATTCTTGAGATGGCTCGAGGATTTACTTGCAAACTGATTTGACCTTACACTATAGACTTTGACTTTTGCTTTGATGCTTTCTAGAAAACTGAATTTTGTTACTTGAGTGTCTCTATGTCAAATAGCCCTTTGTATTTAGCACCTTAGCTCTGATACCATGTTGAGAATTTGGAGGGTTGTAGATTAATACAAATTCTCTTCTTGATAATTACTTGTGACTAGACTTATGATACTTATGTCTTCTCTTCTTTTAGTTTAGTTAATCTTTCATCAAGACAATTATCAAAGAGCACAAGACACAAAAGTTAGGCTCCTAGAGCCAGGGCAAAACCTCTCCCTCTTGGAGAGGAAAACCCACAAATAATTCTTCTTATCGATCTTCACATGACAAGTACCATGACCCAGACTTAGACCCTAGACATAGATTTGCTTCCAGAACCTTGATCTTCATCTTGTATATGCTTTTTTAATTGCTTGAACTGTGTGACGGTACTTACTTCAGGACCTTCTTTAAACAAATATGTACTTTAAATTATGTCCTTAATTTTGTTTCTATGTTACGTTGTCATTTCCTTCAGGACTGTTCTAACTGACTTGTGACTGATCTGAATTTCGCATTATATATAGTTGCTTTTTGACCTTGTATTTATACATAAAATATGCAATATGATTTCTTATTGAAGTTTGTTATACAGTATAGTGTATTCCATAATGCCATCCCTTCAGACTGTCCGCATTGTTCTTAACTTTAGTTCACATATATATCTATGCAATTATCCTTAGAATTATTCACACTACTTCCGCACTTGATCCTGCCTTACTTATGCACTTGATCCTGTCCCAAATATGCACCTTGTTCTTGTATTGTATCTGCATTTGCTCCAGTCTCAAATCTGCACCTTGGTTCAGTATTATCCGTAACCCTTACCACTGTTAGATCCGCAATATTCCTAAAATTTCTATCCGCAAATTTTAGAGATGTATTCCAAGTTCATGTTCTTCTTGTTCTGCGTAGCCTAGATGGGTATTTATAGTTATCGCAGACTGTGATTGAGCCGACCAATATATAAATAGGTGTGATTGATATTTAAGACGACTTGTCCAACAGATGTGAGGCCGAATTCTCCAAGGAGTATTCCAGCAAGGTGACATTTGTTTTTCCCTGTATTTTGAGCTTGTCTTCCAACGTTATTGAGAGCTTATTCTACAAGGTCCTGAAGCATGTAGCTAGACTAGATTTGACACTTAACTCAAACCTATTGGACATCAAGAAGAAGTCCATCTACTTAATAAATTATGCTCATGAAACCCATGAACCAAATACAACAATAATATATATTATTTTGACTTCTTCTTTTTCATAACTTACATAATTACATAGTCAACATGAAGACCGACCTAGTTACACTTTTCAACACCCCCTGCCATGATTTCATAACCCAGTAAGAGCAATACAAAGGATTTAACCTTACTAATTTGAGGAAATTAGATGAAAACAATGTATACCAAGGTAATCCAAAGGATAAAGTAGGAGTTTTATACATGATGATGGGCTCAAAGACCAAGGGTTTATTTGAAGGCAAGGAATTGTTTAAAGGAGGAAAATTCTCATGATAAGAGGTTGAAAGGTCAAAATCCTTAGTTGTAGAGGGGGTAGTTCGAGGAGGCATGGAGGATTTATTATCTAAATTATCAAGCAGGAGAATACCATCAATAGAAAATGTTTGTATAAGCTTACCTGATAGGGTGTCAAATAAAATCGAAGAATTCCTAGAAGAAAGAGGAGGTCGAGGCACACCAATTATAGTGTATCATGAGGAGTCCCTCAAGCCCTCTAGAGTATGTAAAACCCCAGCATTTTTAGATGAAGAGTGCCATCCCTATGAAGTATAACCGATATGGTTGAGAGGATTGACAGCCAGGACTAGTGCCTCAAAAAAAGGATTGTCATAAATCGAAGCCCCAATACACAAGGAATTAGAGGAAAATTCATCGCGCAAAACTCAAAAAAATCTCTCATACGAGTCCATTTGTTTGAAAGGTGTCCAACTTGGGGGAGTTTTTCCCACACCATCAGGAACCCCATGTATTTGGCCATTAATGGGCACAGAGGGAATGCATTAGAATAGTCCGTGTCCCATGACACCAGGGTTAGGTTTTGAGTATCCAAGCCCACAATTTGAAACACAAGATGATTTGAGATTTCCCAATCGTCAACATTTTGCACACCTGAATGGAATTTTCCAGAAATACAACTTATGACAAAAAATTGAGTCCCCAAGGGAAATATCTAGTTTAGTCGAAAGACCTTGTGACACATCCATCTCAACCAAAACCCACAATATCCTTTTATCATATGCCACCATAGACATATCGGTAAAGAAGATGAATCTGCCAATATTGTTCATGACCTTCATAACAATTTGGTGAGTCTAAAGTTCTAGAGGGAAGTCGAGGTTTTTTCAAAAGTGGGTTTAACCCAACGTGCCACCTTTGCAACCATATATATGCCCTTCCAATGACCCAATCTCTCTGAAGAATCATGAGAACATCCCCCTCATCCAGGAAGTGAAAATGTAGCCATTTATTCATGAGTAAGCTATTTTTTATAGTGTATATGAGTAAGGCTTTCCAGTGTATAAGCACTCATGTTTGAATATGGGCCCTGAAAAGTGTGATGTAGAAAAAATTTCCCATCATAGCACAAGACGACAAGATAGAAACCCTACCAGTATCAATATAACAACCCAGAGAAAGCATTGACTTACCATCACGAATGTGCAAAGCTTTGGGTGCATAGGAGGATTTCGACAAGGTAGCCCAAGGAAGAAGAAGAGGTAAAGATGAAGACTCTTTGAAACCCACACCCTCACCACCATATGTTTGTGCTTAACAACATTGAGCCCCACCCAAGGGCATTTCCAAAACTCCATGCTCCATAGGTGAGAAAAATGACGCCATGAAAATACAAAGAAATCTAGTCATCAGACATAATAGGTAGAAACGTGAGAAAAGTGAAAAAATGGGCCCTAAAAAATGGGTGGAATGTATCACCCGAGAAAGATACCCCAAAGAAAACAAATAAACCCGGAGCATCCAAATTAGAGACATGAAAGAAATAAGAAAGGGACAATATATGGGGTGACAAAGAGAAAACCCTCACACCATTAAAACTACCTCATTCATGGAAACCAAGCTTCATGGGGACATTTTGTATCTCAACTCTGATTTTCTTTGCAACTTGCCATGGATGAACCTCAAACCCTCCTCGTTCTCTCCCTAAAACCATCCTATATTCAACATTTCTTAAGTATTTCCAAGTAAAGTTCTTAACGCCATGTGGATTTCTTCCATCGTTGCAAGTTTTTATATTCAATAGCTCCATGATGTGTGGATAATTTAGGTTCCTTGCTTGGTGATATACTAACGTCTCCCCTTAAAATCCCAACTGGGGAAAAGTGGTATTTCTAATAGCCTTTTCCCTTTTCAAAAAATTTGGACCATTCTTGATTTGTGTGTGTAAAAAACAAATACAAATTTTACCTAGTAATTAACTATTTGTATTAAATACTTGTTTTATTATTATCTAATTTATATACTATGTGATTGGTTTTCATTACATAAATTTTCCTTTGAACATTGTATGAGTCACTTGGCAACGAGCAATGACCAACCAATAATGTGTAACATCCCTGGTCAAAATTCCATGTAAAATTCAATAAAGGAAAAAACAAGACCATTGTCATGGGATATGTATTCCAAGTTGAATGTTGGGAAAAACATCCCAGTGGGTGTCATTTCAGTTTATGATGGCTAAGGAAATTGGCAAAGGAAAAGGTAAAATGGCATTTTTGGCAATTTATTTATGCAAATAATGAAATATAGGGGAAAAGGAAGGTGAAAGGTCACAGGTTGCATGTGAGGAGGAAAATGAAGGAAAATAATGGAAAATGAAGAAAATAGAGGCCTCATTGATAAAAAGGCTTATGAGGATTAGTTGGTAAGCTTTTGCTCAAACCTTTGGTCAATTCAGTTTTGGATCTCTCTCTCTATTCTCTCTCTCACACACTCTTGGACACTTAGATTTTTCTTAGAGAATTTCAGCATTGGATCAAGAGAGACAAAGAAGGAAAAGAGGAAACATAGATCAAGCAAGGAAGAGCAGGATCAAGAATCTACAACGAGATTCTTGTAGGTATCAATTTGCATGTGTGGTTTACTTGCTATATTTTTCATGCATGGTGTTTCATGTGTATTCTTAGTTCTCTTCATGTCATTGCCATGGTTTTTTCGATGTGTGACAATGTTTTTCAGCCAAGCCTTTCCATTTCCGGATAGCCATGGTGTGATGGGGTTTTCACATTTTGGTTGAGATGGATTTCTAGATGGATTCGAAGCTGAGTGAGGTGGATCTCTGAATGAAAGAACACATGGCCTAGTAACCCCTGAACTAGACTGTGGGTTGCGGTAAAGCCAGATTTTTTGTTGCCTCGATGGACCTGGGAATCCTTGACCGGTGTATGGCGGGATATATGGTAAAGCCTAGAGTTGGTTGCCCTTAATTAGGCCTAGGAATCCTAGGATGGGATATATGGTAAAGCTTGGAGAGTGGAGTCTCGGTTAGGGCCTAGTGATCCAATGTGGTTTGCAGTAAAGCCTAGAGACTAGGAGATAGGAAAATTCCTTATGGTGTAGGTGGATAAATCTGGTGGCATACATGCTTGTTTTGGCCTAATGATCTGGTGGAGATCATGGTAGATCTTGTTATTACATGTTTATTGTTTTGGCCTAGTGATCCGGTGAGGATTGCGGTAAAGTTGGTTTCTATTGATGAGGGTGAGTTGGCTTAGCCTCATGAAGCCCTCATTGGTTCTTTCGGTTTGAGTCCCACATTCATGCTTGGAATATGTCATGGGGGTGATTGGATGAAGAAAGATTTTTCTTATCCAATCTATGGGGGGGTGGAACATTGTAGTCCCATACCGGGTTGGTTTTTGCATTCATGAATAAGAGTTAATTTCCTTGGTAATTTATGTGTAAATGTATTGGAATTTATGTAGCATTTATGGTTGTTGTATCCTCAATATTTTTTTTGTTTATATGCTAGTTATGCATGTATTTTATGACAGTGAAAATGTATGGCTCTCATCATGTTTTTATTCGTAATTGAACGAGAAATGACTACATGACATAATAGATGATAATGCAACTAAGGATATAAGGGAACAATGCTTCTTAGCAATTCTTAGATAAGTATGAGACCCCTATGCTCAGACATGTTGTTTAAACTTGTAGATTACATATTTATGACATGTTTGATGAAATGCTTATCATGGCTAGTAGGTGTCCATTCAAGTCCTTATTCAAGTGTTTGCTTTTACATCGTCATTTCATTGTTATCTTTTAGTTTTAAAAGTGTCATGGAGTTATGGCCAGTGACCTATTCTTTGGGCCTAAAAAAGTGGCACAAAAATCGGGGTCACAGGCTCAGAACTACTGGGAAAAGTCCCCAGTTGCGTGCATACCCATGTTGTGCGTGCGACCAGAGGTTTCCAGTCACACTCTTGCCCATGTCAAGGGAGTGACTGGGGGATTGATGCATGAATAGGTCAGGTTGGATCACGGGCTAGCCTCTTGGAAGGTTGGGATAGCTACTAGCTGTCCTGTAGCAGGTTTAGCAGGTCTGTGTAGTTGTGTGGTGTCGGTTCCACTTCCTTAAGGTGAAATGGGAGGTTGAATCAAATCATAGTAGCCTCTCATCACATTTTTACCCTGGTTGGCTAGTTAATTGGGTAGATATGGGAGGAGGGTGTTACAAAGAAGTATCAGAGCATGGTTCACCCCTTGGACTGGATGGTTGGTGTGTTGGTCATGCATACATGTCAATTTCATAAGTGTTCTTTATGTTTGCAGACTATGTGATTGTTGTGTATGCATGATGGTGGTCATTGTTGTCATTGTGTCCCCATGTAGGAGTTGGTGATGTTGTTGGGATGCATTAGTCATGAATGCTTGTTAGTTGTATATGCATTTGTTATGCATGTCAGTGTCTATATGTTGTTATGCATGCATTGTAATAGTTATATTTATGCATGTATAAGAGGTCAAACATGCATTGTAAGGTCAGTGTATGTAGTTTGTGTCATCACGATGCTATTCGTTGTTATGATGCTAATGTGTTGGCTGAGATAGAGCAAGAGATGCAAACTATTATAATGAAGTTGCAGGACTAGACTTCGAAGTAAGAGAAGACTATCATATAGGTTTGTGTGGTGGGTATGCAGGTATGTATGTTAATGGTTGTTATAAGAATTAGGCTTACTTATATACTTGTAATTCTATTGTTGTTGTGGTTACATACATGATAGATTTTAATGAATTAGTGTGATCATATGCACATGTGTTGAATAGTCATGAATGATAGTAACTTGTTGTTATATGCCTTGTTGATGTTGCTTTATGTTAGCTAACTTGATTATTATGTTATATGTTGTTGATAAGTATGTTATATGTTAACTTCTTGATTGCTATATGATAGTTAACTTGACGATTATGTTATATCTTAACTTGTTTTTGTTATATGTTAGCTAACTTGATGATTAGGGCTATTGCATTAAGATCTTGATGTTATATGTATCATGTTGATTTGGATTGGCCTATGCACATGGTTATGGTTACGATATTCAGGTATGGGTCGAACTATTGTGATATTATGTCATACTAATATAGACTGAATGTGCATATGTGATTGTTATGCATGAATGGAAATTGTTTATGAGCTTATGATATGAACATGTTAGCTAGTTACTATTATGGATATCATGACCATATTTATGTTTGAGTTGATGTATCGTGAAGTTATATCATGTTAATCTAGATTTATTGTGCATAAAATATAACCTCCCCTGAGATACATTAAGGTATGAGATTATTTATGTTGTCTACTTGCTGCTTGAATGTTTGATTATGTCGTATATTTGGTGTTGGTATTTGGTGTATATTATGTTGTCTATATATTGTTTGAAGGTTTGATTGGTTGCATGATATGCGTATGTATCTATAAGATTGCATGAAGACATGATCTGGTTTTAAGATGTTTGTACTAACGGAATATGTGTTGAGGTAACTGATATGTACTTAAGTGTAAGTAGGTGCTAGTTGTAGTATTATGATTAACGACTATTAGTTGATTTGACATGGTTGCTAGTCTTGGTAAAAGTTGATTTCAAATTAACAGACTTGATTTCTTGATATTGGAATGTGCGACTTACATGTGTGAACAGTTGCAGGTAAACATGCTTGGTATTAGCTTGACAACATAATAGTTAATTTGTTTATATAACTAATAGTTGGGTGATATGACAGTACATAGTAAGACTCAATTGCAGCAAGGTGAATGGTAAGAGAAGGGAATTGGGTAATAATTCCTTTGGCTATGTTTGAAAACCCTAATTCAAAGTGAATAAGTGCTTTGCATACAAGAAGTCTTCTTAACCTTGATTTTGTCTGACATTATGTGGATATATGTTATATTCATGAACATTCATTTGACAGGTATATTAGCTAGTTTCTAGTTATAGCTAGGTTCATCAAGGGAATTGGAGTCCCTTGAGAGATGGTATGGATGTGTTCAGTTATAGGTCAACGTGGTTGGCACAAAAAGGTAAGATAACCAGTATATTTTTATATTTATGCACTGAAAATTGTGTGGTTATGGCAGTATGATGTAGGGATTTCATGACAAAAGAGACTGCCATGAAATCTTAGTGAAGTTAGGTTGAGCTCTCCTTTGGAAGCATTTGGAACCATGGGGATTGAGTCATGGTGTTTGTTTCCAGTCTCGTGCTTTTGGTATTTTGTGATTGTTGCGCTTGACTTTCGACTTTTTTTTATGTCTAGTGTATGACCATACCACTTTGTTTGCGGTGTCGTATTGCTATTGGTTTTGCATGGTTTTCTTCTTGTTTTCTTGTTGTTCTTGAATTTTTTTTGAGAGTCTTGGGAATTGGTTGGGAGAGTTGTGTGGAACCCAACAAATGATGTAATACTTGAACGAAGCTCAGTGCATGAGTAAGGGCAATTGAAGGCAAGACTATGAAATCAATTGAACTGGTGGGATCCATTGGGGTAAATGGATGGTGGCATCCAAACATGAGAAAGGTAACCAGAAAGGTAAAGTAAATGGCTAAGGCATCAAATGCCTTGACTATGTTGGGAACTGTTGTTCTCAATGTTGTGCATGGTGTGCATGGATAAAGGGAGTTCTATTAACCTTGACCTTATGATATATGGTAATTATGTTGTGACCATGATTATGCTGATGTTTATATATGTATACATGTATGTATGTCGTGTTTTACAGGGTCATCATGGATCATGATTGCTTAATGCTAATGTTTATATGTATATATGTATGTATGTATGTCGTCGTATGACAAGATCATGATTATTTTATGCTAATGATTATCTATATATATGGTGTGTGTGTGTGTGTATCTATGTATCTATGTCACTATCTGACAGGTTTGTCAGGATCATTCTTGTGGAGGAATGATTTCTTATGCAGGCGAATGACATGAAGATATTCTTGGTATCAAGAGATATTCCTGGTATCAAGTGGGAAGAGTAGCCCTAACAAATTTACGAGGTCAGTATGATGTGGATATGAATTGATATTATATGCTTGTTTTCAGTAGTGGATTTTGTAAATGTTGCAACGAGTTGTGTTATAAAGCTCCGTGGGCAGTATGTTTTGTTTTCAGTGGTTCACTGGTTGCAGGTGTCATTGAACACTGAGGACAGTGTTCCCCCAAGGGGGAGGTTTCAGTAACAACCTTGGTCAAAATTCCATGTAAAATTTAATGAAGTAAAAAACAAGACCATGGTCATGGGACACGTTTTCCAAGTTGAATGCTTGACAAAAAAATCCTAGTGGGTGTCATTTTGATTTATTATGGCTAAGGAAATTGGAAAAGGCAAAGGCAAAGCCTTTGGAAAGGAAAAATGACATTTTTGGCAATTTATTTATGAAAATAATGGAAAATAGGAGAAAAGTAAGGTGAAAGGTCACACGTTGCATGTGAGGAGGAAAATGAAGGAAAATAATGGAAAATGAAGAAAATAAAAGCCTCATTGATAAAAAGGCTTCTAAGGATCAGTTGGCAAACTTTTGCTCAGACTTTTGGTCAGTTCAGTTTTGGAGCTCTCTCTTTATTCTCCCTCTCTCTCTCATTCTTGGAAACTTAGGGTTTTCTTGGATCATTTTAGCATTGGGTCAAGAAAGGAAAATAAGGCAAAGAGGAAGCAAAGATCAAGCAAGGAAGAGCAGGATCAAGCAGCTACAATGAGATTCTTGCAGGTATCGATTTGCATGTGTATTTTCCTTGCTATATTTGGCATACATGGTGTTGCATGTGTATTATTAGTTATCTTCCCATAATTGGCATGGGTTTTCCCAGGTGTGACATTGTTTTTCAGCCTAGCCTTGCCATTTCCGGATAACCATGGTGTGATGGGTTTCTCATGTTTTGGTTGAGCTGGATTTCCGGATGGATTCAAAGCCCAGTAAGGTTGATCTCCAAATGAAAGAACACATGGCCTAGTAACACCTGAACTAGACTATGGGTTGTGGTCAAGTTGGATTTTTTGTTGCTTCAGTGGGCCTAGGAATCCTTAACCAATGTATGGCGGGATATATGTAAAGGCTAGAGGTGGTTGCCCTTGATCAGGCTTAGGAATCCCGGGATGGGACATTCGGTAAAGTATGGAGAGTGGAATCTCGGTTAGGGCCTAGTGATACGGTGTGGATTGTGGTAAATCGTATAGAATAAGAGACAAGAAAATTCCTCACAGTGGAAGTGGAGAAATCTGATGGCATCAATGCTTGTTTTTGCCTAGTGATCTGGTGGAGATCATGGTAAGTCTGTTATTACATGTTTATTGTTTTGGTCTAGTGATCTAGTGAGGATTGTGTTAAAGTCGATTTCTATTGATGAGGGTGAGGTGGTTTAGCCTTAGGAAGCCCCAGTTGGTTCTTTTGGTTTGAGTCCCACATTCATGCTTGGAATATGGCACGAGGGTGATTGTTTGAAGAGAGATTTGGCTCAGCCAATCTGGGTGGAATGTGGTAGTCACATACCATGTTGTCTTTTTCATTCATGAATAAGAGTTCCTTTCCTTGGTAATTTATTTGTTAATGTATTGGAAATTATGTAGCATTTATGGTTGTTGTATCATCAATATTTATGTTGTTTACATGCTTGTTATGGATGTATTTTATGATAGTGAAAATGTATGGCTCTCATCATGTTTTGATTCGTAACTGAATGATCAATGACTACATGACCTAATAGATGATAATGCAGCTAATGATATAAGGGAACAATGCTTCTTAGCAATTCTCAGATAAGTGTGAGACCCTTATGCTCTGATATGTTGTTTAAACATGTAGATTTTCAAGTCCTAAGTACATACATCTCGAGATTTTCATGGATCCATACTAAATATATACATCTCTCGGTAGGATATTTCCACAGATTGAAATTGGCTTGGGCATTAATTCTTGTAATTTTAAACAATAGGATTCTACTTCAACTAAAGCTTATACTTTTTGATAATTAAATGAGAACATATTCAACCTATATTGTAACGCTTATTATGGTTGAAATAGGCAAATGTGTTTAATAGTTTTTATAACAAAAAAGTATTTTATATTCACTTTCAGGTTTTTCCAAATAATATATATTTTTTATAAATTAAAAGTATTTTATATCAATTTTCAAAATTCTCCAAATCACATACAATGGACTCAGTACATACTCTCCTTATTAGAGACCATTTTTCTTCTCCAAATCACATACAATGGACTCAATACATACTCTCCTTACTAGAGACCACAATTAATTTTTGATATACTATTAGGAATACAAAAAATAATAGAGGTGTCAAATTTGCTAGTTTTGTCTTTCAATATATATAGGTTAATTTATTTACCAGGTGACACATAGTGTACATTGTCTTTACCCATATTTTCTGTCGTAACTCGAAACCATTGAACAAACTCCTTTCTTTCTCCATTAGTGTCTTATTCTTCCTTTTTGCAACTCCATTTTACAAAGGTATGTATGGAGTAGCCTTCTGCGTTGCTATACCACACATCTTACAAAATTCTTCGAAATCCTTCTTGTAGAATTGTCCAACATTATCTATTCTCAACAACTTAATTTTATTCATTTTTTTATTTTCCACAAAAGCCTTAAACTCTGAATTTCCAAAGAATTCATGTTTTTTTCCCGAGGAAATAAATCCATGTATTCCTCAAGAATACATCTATATATGAGACATAACACACAATTTTACCTAGTTATTGAACCGAAACAGGTCAAAACACATCATTGTGCACCAACTATAATATTCCCTCCTCCCTTATAGCACCAAAGGAGAATTTTACCTACTATTGTGCTTCCCATATATGCAATGTTCATAGAAATCATAAACAAGAGAAAAATTAGACACACCTTCTACAATACCATTACCATGTAGTACTCAAAGGTCCTTCTTCAAATATGACAGATATTTTGATGCCATAATATAGTTTTTTTTTTGTATCCTAGAGGAACTCAACGACCCGCCTAATACGTAGCTTCTAGTAAACCTCTAGGGGTCTACGACCTATCCTCCTCTCCATAAACCGGGTCATAACCGAGGGGATTTGAACCTTGGAGATCTCAATTTTTTAGGGCTCACATTACTTCGATCACCAATTGAGTTTCCCCCCTGGGACATGCCATAAGATAGTTTTATCTATAAAGAGTATATAAGTTTTTCCTTCTTTAGCTCCACTCTTAGGAACAACAAAATAGATGCACCCATCACTAATAGTGCTTCCCAATAGCTTAAAGAGAGCTTCAATTTGAGCTTCCCTCAACAACACCATTTTGCCTCAAACCATCCTATAAGTATCCTTTTTAAACACTATTTTTACACCCACATTGCTCATCTTGATTATAGAAATCAAATTTCTAGTCAATCCTAGGATGTCCAAAATAATGAGGAGTGTTATAATCATTCCAACCATGAACTTCAACTTAAATATTACTCATCTTATCATTCTATCCATTGATTCATCTCCTAGGAAAACAACACCACCGTCATACCTTTCATACTAACAAAACCACTCCATGTGAGGAGTCATTTGAAAGGATGCCTGCGAGTCAAACAACCATGCTTCATGATCTACATGGGTATTTGAAGAATCCAAGTGAAATATTAGGAGGTTTCTCCTTTTGTAGAAGAACATCATTAAATCCCTTCCCTTTCTCAACAATTTTGGATCTATAATATTTCTTTTAATGCCTTTCTTTTCCACATCTCCAACATACTTTACGAATTTTCCTAGAGATTTAGATATTCCTCTAGATTTAAATCTTCCACTTGAGGACTTATTTATATTTATATTCTAGGATCATCCTCTTACAGACAAGGCATATGTGCTCTAACTTTGGATGCTTTTCGATTTCATCTTCTTTGATAACAAGCAAGGGACTACTTCGTTGAAACTTAAAGTAGTTTCGTTACTACTTGTGGAAACGACCAAACTATATCATGAGCCTATAAAGAGCAAAACAAATTGATAAAATTATATTCATTTGAAATCTTAATATCAAATAGATAATGATTTACTTACCACAATGTTGAAGGTGTTTAGATGATCTGTCACCAAGACTCCATCCTTCATCCTTAGGTTAGATAGATTTTTCCATAGGAACAATTTGTTCATGAGGGAAATAAACTAATACAAATTTTTTAACTTGTTCCACAATGCCTTCACTGTAGCTTTTCCTAAAACATTTAGTAATACTGAATCTAAGAGGCATAACCATTTTTTTCTCTTTTCCCTTCGATCTAGATTGGCCTAGTCTTTTGTCAACATCCTTATCGGTGTAGTACCTTGATCCATCAGTCTTTGTCCACCATTAATTCTTCCATTTTGAGCTTCCATAGCTCAAAACTCTACCTATTGAATTTCTTGACATCTATCTTTGAACTATTCGCCATTTCCTTTCACCATAAGAATATATTTTGCAGATCTCCCGCTATAATAGGGTTTACCGCAGGCTCGAGTAAAACCTCTTAGCCACAAAAAGTGTCCCCTTGAAGCCAAAATTGCTTTGATACCAAATGTAGGTTTTAACCCTACACATTTAATTGTTGGAAACCAATTCTTAATAAAACATAAAAGATGCAATGGAAAACACACACATTAATACAAATATTTTCCCCTGGAAACCCAAACTGGGAAAGCCAGAAAGAAAAACCCATTTACCCTAGATTAGAATACAATTTTAGTTCCTTAACACAAACTACAAAACCATAATATAAACCATCATGTGCAAAAAACCAATAAAAGCAAAAACCATGTGCTGGAAACCGCAAAAAATGGATGCCAAAAGATGCCCAAATATTTTCGGGGGTGCTGCCCCTGAACCCAGTGAAAGGGGGATTTTTTCCCGCCTTGCAACCTCGTTGTGACCCCTAACTATGTCTAACACAATATGAAACACATGGAGGTAGTCATACAAATAATATAACTCATATTTTATAGTCATCCTACACTCCATTTGAGTGGTCTTTGATAAATTTTACAATTTTTTTTTCCAATATAGAGGTTCTTAACAATATCTAAACATGACATAATCGAGGTAAAATACTAGAATCCTTTTTTCTTCAACACCAACATCTATATTGAGACCTTTCATTATTTGAAATTTGAGTCCAACTTTTAAACTTTTATTTATGTAATAGCCTTTCCTACAATAATAAAGCTTTTTTTGATAATCAATATGCTTTTATGTTTAACTCTTTAGAAATGTGAGTAAAAGTAATCTCGTGGAATTGAATTTCTACATCCATAACTCGATTTATTATTTAACCTAGCATTAATTTCTCAATTATACATTTATTGTTTTCCCGATCCATTAACAACTTAGAGTCTTGATGCACCTATAATTCCTTTAATTCCTTTTCTTTTGCCACTTTTAGGAGTATTGATGCATAGAGCTCAACTCTATTATTAGAACCTCCCAACAACATATTTTAAATAAATAAAGTGAGTGGATTCAAAGAAAATAATTGCCCCTGTCCCATACACACATGAGGTTCCATGATAGGCCTCATTGAAAATACCAAAGTCTTATCATAAACAATATTTGGCTCCATTGAAATTATTTCAGATTTTTCTAACAACAGTTTCCCATGATCTTCAAAAGGAATTATAATTTTGTGGCTATTTATATCATAGGCGTATCCATTCCTTGGAAAATCATGCAATTTCTTGAATTCCAAATACACCACAATATAAAATAAAGCAAAGCCTTAAAGAATTTTTAATGTATTTGTTATCTATGAATACAAATAATCAACCAAATATTTATGATCTCACTTATTTATCCCATTTGAGATTTGTAAAACTACATTCTATATAGATTTAGAAAAGGAACAAAGTGATAAAAAAGATCGACCATACAATTTTCACTACCTTTGCATATAATGCATATCCATGGTCCATGCTAGTTTCTCTTTTAACCATTATCCAATGTTAAAATTTTATTTACCAAGGCTAGCCAAATAAATTATTTTTAGTGGGTTTTTTCAGCTTCTAAACTAGCTTCCACCACCACATTCTTTCTCTAACATATAGATCTTTTATGTTCTTACTAAATATCTCAATTTAGTTGTATATTCCACTATGCCTTGATTCTTAAACCATTTAATTATGTCATCTTGCTCATATAGCTTTATAGCACTATGGGTCAACAAATTCACATTTTGACACCACTTATCTACCTTTTCTCCCTACAATCCTAAAACATATGTTGATTTCCACCCCAAGACCAACTATTGCCTTTAATAGGATTCATCACATCCTTTAATGAGTAACAACAATAGAGTGAAGAGTATTTAGAGGATTTGCATATATCCTAAAGTTTCTTTTACATCCTATGCAAGGGTCTTCTCATAGTTTCACTTTGTTTCATCTTCCAACCTTTTAAGCTGCCCACTTCCAAAATAGGGAAAAATCCCTAACATATCCTTTCCAAATAATTGAATCTCCTTGGGAAACTTTTCTTTCCAATTCATACCATCCTTCAATAGATTTACCTTTTAAGAATTTTGCTTCAATAAATTTACCATATATTTCGTCATTAAATGTTAACTTCTTTAAGGTCTTTGTTGCTAACACCAAGTTAAAGACATGTGCATTCTTTAGTCCCCATACACCTACTTCCTTTTGAGTTGTCACTCTTAACCATTTAACCAAATGTATTCTTTCATTTTTTGTCCTTCTAGTAAAAAAACATTTATTGCATTATCCTACAATAAAAATATTTTAAAAAATTAATAATCACTATTTAAAAATTCATATAAAAACCATATAAATACAAATAAATAGTTATATGTACAATTAAAAGAATCTCCAACCTTAAAAATAAAAATAAAAAATTATTATAAAAAATAATTAATTTAATAAATGAATATTAATTCTAATTTCTAATTATAATAGAAAGATGCAAATAATTATAATACGAAAAAAATACAAATAATTATAATTTGTCATTTTTATGATCAATTAGTAAATGATTAGATTAATAATAATAAGAATATCAATTCGAAATTTAATCAAACACAAACAATTTTTAAGAAAAATATTGTGAATCTCATGGTTCTTTATAACGCCTTTCATAAATATATCATAAAATATATTTCCACACATTGTCCCATACTTATCTCATGTAGTGAAAGCTACATATCTAATTGGTCACTATAGATTTACAAACCTTTTGTTGTGAGGATTGTAATGACAAGTACCATGCTTATATTGCACTCCCACGCAACTTCCAAGTAATCAGTCCAATGTTAGAAAGTTATTATCTTTAAAAAAAAGGGTGGAAGTGAATAAGAATAAACAAACTTTAACATGATGAGAAAGTATATTGTAGGTAACCTTGTTCAATGATAAAAAGTTCTTAAGGAAAATGTGGAAGCTAATAAGAATAAACAAACTTTAACATGATGAGAAAGTGTGTTGTAGGTAACCTTCTTGTGCAAATTTAAGATATTTTGTGTTAAGCCATAACATAATATGAATACATTGGAAATAGAAATGGAGACATCACAACTTAAACTAAATAAACACACTCAACACAATTATTGTTATTATTATTAGTTTTTTATTATTTATTTATTTATTTTTCTGAAGGGAGAACATGTAATTTCATTCATTATGATATGAAGAAAACACATTTTGGAGATACACATAGAAGTGTATTCCTGATAAAACCTACATGTTTCAACAAGACTATGAAAGCAATACAGAGATTTAAAATATCCACAATCAAAACAATGTATAATAATTACATGGTCAACAAGGCATAAAAGCATGACTAGGAATGTGGCGGAAAACCCATTCAGACATCAAAAGAAAATAAGAACCTGATGAGGCATATGTGCATGTAAAACTGTACATAGAAAGGGAGAGAGAAATATCCACTGTCATAACATGATAGTGAAATGTCTCAATGAATGTGCAAGAAACTCAAGCACAAGATAGAGTATAAAAGACAACTGCAAAGGCATCTTGTACAATCTTACAGAAATTAAAATGATGCTGAGATCATATTGTGAAATACGTTGGCCTCAAAAGTTGGTGCATAAGCGTATGCCGATGGAACTCTTTAGAGTGACCATTGTTCTCTTCAACTATGACCCATAAATCCTTCTCCAAATGGATGCCAACTTTGGATAAATTATTTGCATCTTGGTTACTTTCCCTATAAATATGTGAACACAAGAAAGATGTAAAGGAAACAATAATATGAGAAGTATCCTCGATTATAGGCCTAAAATAAATATTTGTGTAGGAAATAATGAAATTTAGCCAAATATTTGCAAGCTCTGAATCTCCATATATGTAGATCTGCGAACATCCTTTCTCCTTTGCAAACAAAAGAAGGTTGTTGTAGGAAAGGTTTTTTTCTTTGTTATTTGAGCCAGAACCAAACCCATCTTGACTTTAAAAGGTGATTTGGGGAGAGAAATAATATAAATCCATCACCACTATGCTGGCCATTTTCAACTGAAGCGCCATCAAAATAAACCCACGGTTTGGATGGATCAATATTTTGAGGAGTGATAACTCTAGGAGCAACAAGATCTTTTTCTTGAGGATAGTGGCTGAAATATATCAGCAATGTGTTATGGAATTGAGACCAAGACCTAAAAAATGACCTTGTTTCATGTAAGCCAAACCCCCAACATATTATAAGGGGAAGGGTTTTGAAGGGGTGACATAAAGGATTAGTGTGTGATGAGCACCATGCCTCCTCCAAATTTAGACCAAACCAAGAAAATGTATGACCCAATGCATATTTTCACAGTTGCCAAACATTCTGGAAGAAAGGATATTCGATGAAAACATGAAGGGAATTTTCCACATTATTTCGGTATAGAGAACACCACCCAGGACCACACTTATACCTTCATTGAAGTACGTCCCATGTAGGCACATTTTTCATTGTGAGGCACTGCATAAATATTTTAGATTTTGGTGGAAAATTGGTTTTCCACACTGCCTTCCACTGCCATTTTGGCTCTATATCAAAAAAAAATTCAATAAGAGAAACAAAACCCATCTTAAGAGAGTATATCCCATCAGGGGAGAAGCACTAGGTCAATTCATCTGGTTTATTTATCAGATATATATGACCATCAACAAGGGCTTGAATATAATTAAGCCAAAAATCCATGCAAACATCCTCAATACCCAAATCCTCTACTGAAAATCATCCCTGATGCTAGAATGAAGATTGGTTAGGATTTGCAATATGTGCAAGTTTATGGTAACCACGGTCTCGAAGCTAGTCAACTAGAGGGGAAGACAGAATATGCCGAAGACCATATCCAGGCCATGGATCAAGGCCTAAATAGAATTTATCCCCCTTTCCTACTTTCCATGCTAGACCATTGCCGACCATATCAAAAGAGTAAAGAATAGCATGTCAGATAATTGAAATGTTTGATCTAGGATTGTCCAATCTATGAATCCAATCTTTAATGGAAAAAGGAAGGATATATTTTCTTTTCACCACAAATGTCCAAAGTTTTTCAAAGAGATTAAATTCCAACCACATTTTGCAACCAAAGCCTTTGAAAAAAGGTGTAAATTCTTTAAACCCTATCCACCTATAGCTTTGGGCCTAACAATAGAATCCCAACTTACCCATGGAAGAAAATATTTTTCTTTTTTCTGGACCAAAGGAATGAGGAGCATAATTTCTAAATCTTCTCTAAAATAATTTTAGGGATCCATGCTAAGGAGGCCCCGTATACCAATTTAGCCTCTAACACTGATTTTATAATAACTAGGTGACTAACATGGGACAAGCGTCTTTGATACCAATAGTTCAATAATTTTTCCACCTTAAAAATCAACCAAATCCAGTCTTCATTTCTATAATAGCTAGGATTCAAATGGAAACCCAAGTATTTTATACCTTGTTTCAAAGGCAATAAAACATATGGAAGAGATTGGGATATATGACTAAGCTCCTCAAAATAAAGGTTGTAGTGTGAAATAATGGATTTGAGAATATTAATAGACATGCATTTAGCACGCTTGAATAGAGAGAGTAAATCCACCAGAATTGATACATCAGTGATATCACCACTACAAAAAGTCAAAATGTCATCAATAAGTAACAAATGCGTAATTGTTAAGTTTCGGGGAATTTATGACTTTGGCCTTAAGCATAGTTATGATAAAGTTTGATCTTATAAATTTAAATTACTACAAAACCATGTGGATAATGTACACATGTATGATCTTATTAGTCCCTGTCCCTTAGGGGTTATAGGGACTACAGTAATATTTTTTCAGTCCTTATTAGTTGGACACGAAAAACCAATGAAATATTTTTGTTTTTAACCAATTTTTTTCTTTTATATTCAGTTAAATACGTTTTTGTTGCTTATGAAATACTTAGAAGCATTTTCTATCCAATGAACGATTTTGAGATTTTATTTGGCCTCATGTCGAGGCCATACTTAGGATAAATTTCAAGAAGATGAGAGTAGTTCCATATTAAATGAACTAATGCTAGCATTAGTTATTAAAAACTTAATCTTTAGAATAGATTTTTCATGCTCCAAACTTTAATAAGTCGAAACCGCTAATTAATTGATTGAAATTGCTAACTAAATACTTAAGCTAAACATGTAAATTTCCAAAGTACATGTGAGCCATTATGCGATGAATAAGATAAACATGTTACATACATGAAATGACAAATATTTTAGAATGCGTTACAAGTCTGTGTTAGATGCTTATTTCATATGAATTCATTGCGAGGTCATCATAGCTTATGCCCATCTATTTCTTATTCTCCAAAAAATAAATAAAAAACAATCCTCCCAAATTAAAAGTCCAAATGTTGATATTTACATGACATATGTCGAGTAAAGTGAAGCACATGTCTAACAAGTAAACTTATCAATTATTAACCGAAAATGTGATAAATTTGAGGTGACAATAATACCATAGCTAAATGCGATACATGTTATCATAAGTAAATTCCTGTCAACATGTTTTAGCATTCCAAAATTAATAGTGACACATTGTAATTTGTTGTTGTTATATAATACAACACTACATGCTTAATTGTTACTTTGCATAACATTTTTCACTTGGTTTGTGAATGCTCATTTTAATAGTATGTCTCTCAAATCTATAACTTATCAAGAATACTAATTAGTAGACATTGTGAATACTGCAAAGCTTGTTATTTGTTTGGATTTGAATCTCTCTCATATGGACTGATATTTGTTTATGTATGTGGTGTGCGAAATGACTTGTTTGTTTGGACTATTTGGAAATCTCTCTATGTGCTAAGTGTTTGTGTGTATATCTCTGTGTGCTCTGTTTTTGTGTATATATGTAGTGTTCGTTATGCCTGATAACTAAGAATGTTTTTTGGAAAGAGGCATTTTACAAGATGAACATAGGTAGAAATTGCTCAACTTATAATGGCACCGACCTACCATGTCGTTTTAATAAATTCTATTCTAATGGTTTTGCTCTTTATATAATTTTACCCATTGTTTAATATCCTCTCTATCAATATCATTCAAGTTTATCATTTATAATTATATATTATTTTGGCGCATTATCATATCCATATTCTTGAAATGATATTCTCGGATAATGAGATCACACTCGGAGAACTTCGCTCAACTCTGCATATAATGGTCATATCATGACCATTTTTCTTTTACTCTATGATTCTTTGTGTATTGGATTTATGAAGTCCTCTACCATTTCAACCATCATTCAGGGCCATGTCATTAATTTCACCCTAAAGAATGTAGGTTCAATTTCATACAATGTTGTCACTGCATGTTCATCCTACATATTCATTTTATTTTAAATTACTAAGTGAAGGGTTCAATTCTAGTATGTTATGGTGGCTCAATAAAATCGTATCTTATCAGTTTACAATGGTTTGAATTCCAAATAAAAATATATGAAATGAAATGCTCAAAGTTTTGAATGTATTATTGCTTGCCACTCATAGGTCATGGGTTCGATTAATGTGACTAGCTCCCATGTTAATAGTAGGATTGATGAGAGAGATTATATTGACTATAATCAACATATTTATATAACAATAAAAAAGAAAAATGTTTTGACTGAGGTAGTAATTCAACTTTAATCATATTTTGGGTCTTATTTCATTATTTAAAGTAAGAAGAAAGCTTTAATAATATTGTGTGTGTTTATTATTTAAAGTAAGAAGCGAGGTTTTAGCATGGATTTAATATTTTTTTTAAATGTTGTTTTTTTTGGGAGGAAAGGTCCACAATTTGAAATTACAGATTTGATTGAGGAGAAAATATGAGAACATCGAAATTGAAAACTTTCTTCCACCTTGTAACGTCCCCAGATACCCACTAGGAAATGCTACCACACACCCACAACCAAATATTGTGATTTACTTAGTGGAAGCATAAAACCTTGGTACAATTTCCAAACCCCGGATATCTGTCAAAGCCTTAGTGATCACACCAACTCATGGGTGGTTGTCTGTGTCCATTTAATACGCATGTTTGCTTGTTAATCATCTATGCCAATATTTTCATGGAATGAAATGATACTAGAAATAAACTGTGAAGCAACATATCCTCGATTACCTAATTAACTCTCTCTGTCTACCCATCAAACTCTGGATAGTATTTTGTACTAAAATTTAAATTAGTACCCATTCCTTTAAATAATCCCAACCAAAAATTAGATGTAAATTTTGAATCTTTGTCTGAAATAATTTCTTTAGGCACTCCACGTATCCTTAAAATTTATTGCATATAAAGTTCACCTATATTAGCTTCCTTGTGCATCGACTTCACCAAAATAAAATGGGCAGACTTGGTGAGTTTATCGACCATAACCATTATAGAATCATAATTGAATCATTTCAAAAATAATTGTTGCATATATTAATTCCATTTGTTTGATGCCCTCTAGGTGTGATGGTGATTGTGTCGAGATTGCATGCTTGTCAATGTGGGGCATGACAAGGACCTCTAGACCCTATTGATGTGTAAGTGGCACTGTAAGCATGGAGGAAACCCCAGAATGAAGCCATTGGTGTGGCACGAGGACATGGAATTGCAACTACAGTTTGCGAGCACAAGTCATCATGCAACAATAAATTTGGTTATGTACATGTGATGCACTAAGGAAAGTGCATAAATAAAGGGGGGGAGGAATGTAATACCCTTTCCCAACCCCTGTGATACATATGTATGAACATGTGATATTATTGTTGGTGTTCCTCTATGAGTATGCACATGTTAGGTTAATGAGCCAAAATATGAGCATGGTTAAGGCCATTGTTCCTGTGTAACGTCTCTAAGAACTGTGATATTTAGGTTGGTGATCCATAAAAATTTTAATTAGGTTGGTGATCCGAGGTTATTTTGGGGGCTTGCATGTGCATGTAAATATGTTTATATATTTTTTAGGCTATCGTGATTGAGAATATATGATTTTTGAGGTTGTGAGGTCATGGAGCCTTGAATTGTAATTATGATGTAATTTACACATATTACTAATAAAATAAGTGGTTAGCTGCAAGCCAACTCCACGGAAAATAGTATAAGGGTTTCTTAACACCATGGGAAAATGGAAGCAATTATGATGTGATGTTTCTGGTGAAAAATGCATTAAGGCCCATGTGGCATTAGAGGGTTCCACATGGAAAGAGAGTGTTATACATACATACAATGTTAAATGTTGCTTGGAAAGGAAATTATGGATTTATTGAGGTATTCAATTATTGAATTATATAATTATTAGGTGATTCAATCATTCATGCAAGAGGCATGTGATTGCTGAAATATAATGAGCTTTGGTGGTTGGGATTTATGGCTAGGGAGTGGAATCAACAAATTCCATTTGTAATCCATGGAGTTCTAATGGAACTCAATTTGGTGAAAAATTTGTGAGACTAGAGGTTTGGGCTTTGTAAATTATTGGGAGTTATCTGGTTTGGCTTGGAAGGGTGCCTCAAAGCCCCGGAGAGCAGCAATAGCTCCTAGAGACCATAGGGTTGAGACCATCCCTAGCTAACTGTAAGGTGCCCTGGAAGTTATGGCACTACTAAGAGACCACTGGGTGCAAAGAAGGGTTGCACCACTTAAGTGCAAGTTGGAGGGAGCATGAACCTATGGTTGGAGGCTGAGGCTGTTGGGGTTGGTACCTTGGGAAGTGTTATTTTTTATTACTTGGTTTACAAATTTTTTCCCATGGAATTGAGGCATCATCTCAGGGATGATCCATGGTTGAGAGTGTATGAACCATGTGGTGTATGGATGGGAAAAATACGGAAGGATTGCAACCAATTGGAATTTTGTTCAAATAAGTTATTATGTGCCATGTGTTGTATTTATTTGCTATTTTCTTGTAAACCCTAGTTGGGGTTTGGTATTTTTTTGTATTAATTTGGTTGTGCATGATGTATATGATATGTTTATAATTGTTGATTAAATGTGTGCCTATATGTTGAATTAACACATGGTACACAATGGTTGGGTATTGCTTGAATAATGCATGTAGTTATGAATTCATAATTTAATTAATTAATGCAAGGTATAGGTACATACCATGGAAACACTTGTGAAGTTAAATCAACATTTACATAGTGTATTAATCAAACTCATAGGTTCAACCATGGGTTGATGAGGTCACAGGGGTTGTGGTAGGGAGTTAGGGTTTGAAAATTATACCAGGGTTTGACCTTCTACTAGAAAATTCACAACACCTAGTTGTGGGTGTGTGGTAGCATTTCCCAGCTAGGGGCTGGGGATGTTACAAGGTTGCAACATCATATAATTTTAGCTTCTTCATTCCAAATTCCACTCATTAGCATGGAATTGCTGCTTCACAACTTCCCTTGTTAAACATACACCAACATTGTGTGGTGGTTAACTGTTATGAAACCAGCTCCAAAAATAGAAGAAAAGAGAGATCAACGCCTTAGAAATAAGCCACTTCGAGGGGGAAATCTCCAATACATTACATAAATCAACAATTCTTGGATGATACAAATGAAAAAACCTCCTTCTATATATAGGATTCCATGGGGTCACAATATAATCATAGCCAACCTAACAATAATAATGTAGGGGCACAATAATAACAATATTAGGGTTACAGGGGTACAACAATAACAATAAGGGGGCTACACTAACAAAAATAAGGGAGTACACTAGTAATATAGGGACCTAACATTCCCCTCTCCTTCAAAAAAGTGCTGTCTTAAACGCTTGAGTAGCTCTGGGTGCTTCCATATAAAATTATCATCCTCCCATGTAGAATCTTCAGTGGGTAAGTTCTTCCACTTGATGAGATACTCTGAAATTGATCGATTTCGTAGCTGTCGAGTTCTTGTTTCCATGATTGCTTCAGGTTCCAATATTATTTTTCCTTCCTCACCAAGTTCTGGCAATATTGTTTGAACTGGAAGTTTTTCACATATAACCTTATTTAAGCATGAAACATTGAAAAGTGGGTGCACTCGCGATGAAGCAGGAAGCTCCAATTTGTATGCCATAGTACCAATATTTTGCAACACCTTGTAAGGACCATAGTAATTTGGCGATAATTTATTATCCTTCTTAGCTTGCTTGAGGGACATTTGTTTATATGTTTGTAGCCATAAAAATACCCAGTCTCCTACATCAAAACTTCTCTCACTGCGATGTTGATTTTCCTGTTGTTTCATTCGATTTTGTGCCAGATTTAGGTTATCCTTTAAGAGTTGGAGAACTTCTTGTTGATACTCGATGTGATCTTCCACTACTTGAACCTTAGAATTTTCTATTAAATATGATGTGATGGATGGTGGATGATATCCATAAAGTGCCATAAATGGGGTCATTTTTGTTGCAGTATGAAAGGAAGTGTTATACCACCATTCAGCGAGAAGAAACCACTTGAACCATTGTGTTTGTTTATCATATAAAAAAAAATGAAGATATCCTTCCAAACATTTATTCACTATCTCAGTTTGACCATTGGATTGAGGATGATAAGATGAGCTATGAGCTAGTTGAGTACCCAAACAAGAAAATAATTTTGTCCAAAAATTTCTAGTAAAAATGGGATCTCTATCGCTCACAATAACTCTTGGGTTTCCATGTAGCTTTGAATTTTGTCCATAAATGTAGTAGCAACTATACTTTCTTTAAATGGATGAGATAATGCACAAAAGTGTGCATACTTGGTAAGTCTATCAACTACCACCACGATGACACTCTTTCCTTCAGACTTAGGTAAACCAGTGATAAAATCCATTGAAATCTCCTACCAACGTTGACTTGGAATGGATAAAGATTGTAGAATACCTAGGGTCTTAATTGTCTCAACTTTATTCTGCTGGAAAACCAAACATTCCGCCACAAACTTTTGAATATCAGATTTAAGACCATCCCAAAAAAATTATTTCTTCACCCTGTGGTAAGTTTTTAAAAATCCCGAGTGTCCTCCTAAAGGAGAAGTGTGCAATTCCAAAAGAATATTTTGTTTTAGTTGGGAATTATTACAAAGATATAAGCGATATTTGTACCATAAGGAATCATTTTTCCATATAAATTTATCAGATGTACTAGGATATTGTTGCAAATTTTGAAAGAGTGTCCACACTTCTTCGTCCTACTTCCATTCATCCCTTGCTTCGGTTATCCAATCTGGTTGGATAATAGAAATGGTAGAAAGAAATGCTTCCACCTCTTCATCCTTTCTTGAGAGTGCATCTGCAACAACATTTAGCTTCCCTTTTTTGTAGATTATTTCAAAGTCAAAACCCAACATCTTTGTGACCCACTTTTTCTTCTCTTACGAAGATAGTCTTTGTTCCAAAAAGTGTTTAAGACTATCATGATCAGTTTTTACCTTGAAGTGTCCTCCCATTAGGTAAGATCTCCATTTCTTTAGTGCATGTAGTATTGCCAACATTTCCTTCTCATAAATAGCCTTTTGTAAATAATTTCATTTGATTGAATGAATTTCAAAAGCAATGGGTCTTCCTTCTTGCATTAAAACAACACCAATTCCATTTTCTGAGGCATCACATTCCACAATAAAGGTTTTTTGTGAAGCCTGGCGTAGCTAGGACTGGTGCTAGGCACATTGCCTCTTTAAGATGTTCAAAGGCCTTAGTCGCTTCTAGAGTCCATGAAAATGCATCTTTCTTCAATAATGTTGTTAGAGGTGCTGCTATTCTCCCATAATTCTTAACAAACTTGCTATAATACCCTATTAACCTGAGAAATCCTCGCAACTGCTTTATGGTTGTGGGGAATTTCCATTCCTTAATGGCTTTAGTCTTGTTAGGGTCTACCTTAACACCCTCGTGAGATACGACATGACCCGCATATTCTAATTCTTTTCCCCCAAATATTTGGATGTTTTCGTATATAATTTTTTATCCTCCAATAGTTTGAGCACCCCCTCGTCAACATGCTGAACGTGGATCCTTCCAAGACTTGTTGTAGATTAGTATCATCAAAAATACTAGCACAAATTTTCTAAGGAAGGGTTTGAAAATGGAATTCATCAACCCTTGAAATGTAGAAGGTGCATTGGTAAGGCCAAAAGGCATGACCAAAAATTCATAATGATCCTCATGAGTTAGAAATGTTGTTTTCAGAATATATTCAGTCTTCATTATAATTTGATGATATCCTCAACGAAGATGCAAATTGTTAAAATAAATTGCTCCATGCAATTCATCCAATAATTCATCAATCACAAGAATGGGAAATTTATCTTTAATAGTGAACTTATTGAGCTCCCTATTATCCGAACACATGCGCCATGATCCATCCTTCTTGTGCACCGATACTACTGGAGCAGAGAAATAACTTTGACTAGGTTAAATTATACCAGCCTCTAACATTTCTGCAATCATACGTTCAATTTAGCTCTTTTGGACATAAGGATATCTATAAGGCTTGATGTTTGGAGGAACACTTCCTGGAATCAAATGAATAGCATGATCATGATCAGGAATAGGTGGGAGTCCTTTGGGAATTTCAAACACCTTGGAATGATTGTCCAAGACTTGTTGGAGATCTACAGAAATAGATGATTTTGATGTTGGAACTTCTAGTGAGCATAATTGTGAAATTACGCCTCGTTTTTCTTTCTGTAGAAGCTTTGTCATGACATTAGAGCTTATTATCTTTCCTGGATTCCCTACAATACCCCATTATTCGACTTCCTTTCCTTATAAAACAAATTTCAAGAAAAGTTCTTGAAAATTAAAATATATTGCCCCCAAATATTGTAACCATCGAACTCCTGAAAAGCCAACATCGCACCTCCCATTGGAACAGAAAGAATTGGACTATTCAACAAGCATATTCCCCCATGGTTAGCTTGATATTATGGCATTTTCCCGCAGCAATTTATAGTTCCTCCATTTGCAACGATCACTTGACATTCTGGTGTTGGGTATAGGAAACAATTCAATTCCTTGGCTACTTTACAATGAATAAAATTATGGGTACTACCTGAATCAATCAAAACTATTACCTTTTTCTTCCTGTTATGTCCTTCTATCTTGGGAGTTTGAGGAGTGGAAATTATTGCCAATGCATTACACGATATGGTCAGACTCATTTATTCTTCTTCTTCTAGGTTGGTTCCTCGTGTTATATCCTCTTTTGAAGTTTTGTTCATTTTCTCCTCCTCAATTTATAAAATAATTTCTTCCTCAAAGACACTTATGACCTTTAGTGTATTTGCTATCACAACTATAGCAAAGCTATTTTTCTCTTTTTTCTTCCAATTATTGTGGTGTCAACCTTATAGGTTGTGGGAAGTCTAGGAGTGAAAACACTTCCATCTTATAGAAGTGAGTGGTAGGCTTCCTTTTCGCCATAATTTTACATTCAATTTTTCTTGCCAACCTGAATGCCTTCTCCAATGAATCAGGTTCCAAAATGCGAACTTCATGTTGGATGTTATCCTTTAAATTGCCTATGAAGAGATCAATCTTGTGTTCCTCTGGAATATCAGTTACCCTTATATTCAATTTTTTGGAAGTCCTCAATGTGCTCCCCCACTAAACCCTTTTGCTTGAGATTTATCAATTGGCTAAAGAAGGTGTTGTTCTTTGTATCGTCATAATTTGCTATCATTTCCTCCGTAAAAATTGACCAAGTGACAATTTTTTTACGGGAGCAAAGCCATCGATACCATACAAATGTATTTTTTTCTAAATGTAAAGTTGCAATGCGTACCTTTTGTGTGTTTTTCACATTATGGAGATCAAAATATTGCACCATCTGTAGTATCCATGTTACAAGATCCTTTCCATCAAACTTCCTCATATCCATTTTTGGAATATGGTGGTTCTTCCCGCCAACATTAGATTTTATGAAATCATGATTAACATTTATTTTGTTCTCATCATGAGTTTCCTCTACTATCTTTTCACCATTATGAAACATTTCTTGTATCAACTTTCTCAAACCTTCCATGTCTATTTTTAGATCATTCTTCATGTTTTCCGTCTTAGCTTCCATGTCATCCATCTTAGCTTCCATGCCATCAAGATTAGCTTCCAAACCATCCATATTAGCTTCCGTGCCTTTCTTCAAACCATCCATCTTAGCTTCCACACCTTTCTTCAAAACTTCCATTTCATTTTTTGTTGCGATAACGAAATTTGGTGCACTTGCTCTTGTAATTTTGATATCTCATGTTGCATTTCTTTGTATTCATGAGTCATAGTAGAGCCTTCTGAAGGCTTAATGGGTGTTAAATTATTTTTAGGGGGCATTTTATAACCCAATAATGATATCTATTCTTCAAACTTAATTTTTCAAACAAGACTTATGCAATTCAAAAAATAATACACACCTTTTTGTTGCTTTTGAGGAGCTCGATATTGAAACTGAATTATCTCTATGATTTTGAATCTTCAATATTTGAAATTTGGTCCTATAATAGCCGTATGAATATTCTTTTGAATGCCACAGGTTTGACCTGATTTATATTCTTCAAGGCAAAGTTATGGTAAATCTCCCACAATGACCTAATTATGGATTGGTTCAGTAGAGCGAACTTGTATGGTGTGCCACGTGTCACTATTTCCTCCTTCGGCTCTAAAATTGATATTAAAAAACCTGAATTCCGCGTACTTGTGACCAATTTTTATAGAATTCCAATCCGATGCTGAGAGAGAGAGTTATGACGATTTTCCCACGGTCACCTCTTTGAGATGAAATTCGGGAGCCTGCAAAAACCCTAAATTCCACATATGATATCTTCAAACATTTGTGAACCAAGATCTGAATTTTTACAGGAATTGGTTCAGGATTGTGTCTTTGCTCTGTAAAAATTTCAGCCTCTAAACCTTCGTAGAACAAAATTTATAGCGAAAATTCCACGATGGCCAATTTAGGTGAAATTCGAGAGTGTGAAAAAACCCTAACTTCCACAGATCATATCTCACAAATTATTGCTAACCAAGATTTGAAATTTTTACACGAAGTTCCTCAGGCTTTCGACTTCACTCTATAAAAATTTCAGCTTCTGAACCTTCGTAGAAAAAAATTTATAGAGAAAATTCCATGATGACCGGTTTGGGGTAGCGAAACCCTATAATCCAAATCTCTGATACCAAATGTTATGAAACCAACTCCAAAAATAGAAGAAAAGAGAGATCAACACCTTATAAATAAGCCACTTCGAGGGGGAAACCTCCAATAAATTACGTAAATGAACAATTCTTGGATGATACAAATGAAAAAACCTCCTTCTATATATAGGAGTCCATGGGGTCACAATATAATCCTAGCCGACCTAACAATAATAATGTAAGGGCACAATAATAACAATATTGGGGTTACAGGGGTACATAAATAAAAATAAGGGGGCTACACTAACAACAACAAGGGAGTACACTAGTAATATAGGGACCTAACATTAACAATGTGTTGAGTTATTTATATAACAAATATTAAGTGAAATATAGTTATTAACATGGTTGCAAGTCAATAAAAGTATGAACAAGATCCCATATGTTAGATATATTTGTTAATTGTTAAGGGCTTTGGCACTGATGGTTAACTTTGATCATTGAATTTAGTGGGCATATTGACATTGTCAAATATGATGTCTTACTAATGGTGTCAAGGAATATCGAATTGAATTAGTGTAATAATGTGCTTGTTAATCCATCAGAGATGTCACATGGGTAAATGATTAAAGGCACTAGTAAATAATATTTTGGGAATTTGATTAGTATAAGGGGTTTCATGAAGAATCCTATTGTGAGTATCCAATTATTGTTGCAACACAAATACTTATCAATACATGAATTGTGGATTTTTACATTAATTAAAGTTATGAAACATTATATCTCTAATTATAGTAAGGGAGTACCCACATTCCTTTCATGTATGTTGTAATGGTGAAGGCTCTAATAATTATGATCTAGGTGGATATTGGTGGCCACCCACCTATTCCACTTGGACCCCCACCATTGTTTCTTTCAGTTTTTAAATTTCCTTAATTGTATTACAAATTACTATTTTTGGCAGTTTTTCAGGTCATGAACTTCCTGAGCCGTTTTGAGGCCCTAAACGACATTTTTTGGGAAAACCAAGACCATCATGGGATATTAATGAATTTATGTCACTTGAAAGTTGTAGTCCTCAGATGGATATTTCTAACGAGGTATTGTGCGTGTCAAACAGAGAACGTATGCCAATGTTACGTCCCCGGGAAGTTGATGTACCAATTTACCCAAACGGGGCCCATATTTTTGGCACTTCATCTCCTACGGTTATGTTTTTGGATGTTTAGGGTTTTCCATTGTTTATAAATAATAAATAGGCCTTCGAGCCTCATTTTAACACAGTTCAGAGGCATGTATCCGCCACATCTCTTCTCAAAGATAAGCTACCATCACCCGAGCTTGTTTATTTTCCATTCTGTCTGTAAGCATTTTTCAGTATTTGATGTTAATGAAATGAAATGTTCTTACTGTTGAATATTTGCATTTATTTTTATTTATGTATTTTATTGCCTTCTTACATAAATCTGGATCAGTGGTATCAGAGTGGGTCTTCTCTTTCTCAATATTTTTTTTCATGTCCCCAACGAGGTTAGGGTATAAGGAGTTAGGGCTCGATCTGGTTGAACCTTTGCAAGATCAAGCTCGCAAACCTTGACGGCCTCCCATGGGGGAAGAAAATAAAGACGAGGGAGTAGGAAATCCTATCAAAATATTGCTCGAGGAGGCCCTCGAGAAACAAAGGAACGTGACGATGGATAACTTTACCCAGATCCTTCGACGACTACCCACCAACGACACATCTTCATCCAAAAGCCACTTTGGAGGTGCCACTCCTTTCAAGGTACAAGTAAACTTTTACATTCCCATATTTGAGGGAAAAATATATGAAGATGTCATAGATAGATAGCTGAATCTATTAGAAGGATATTTCTTGGTTCATGATTTTTCAAATCAGGAAGAGATTACTTTTGCACTCCTCAAAGCTGCCCCCCATGTCAAGGACTAGTGGGAAACCTATTGTGAGAAAAAGGATGAGAGGGAACCCTCCCTGTTCTCAGTTGCACTCACTTGGAATTCTTTCCAAGATGAAATCAAGGAACAATATTATCTCATGGGGATCTATGAGGACAAGTACATACAATGGACTACGCTGCGGCAACAAAGGGATCGAGATGTGCATGAGGTGATGAATTTGTTCCATACCTTGTGCACAAAGTTGGGTATCAAATATTCAGAGAAACATTTGGTGCTGAAGTACTGCAGTTGTCTGCACAAATACATTCAAGAGGAAATCGAGTTCCTCGACATATCCTCGCTTGGTGCAACATACCGGTATGCTGCCAAGATTGAGCATAAATTCGAATAGAAGAAGTGAGGCTTTGGATATGTGAATTATAAGCAAGGGAAAGGCACCCCTAAACTGCAGAACAAAGGAAAAATCCAAGGTGGTTCGACCCAGGACAACATGCCAAAGCCGCAAGCGAAGAACAACACTGCAAATCCAAAGAAGGACACAGGAAAGTGGTGTGAATTCCATAAGAGCTCCACTCACAACACAAGTGAGTGTCGGGCCAAGCAATCATTGGTGGTCGAGTTGAAGACTTATGAATTAGATGCATGTTATGGCTCTGAGTCAGAACCTGAAAAGGGGAATGACAAAGGGAAGAAGATTATTGATGCGGAACCCAATAGTACTATTGCCACCACTATGATCCAAAAGGAGGAACCTGAAGATCCAGAGGAGGGGGAACGCCTATTCCGTTTCTAGATGTGGGTGAAGGGTTCCCCACTACAATTCATTATCGACAGTGGGAGCCAAAAGAACCTCATTTCAATAGAATTCGTGAAGCGGCAGGGCTTGCTGACCACAACACACCCTCAACCGTACACCATCTAGTGGCTTCACAGAGGATGAGATCTCCGTGTCAACTAGCAGTCTCGCCTTCCCTATGACATCAATCCCTTCACTGATGAGGTATTATGTGATATTTCTCCTCTTTATTTTGTCATGTATTATTAGGCCAACCATACTTGTGGAAGAGACATGCTGTCTATGAGTCTAGGCCTCACACTGTTATTGTTACTTTGGGAAATAAGTTGTATAGGATACCAGAGGTAGCACCGCCTACCGCCATCGCTTTGATCACTGCAAAAAAATTCAGTAAGCTCATTTCCAAAACCGGGAAATTTTTTTTCCTGATGATCCGCCCTCAAGGCAAGAAGAAGGCTGTGGCCAAGACCTCCAGACAGGGATCCTCTGCACGACAAAAACAAATGGAAAGTGTCATGGAGGAGTACAGGGACATCTTCACCTCACCCGCAGGGGTACCTCTGCATTGTCAGATCAAGCATTCCATCGATCTTACCCCAGGCGCACCTCTACCCAATGGACCGATATATCGATGCTCTGTTCCGAAGAACGACGAAATCTAGAGGCATATTCAGGAGCTGTTGTATAAAGGTCACATTGGATCGAGTTCATCACCCTATGGGAGCTTGATCATGTTGTAAAGAATAAAGATGGGACTTGGAGACTCTGTATCGACTATAGGGCGCTGAAAAAAATCAATGTCATTTTCTAGAATAGGTATTCGATCCCATGAATTGATGAAATTTTGTACCAACTCAAGGGGGAAAAATATTTCAACAAGATCGACTTGAAGTTTGGGTAGGGAAAATTTCAGGGGATAATATTTGAAAGTGGGATAATTTTATATACTTTTTCCAAAAAAATTATTTGCCAATTTCCATTTTTTCAAAAATAATTCGCCCAAGTTTTATAGTATGAAATTATTTTTCCTTAAAAATTGCCAAGATCTTATATAGACTACTATAATATAACGATAATTTTAAATATTTTTACAATTATCATCCAACATGTTACAAATTTTCTATTATAGATTACTAAAATTTGCCAAGGTTTCTAAACTTTTAGATAGGCATGCATCCTTAAAATTTTCCCTGAGTTTGGTTATCACCAGGTACCGATTGAACGCTCTGATGTGTGGAAGAATGCCTTTAAATCCAAGGAGGGTCTCTTAGAATGGCTGGTCATGACTTTTAGGTTGACGAATGCTCCTGTAACCTTCATGAGGCTGATAGATGACATCTTGCGACCATTCACCATCTCATTCATGGTGGTGTATTTGGATGACATCACGATCTTCAACTAGAGTTGGGAAGAGCACTCCACCACATTAGACAAGTCCTCCAAACACCGTGGAACCACAAGTTGTGTGCCAATTTGGATAAATGCACTTTTTGGCATTACCCAAGATCAATATCTGGGATACATTATTGATGAACGTGGGGTGCATGTGGACCCAGCCAAGATCCAGGTCATTCAGAATTGGCCAGCCCCAACCACTCTAACAGAGCTCCGCAACTTTCTGGGTCTTTCCAATTTCTACCGCAGGTTCATGTTGGGGTTCTCTCATATCACTTGGCCTTTGAGTCAAGTCACCAAGGGAGGAGCAAAAGCAAAATTATTTTGGTCTAAATCTCAACAGAAGTTGTTCGTAGAGTTGAGTAGTCGCCTATGCTCTTCACCAGTGATCACATTACCCGACTTGCAACAACCATTTGAGATTGAGACAAATTCCTATGACTATGTTATCAGGGCAATACTTACTTAGTAGGGACATCCAATGGCATATCATAGTGAGACACTTCAAGACACATTATGAAAGTATCCCACCTATGAAAAAGAAATGTATTCCATTGTGTAGGCCTACTGACAATGGAAGCATTACATTTCAGGGAAGGAAATGGTCATCCACACAGATCACCGAACCCTGCAGTCCATACAGACACAAGGGAAGTTGGAGAACGTTGATATCCATCAGAAATGGTCCACATACCAGCAACAGTTCCATTTGAACATCAAGTACAAGAAGGGAAACACCAATAATGTTTCAGATTGCCTCAACCGACCACTGATCGTGGCGCTAACCACTGTGCTCAACTCTTGTGGAAAAGATACTTCGGGTTGGCCGCATCTCTACAAAAGTGATCCAAAATTCTATAGTACATACCAGACGTTGTTGGAGGGTATGAAAGTTCCAAAATTTCACCTCTAGGATGCACTGTTATGCCACCTGGGATAACTCTGTGTTCTTGCGAGCGAGCGTGCCAAGATGATTTGGGAAGTGAACTACAATCAGGTCGCTGGACATTTCAAGGTCGAGAAAACAATGGTAGTACTGCAGAAGTATTTCTATTGGTCGAACATTCAACATGATGTTGGGAAGTACAATAGGTCCTGCACTGCCTGCACCATTTCCAAACTAACCATCAAGAAGCAAGGCCTATATAATCCACTGCCTACCCCTAGTCAACCTTGGGAATCCATATCCATGGATTACATGTCGTACCTTCCTTCTACCAAGCATGGAAATGACTGCGTTTTTGTGGTTGTCAACAGATTCTTTAAAATGATCATTATGGCAGTCTGCAAGAAGAATATCATAGGAGAAGCCACTGCTAAAATCTTCTTTGAACGAGTGTGGGTACACTTTGGGATCCCACAATACATTATCTCAGATCAAGATAGTAGGTTCCTAAGTACATTTTGGTCAAGTCTCTGGTCGATGTTGGACACCAAGCTCGCTAAGTCCACATCTTTCCTCCACCAAACTGAAGGCCAAAAAAAGGTCGTCAAAAGGATGATCGTACATGTTCTGCACATGTAAAACTCGAAGCATCCACACACATGTGATGAAATCCCCCCTATGTCCAGCACAACTATAACCGGTCTCTCCACAACTCGACTGGCCATAACCTCTTTGAGGCGGGCCTAGGATTCCGACCATTATGTCCCATTGATGTGGCCATACCATTTGCAGCTACTTTAGTAGATTCGGCTCATGTTCATTCCAAAGCCGATAAGGCAAACAAATTCATTAAGCACATTCAACACATCCACCAAAAAGTCCATGAAATATTGGACCGAGCCAATGCTAAGTACAAGCAACAACATGATCAACATTGGGTGCCACACAAGTTCCAGGTGGGAAAAAAAGTTTGACTACATTTGCAGAAGGAGTGCCTCGCTGGGGCCCAACGTAAGCTTCGCCCGCTACGATATGGGCCATACACAATCACCAAGGTAGTAGGGGAAAACGCCTTCGAGCTCAGTATTCCACCATTCCTTAGTCTGCACCAAGTGTTCAATGTGGACCGCCTTTGACCCTACTTTCCACCATTATTGGACACATCCAACATTACAGAACAAATCACACCACCATATTTAAACCCAGACTGCATCAAACAAGCCACAACTGATCGGATCATGGACACATAGATCAAGAACATCCGAGAGCAATGGATCCAACAATATCGAGTTGTCAAAGCATGCCAAATCATTCACCAGGGAAGTGGCTCATCAGGGACCAAGTTTAGCAAAAGTTTCCTCATCTCATGGAGGAACTCAACATAATGGGGACCATTGCTTCCTAAGGGGGGACGACTGATCCAAGTGGATATTGGTGGCCACCCGCCTATTTTACTTAAAACCCCGACCATTTTTTCTTTCAGTTTTTTAGTTTCCTTAATTGTAGCACATTTTACTATTTTTGGCATTTTTTTGGGTCCTGAACTTCTGGAGCCGTTTTGAGGCCCTAAACAACGTTTTTGGGGAAAACCAGGACCAAAATGAGCTTTTGTCTGATGTTGGTCACTCAAAATTTGTATTCTTATAATGTATCTTTCTAACGAGGTATTGTGTGCATAAAACATAGATTGTATGCCAAAGTTATGTCCCCGAGAAATTGATGTATCAATTTACCCAAACGGGGCCCATAGTGTAGGAATTTATAGGGTAAGTTTCGTATATCAAGAACCAAAGGTCTGTTGGAAATGTTGTCATTGATGGCAAAGGAAGAACACCTGAAACAAGAAAAGTAGCAGAGGAAGCAAAAGAAAGCAGCAGAGTTAGCAAAGAAGCAGAGAGCTATTCAAGGTGCAGAGTAGTGAGGACAGAAGGAGGGCCATTGATTTTGATAAGGGGTCTGGAGTGAAAAGATGTTCAGAGACAGAGTAGTGAAGTTGAAGAGGGATATTGGTTGTTGTATTCTAAATTATAGGTGTATTGGTTGATTTAATTATGTGTGAACGTACTTGGTTCCAATCAGTATATGACAAGCTCTGAAATAGACTCTGTAAGTTGGGATTTTAATTAAGTTTTGTGGACAAGTTTTAATTGAGAAGCATTTGACTTATGTTCTGGTGGAAATTGCCTGCGTATTATGTGGGAAGGACTCCATAGGGTAAATGCGTTTTTATTCTTGTGAATGTGCAATACATTGATGTATACATTAGATGATTGGCATGTTTTGCAATAAACCACTATTAATTGAATTGATAAGAACAGGGTTTACGGATGAGATAGATCTAAGTAAGAATTTGTGAGGTTCGATCTGCATTCCTGTGTCAAAGCCACAAGTAATAATGTTGTTGGTTTCTTTTGTTGAAACTGGAGTCACCAGCAACACAAAATGATGTTCATCGATGAGAAACTGCAATCGAAGTGCAGTGCAGAAGGTGCTATAATGGTTTGTAGTGAATCGGGGTTTAAGTTACAATTTGAGATCATGGTTTATAGAGCATTCGAAAGAGGAGATTGCACATTCTTCCGTGTAATTTCATTCAGTATACATTGAGAGGTGAAGTACACAGCTGCTGTGCGTAACCAATGAAGAGAGGGTATGCTCTCTGTTTAATGAAACTGTGGGCCTTTTTGATATCTATGTATAATCGGGATTTTGGATGAATGGAGAAGTTAGAACAGGAATAATACATTTCAGATGTATGCCTTGACGAAGCACCGAAGAGTAGAATGCCATAGGTATAGCTAGCACGAGATTGAAGGGAAAAGGTTCGAAACTGTTCGATACAATGGAACAGTGAATAGCGTGGCTAATTCAAGTAATGGACCAGCGTTGTAGAGCCAAATCGAGATCATGGGGGATTATTACATCTCAACGGAACCATGCAAGGAAAGAATAAAAACGAGCGATGGTGTAGAAGGTGGAACTTCGGTGGCAGAGCGATGGAGTAAGTATAGCCATGGCACAGTAGAAAAAATCGAAATCGAAGTTATAATGAATGAAACGGAACCTGGAGTGGGGAGTAACCGGAACCACGAGGTATGAACAGTGACAGTGGGTTTGGAACACCACACGGTTTTCATCGCACCGCTTTTGTACGATAAGCGGTATTTCCAAATCGAACGCGATATATGCCAGGAGCTGACACGTGGTCTTAAGCGGTTTGGAGAACCCGCTCTCATCGTGAGTTAAAGCCCGTGCATCTAACCCGTGCGATTTCCGTAGGATCGGAGGGTTGAAGCGCAATAAGACAATGACCGTTGGATGAGCAGGGTAAGTTAATGCTGGGACCCATCGTCATCGCGCATTTTTGGGCGGTTAAAAGGAGGGTAGTTTGGTCACGTGATATCTAGTGCGGATCGTCGGATTATCAAGTCCAAAGCGACATCCCGTTAGTCGTTGGATGAGTGAGGTCGTTAACACCAAGTAACAAGCTGTGGGGCCCGGTTCTACTTTATGATTTCTGTTTGGATTTTAACAAGAGTCTACGGTAGACTATATTCATTCATATTATGAACCACTACACATTGATTTAAATGTAAGTGAATCAAGATTCAAAACTTATAAAATGAAGGTCGGAGGTTAATTTGGTCTGTAGCGCTGGCCTTAGACAAAAAGTGAATACTTAGTCGAATGCAAGTATGGATGATGTTATGGGTTATAACCATAGTGCAATTAGAAAGTAAGCCTCCGCATAGTTTTATAACAACATACCAGTAATAAAGTCCAAGGCTTATTATATGTTTGATGGCTGGTACTTTGGGTTAAAAGAAATTCTAGTAATTAATCCGAATACTTTTAAGAATAGGTCCTCATATGGTGAAATTGTAAAATCAATATTAATCATGAGGATTGGGAAAAGCTTCCGAAATTGAAACGAACATTGGCTGGGTTTTATTAAAAGAACATCGTATATGCTTGAGGGTTTATAACCTCATTAAAGGAAGGTTCCGCACAGTATTTAAATTGCCAGTGGAGACATAATGAGGTTATGAGTTTGCCCAGATTGAATTTTAATTGGGTCTAAATTTGGGATTCATTTATATACTCTAGAAGCGGGGACTGTGGGTTTTCACCAAGTTTTATTTAAATTTCCAGTGAAGGAAACCAAAGCATTGGAATTTTCCTAGATTTAAAATTAGCAGTTATATTAAACGACAGTTATATATGCAGCGGTTGCACAACTGCAATGAAGAGGAGAGCGTGCAGAAACGAAAGAGAGAGAGACAACTGCAAAAAAAAAAAAATGGACAGTGATCCAAAAGGCTGAATGGATTGATTTGAAAATGATATTATATAATGAGCTTTATGCTAAAGTTCATTTGAACGCCCCAAGGAAAGAAGTTGGATTGAAGTTGTAATACGAGTTTTAACCATTGAGTTTAAGTTCATATATGGACAGAGAGTGTGTAAGCAGGAAGCTCGAGCACAGAGATTGATAATGAACAGACATTGCCCAGATTTATATTTATTTGAGGATAAACTTGAAAAAGCAGTTATATATGCAACAGGTGCACACAAGTACAGTGAACAGGTGAATAAACACAGGGATGAAAATGTGGGCCTAACAGAGGTAAACAAAGAATGTAGGAACTGAAAAGGTCACAGGGCATTTTACAGGCATGACAAACAGAAGTATGCAGATCAGTTACTTAACAATAGCAGAAAAGAAATGCCAGCAAAACCAAAAGCCAGAAAAGGGGTTGAGTGAAATTGTCTGTATGTAACTGAAAATGTGAATGTAAATGTTGTAATTGATTTTATATTGTTTGTGATGCATTGGCAAGTCTCCGTCAGGAAAACAAAACTCCCACTATAATATTGAAATTAATGCATATTGTTATATTTTTTCTGAATGAGTGGGTAAAAGAAATGAGAAGGCACAAGGAAAAGAGGCATGGCTGTCCATTTCAAATTCCCTGAGGAATTCTAACAGTCATAAGGGAATTTCTATAAGTAATATCACATTGATATGCATAGAGAGGTTGGTTAGAGAGAGAGAGAGAAAGAGAGAGAGGTTGGAGAATGCGGAATTGAGGCAGAGAAGATAAGAAGAAGGAGGAGAAGAACGAGATGTTGTGAAAAGTTAGAGAATGAAGAAATGAAGCAGTGAGGCAGAGAAGAAGGAGGTGCTGAGCATAGAAGAAGGAGGAGATGATAGTGAATCTGAGAAGATGCAGAGATGATATAAGGCAGATATGAAGACTGATGCACAACAGTGAAGATGGTACAAAACATGGCTGATATCCAAGGTAAATCAACAAGTGTTTTTCTTTTGAAAGAGTAAGGAAGTTGGAGCTTCCCTATCAAGTTGTTGCTTGATAGATGTCAGTTGTAGCTGACTGAGGTAGGAGCCTCCTGTAGGTTGTAGCCTGCAAAAAATAGATGGGAGTTGATGCTTCCACATCAAGTTGTAGCTTGATAAAATGTCAGTTGTAGCTGACTGAGGTTGGAGCCTCTTGTAGTTTGGTGCCTGCAGAAAATTGATGGGAGTTGGAGCTTCCTTGCAAGTTGTAGCTTGCAGAATTGAGGTTGGAGCCTCCTGTAGGTTGGTGCCTACAGAAAATCAGTGGTGAGAGGGAGTTGGAGATTGCCTTTGCATCACAACAATAATAAGATGTGGTTTTCTCCCTTTATGGGTTTCCACTTATATCTGGTGTCTATGTGCATGATGTCTATGTGTTGATATGGTATATATATTCTGCTAATACTTGCTGCTAACATATTAAGACTACTGGTACATTATCTAATCTGCTTATTAATTGCTGCTCACAAATAAAGATTGCTCACACATTATGTTGATCATGAAATGAAGGTGTTAATAAAGTTTAATAAAAAGTTTTAAAAGTCCATGAATGTGTTAAACTGATTCACCCCCCCCTCTCAGTTTAACTAAGGGTTCAACAAGGTCACCACTCATAAACAGATCACAAATCAGTACACCAGTATAATCACGTGGTTAAAACCCTCAAATAGGGAAACAGTGCACGCCCTGAGTCAACATGGCCACTTTAGGGAATTTATTAATATAAAAAGAAAAGTTACATATGTTTCTCTCATAAATGGTTACCGGAAAAATGACCCTCCATGCTCTTTAAATAGAGATCATGGACCAATCGAGTGTTAAGCCACGAAACAAGTGCCGTTAATACTGAGGTGAGAGATAACCATCGGATCACTACAAATTGTGACCGTCGGATTATAAGTTACAAATGTACATGGTAAAGAAACACACTTTACCTAACTCTACACTAGAATAAGTTATTCTTAACTATTTCATATGTGTCGGAATATCCTAACATTCCCCTTTAAGAACAACTTGGGATAGGATTGAAGGATTTACAAAGTGACCCAAAAGGAGCCTATTTCTTATGTGTCGAAATATCCTAACATCCCCCCTTAAGAACAAATTGGGATAGGATTAAAGAATTTACAAAAGTGATACAATAGGAGAAGGAAGGAGGCATTAGAGCCTATCCCCCCTTAACGACAACTTTTCTGAACTCCAAACATGGATCGAATTTTCTTAAACTTCACTTCTGTGAGAGCCTTTGTAAAGATATCAGCTACCCGATCATTGGTTTGACAATATTGTACTTCAAGAACACGATCATGAATGAGATTTTTGATGAAGTGTATGTGGAGTTCAATGTGTTTCATATGCTGATGCTGAACTGGATCTTTACATAGCTGAATGGCACTCTGATTATCACACCAAAGTGTAGTTGGATGCTGCTGATGAAGACCAAATTCAAACAGGATCTGACGAAGCCACATGGCTTCCTTGCTAGCTTCAATTGCACCACGATACTCTGCTTCTGCTGAAGAAAGGGAAATGGCACTTTGTTTCTTACAAGACCAAGTAATAGGTCCTGAACCAAGAGTGAATACATATCCTGCAGTGGACTTCCGATCATCAGGGTCACCAGCCCAATCAGAATCAGTGAAACCAATCAACAAGGGAGATGCTCCTGCACTGTAATGAATCACGAACTGAACTGTACCTCGAATATATCGAAGTATAATTTTAGCTGCTTTCCAGTGACTTTCATGAGGTTGGTGCATAAACTGAGCGACAAGACCAACGACAAAGGAAAGGTTAGGACGGGTATGGGTTAGATATAAAAATTTACCAACAAGTTCACGGTATAAGGTAGCATCAACTTCAGGGGTAGTACGTTTGACTGAAAGCTTGACCCCAGAATGAAAGGGAGAAGGGACAGGCTTACAGTATTCCATGTGAAAGTGGTGTAGAATATCATAGGCATACTTGGACCGAGAGAGGGTAATGCCTTCCTTGGATTGCAAGACTTGAAGACCAAGGAAATAATGCAAGTGTCCTAAGTCTGTCATTTCAAACTTCTTTTTGAGGCTAGACTTCACATGGTTTATATGGTTGGGATCACTACCAGTAAGGATAAGATCATCAACATAAATAACAAGGATGGTGAAGGAATTACCCACTTTCTTGGTGTAGATAGTGTTGTCAGAATGACACCTAGAAAAGCCATTAGCTAAGAGAAATCTATCCATTTTGGCATACCAAGCCCAAGGAGCTTGTTTGAGACCATAGAGAGACTTCCTAAGGCGAAAAACAAGGCTGGAGTCTTTTTGGATAAAGCCAGGGGGTTGTTCCATGTAGATTTCTTCATGCAAATCTCCATGTAGGAAGGCAGATTTAACATCCATCTGATGGACTTCCCATTTAAAGGAGGTAGCAAGGGATAGAACAAGGCGGATAGAATTCATTTTGGCAACAGGGGAGAAGGTTTCAGTATAGTCAATGCCTTCAACTTGTGAAAAACCTTTAGCTACAATACGAGCTTTATGTCTATCCACTTTTCCATCTGGTCCAAACTTTGTTTTTTCAACCCATCTGCATCTGACAAGTTTTCTTCCTTCTGGAAGAGGAACAAGATCCCAAGTATCGTTTGCCAATAAGGAACGATACTCTTTATTCATAGATTCATCCCAATCTGGATGAACGGAGGCTTCTTCAAAGGTTTCTGGATCAAGTTTTTCTAGGGCAGGCTTGACTAAGGAAAAATATTTCGGAAACGAGAACGTGTACCTTCGTCGATCGGCGGGGTGCACAACGAGAGAAACTGCTGCATCCCGAGTAGAGTGGACCCATCTGGGAAGTTGTGGAGTGTAAGGAATAATTTCAAGAGGTGGAGGAGGATTTTCATCCTTGCTGTCATCATCTGAACTAGAAGGAATGCTATTAAGAATAGAAGAGAGAGAGAGAGGTGGCACATATCACACAGATGACTCATGAGCCAAGGTGCTTGCCTTGTTGAACTAGGCTCACAGGCCGATATATTTTCATCAAATTTTACATCTCTTCTAATGATAATATTTTTGGATTTTGGTTGAAGAAGTCTATATCCTTTGAAATCTTCAGAATATCCAACAAAAATACATTTTTCACTCTTAGGTTCTAAGGCTTTATGTTTCGCATTTGGAATTTGGGCCCAAGCATCACTTCCAAAAACACAGAAGTGACTTACATCTGGTTTGATTGAGCTCCAAGCTTCTTCTGGAGTTATATTCTTTAAAACCTTAGTAGGAGTGCGATTTACTATGTAATTTGCCTGAGTTAAAATTGTCTGCCCAAAAATTGAGACCAAGTCCTTTAGATTGAAGCATATAATTAGCCATTTCTTTTAAGGTGCGATTCTTCCTTTCAGCTACACCATTTTGTTGTGGAGTATATGGAACAATATGTTGCAATTGAATGCCATGCTCAGTGCAGAAGTTGATAATTTTGTTGTTAACATATTCTCCGCCATTGTCTGATCTTAACGTAAGAATTTGATGTCCAGATTGTTTCTCAACAAAGGCCTTAAAGGCCAAGAAAATGTTAAAAACTTCACTCTTGAGTTTTAAGAAATATACCCAAGTGCGTCTGGAATAATCATCAATGAAGTTTAAGAAGTACTTGCAACCAGAGAAAGAAACAACAGGAAGTGGACCACATAAATCACTGTGCACAAGTTGCAAAGGGGCTGAAGCGTGCCAAGAGGCACATTTTTCAAAACTATCCCGATGATGTTTTCCGAGTACACATCCGGAGCAAACACCATCTCGGCAAGATACCATAGGAAGACCTGTCACCATGTTTTCCTTACATAGAGTTTGAAGAGAGCGATAGTTTAAGTGACCAAATCGCTCATGCCAAAGTTTTCTCACATCATCATTATGAGCAACAAAAACAGAGGGAAGAGATGATGACCCAAAGTTGTCAAACTTATACAACCTTTTGGAATCATCAACAATGCCAGTAGCTAAAATATGTTTAGGATCTTTGAGGTCCTTGATTACAACATCACGAGGTGAGAATTCTACTATTTTCCCTTCACCTGAATGAGTTATCTGATAAACAGATAGAAGGTTGCATGACAAGGTAGGAACACATAGTACATCATTAAAATGACCATTATCTAGATGAATGGTTCCAGATCCTACAACACTAAGAGATCTATCATCACCAACATAAATATTTTTGGTGTTACAATCATTTAAAGAAGAAAACATGGATTTATTTTTAGCCACGTGGTAAGAAGCTCCAGAATCAATGAGCCACTCATGAGAAGGAGAAGAAGAAGATACATTTAATGCATAACCAGATCTTGATGCTTGACAACCACAGGCAGAAAATGCCATGCCTGAAGATGAAGGTGAAGAGTGTTCCAAATTGATGTTGTGCTTCTTCATTGCTGCTTCTAAGGCTTCCATCTTCTTAAAACATTTGGACTCTATATGGCCATCCCAGTTGCAAAAATTGCAATGTCTCTCTGTCTTCTTCCCTTTGTTTTGATTTTCCTTATTATTTTGGTGATTTGATTTTTCAGTTTGCGGCTGAAATTTCTTAGGGCCCTTGTTTGGTTTAGGACCATAATTTTTAGGATACTGCTTCTTGGGATTCTTTTGATATGGTTGTTGTTGGGCTGTTAAGGCTTTCTTAAAAGCGTTTCCAACAATGATAAGACCAAGGTGTAAAATTTTTCCTTGTTCTCTTATCAAGGAATCACAAAAGGCATCAAAAGAGAGAGTCTTGTAGGTGGTTCCTGAATAAATGATGGCTTCTCTGGTGGAATGGAAGGAAGAAACAAATACAGAGTATGCAGGACCAAGCTTAGCAATAATGCAATATATGAGGCTACCATCTTCCTTTTTGACCTTACACCCTTCTAAAAGAAGTCTAAGGGTCTTGAATTTGGACAAAAAGTCTTCAATAGAGGAGAAATTATTAGGGTCCAAAGTAAGCAACTCATTTTCAAGCTACTGGGCCCTGATTTGATTTTGAATGCCAAAAACATTATTTAGCTTTTCTAGGGCTTTATCAGGGGTGTCAATGTCAAGGATGTGAAATCGAAGATCTTGAGCAATGGACATTCCTATCAACCCTCGTGCTTGATCTTGTTTATTTTCCCATTTTGGAACTTTATCATCATCGAAAGGTTTAGTTTCTTGACAGGTGGCTATTCTATAAAGCCCTTTACTTCTAAGTATATCTACCATGTGAGGTAGCCATTGGAAATAATTGGTGCTGTTAAGAATAACTGGGCATGCATTTTCCATTTAAAAAAAAATGAAGCTAAAAAAAGCTGAAAATAACTGCTCCAATGGAAAGATCTCGAAAAATTAGGGTGTTCCAAAAAAACCGGCTCGAAAAACGGCTTCCGGATGAAGAAGTTATGCCTTTTGAAAAATATGAGTTGTAGATGCCAAATAGTTGCGGGAACGGGATGAAGTGTGACTTTTAAAAAAAATAATTCCGCCCCTTTGAACAAAAACCTTTTACAAAAGAAGCTTGAGAAGGAGACTTGAACCCAAGACCTCTATTCTCATAAACTAACCCCTCACCAAGTGAGATAGTAAAAGGATTATGTTATTTTAGAAAGGAGGTAGGGATTATTATTATTATTATTATTATTATTATTATTATTATTATTATTATTATTATTATTATTATTATTATTATTATTATTATTATTATTATTATTATTATTATTATTATTATTATTATTATCCTTCGGTGTGCATGCCTTTTCCTGCACAAAAAACACAAAAACGAGCAAAAAACGAAATGTAAAGCCTTACGGCAGAATGTTAGATTCTCGGTTAGCCTGACCGGCAACTATCACTTTTTTCACTATTTCTGATTTCTCAAGATCGCACAAAGACGCGGGGAAAGAGCATACGTAGCAAAAAATCCCTTTTTCCTGTTTCTGATTTGCCGAGATCGCACGGAGCGCACAAAAAAGAGCATACACAGAGAAGAGGGTATAGATCTGGCAAATAAATAAAACCTTAATACCGAAAATAAATAGAAATAAACCGAAATAAGCTTAACTATTAACAAATATAACTGCAAAATAGATGCTTTATACCTCCAGATCTAAACTGAGATAACTTGGGCATCCGGAAACCTTTTTGCATGAAACAAAAGGCGTTCCTCACTGTAACAGACGCTCCGGACACCACAGAGCAGTTATCCAAGCCCAAAAATGTTCATAAATAGTAGATCTACAAAACGACATTCACATGCAGTCAAACTGGCTTCAGATTTTGATCAACAACGGACGTGGCCCTGAAAATAGCTCTGATACCATGTAGGAATTTATAGGGTAAGTTCCGTAGATCAAGAACCGAAGGTCATCTCTCAAAAACAGATCACAAATCAGTACACCAGTATAATCACGTGGTTAAAACCCTCAAAGAGGGAAACAGTCCACGCCCTGAGCCAACGCGACCACTTCAAGGAATTTATTAATATAAAAAAAAAGTTACATATGTTTCTCTCATAAATGGTTACCAGAAAAATGACCCTCCATGCGCTTTAAATAAAGATCATGGACTAATTGGGTGTTAAGCCACGGATCAAGTGCCGTTAATACTGAGGTGAGAGATAACCGTCGGATCACTACAAATCGTGACCGACAGATTATAAGTTACAAATGTACATGGTAAAGAAACACACTTTACCTAACTCTACACTAGACTAAGTTATTCTTAACTATTTCCTATGTGCCAGAATATCCTAACACATGGTTTTGGTGTTTCATCTCCTAGGGTTAGGTTTTTGGATGTTTAGGGTTTTAAATTATTTCTCAATAATAAATAACCCTTAGATCCTCATTGTAGCACAGTTCAAAGGCATGTAGCCGCACATATCTTCTTAGAGATAAGCTACCATTGCCCGAGCTAGTTTATTTTCCATTATGTCTGTAAGCATTTTTCAGTTTTTGATATTAATGAAATGAAGTGTTATGCTTGCTGCATCTCTGCATTTATGTTTATTTCTGTAATTTATTGTGTTCATGCATAATTCTAGATCAAATGATCACATGCTTCCCATTTTCTCAATTATTATTCTAGTTGTCTCCCATGATACCAGGTACAAATTGGGACCAAACAATTATAGACACACAATCCTTGAGTCTATGAGAAAACTCATTATGTGATAAGGTGCAAGTTAGGAGTGAACACTTGTAGGAATACAATCCTTGATTATATTAGAGAAATCATTAAATAATGTAATTTGGTTCCTATATTAAAAAATCAACAACTTATCACAATGAACTAGCATTAGAAAGTGATGAAATATAAGTACGTAGTAAAATGTTAGGAGCATATGATTATTCACATGGAGAGAAAAGTTTATTGTTTAATAAAACTATGATTATTTCTTCCATAAAGTGCACATTAAAGTATAACAATAACAATGCTTACCATAGTTCGCATAATGACTCAATAAATTTAAGATTTAACAACTAAGCTTATAGGTGAAAGTGTGAACTTAGCAATAAACCATCCAACTTGTTAAAGAACCTTATAGGAATGAAAATAACAAACACACAATATGATTAATCATTGTAGTAGAAAGTTTGAGTATAATATGCAATGTTATAAGGAAGTTTTAGGATAGAATGTAATGTTATAAGGAAGGATTTTATGCTAGGGATGCACATGGGAAATAATTGTGGAGAAAATAGTTCAAGGATACAAAGAAACTTTATGATGAAGTCTTAAGAGAGAAAATTAACCAGCCAACTTTAAACAATATATTATATATATTTATACATATATTTATACATGAATTCAAATGATTAATTGAGATAACCCATGGCATTCATTACGATGTATAATGAATGAGGATGATCATTACTTCATCCTTTAAAAATATGACTCCATGGTGTGCACTCAATTGATGATTTTTTTTCATTTATACATATATTAGGTTAACTCAGTCAAATTTTATCATCCATATTATTTTTCACATGACACTTCTACATTGTAATATGGCTCTATTGTGGCATATTGTGATGTCATTTTGGTGTGACAAAGCATTGGGTGAGAGAAATCTAGCTTGATAAAGAATTGGTATTAGTTGTATGTGAGGATGGTGTAATACATGTCATAGGATAGTTGGTAGATTGTATTGACATTTTGAGACTTTGGAGAGATTTAGCATAGATTAGAATTGTGAAAATGCATAGATCACTTGTTCCTCCAAATGTTAATAATCACCATTGTGTTAGAAGTAGACATGGTAGTTCCCACTTCATTTGAATGCTGTCTTAAAGAATTAGTTTCCATGGAACTTTCCAACAAGTTAGAAAACTTATATTGCTAGTAACCAAGTGAGAAATACTTACCTTACATTGGAAATTAATGATCTTCTTTAATAATCCTAAATAGTGAAATATATTTTTGGTTGTGTTGCATCATCTTGGAAAATATATTCTAATTTTTTTTAGGTGTATGAATTGTATCTATGTCAAATAGAGGTTTAATATACAAAATATTCTTAATAATTATATACTAAAGCCAAACCAACTCAACATTATCCATTAGTTTTACCTCAATATATGATGGGAGAGTAATTTTCAATGTATTGTACTTGAACATAGTTACTGATCAAACAACAAAATTACCGATTACTCATTTTTTTAAAGTTGCAAAATAACACCCGATTTTGAAAAGTGTTTATTCACAATACACCTTTTTTTTGGAGCATATGTTTGACACTTTAAATTTTCTTATGAATCAAGTATGAAAAACGTTGATACAACATCAACCCTATTTTTTTAGAGGGCTCATTTTTGACACTTTATATTTTCTAATGTAATAAGTGTGAATAATTTTTTTTAATGTTGATTATTTTACCATTTTTGTCTTATTCATCTTCTTGTTTTTCGTTCTAAGATGTTTATTTTTTAAGGGTTTTCCAAATATGTGTTTTTTGTTTTCTTTGCAATGCTTTTTTATAATGAAAATTTTAATTTGTTTTTCAAAGTTTGAAAAAAATAATAACATTAATATTTTGAGGTTATTATCTTTTATATATTTATATATCGTTAATTAATACTTCAATACACATAAAATAATTGTCACTAAAAGATAACAAATTTTATTTTTATTTTTTATTTTCGAACAAATTCGGTTTTATTATATTCTCTGAAAAGGGTGAGAAGAAGAAATTCCTCAGCACAAAATTCCCCCAAATTTGATGCAGAGTGAAATCTGCTTGGGAGTCATTACATGATATGTGCTACTTGAGCTGCCATTTTTTTCCCTTCTTTTAGAGATAGAGAGTATTACATTTGTACTGTACTGCTTGACGAACTGATCTAATAACAAAATACACTTAACTTTCATAGTAAACTATATATGCTGTTACATTTTAGAGCAGAGAACAAGGAGATTCAGAAATTTTTAGAGAGTTATTTATTCACAATTTTTTCACTGCCTCTATATCTACTTCCTTGGTCCTGGGAAGTGGAGCCTTACTCTGATTTCTTGCTGAGAGCTTCCTTTATGAATTTGAGTGATTCCTCCAAGTGGTTGCACTGGTTCTTGACTATCCTCATATCCTCGTTACAAGTTTTCTATTGTGATCGAATGTATGCCATGTTTGCTTTTGTTTTTTCCTTATCTTGCTGGATTTGGTTCTTGAGACTTTCGATCACAACTCGATGTGATTTTCAAAAGGCGTAGGGATGCGGCCTATCTTCCTAGGGATACATTTGCTGCTGAAAGTTGCATTCACTGGTGTTGGTGTCCTTGCTGCCTGCAATTTCTTTTGATATGTTTGCTGCTTTCCTTTATCCCGAATTCTGTGAAGAGGGATCACTGAAATTATCGAGATGCGTTTCTGCCTCTTTGGATGGGAAAAGCCAACATAAAGCAAAAGGGAAAGAGCAGATTAAGGAAGGAAGAAAGTAGTGAGAAGGGGAGTAATGAGAGTGTGACGAGGAGGAATAAATGAGGAGGGAGAGAAGAAAGTGTAGGGGAGTGATGCAGAGGTGCGAAGAAAGTCAACGATTCAGGCAGAAAAGACAGAGGGCTATTTTATTAGAAAGCGTTGCGGTGTGGATAAGATGCACATACAGGGACAAGGACTTGGCTGTTGCTGTTAGATCCTGAGGAGGAATGCGATATTTATAGAGAAACAAAGGAGGAATCATATGCAAAGAGATCACGGTGCATTATAGGAGATGGGAGTACATGGCGCAGATATTTGAGGAATATTGCAGAGATAAAATTGATTTCCTTTTTGGACTTTTTCTGGGTTATTGATTCGAGAGTGATCTTAAGATATTTCTTGGAATTCTGAACTGAGATGTTATGATAATATTTTTTCATTAGAAGTAAAGAGGAGGGAATCAAGGGATGGGGATTTGGGATAAGATGTCACCAATTTTGGCATGTCCTATACTCCTATGAACTCCTTCATTTGCTTGATCATCCGCTCACTTGTTATTCTTTCTCAGGATGTGGTAGTAATCGATCTTGCCAATGTGCTTTGCTATTTTTTGAGCTTTGATCAAGATTTGATTGAGACCTGCATTTTTTGGGAGAGATTTACTCACCATTGCATGGATAATGAGAGAAGAGTCTCCAAAAACAATAGCATCATTTATCTTTTTTTCCCTTAGTATTTTGAGGCCTAATAATAGTCCATAGGCCTCTGCTTTTTTATTGTTCATCTGGCCCAACCCCCAATTGTAGGATATTTGAGTTGAGTTGTTTTGAAGAATTATGATTCCTCCAGTTCCTGCCTTGCCTGGGTTTTTCTTTGATGCCCCACCAAAGAAGAGGGAGACTTTATTAAGAGAATGTACCCAAGATTCGAACTCATCTTCTGTCTTTCTGATTTTCCAATTCTGATGCACCTTTATATTTTTTTGATGAGGTCCATGACTTATCTTGTTAACTACGAAGCTAATCCAGCTCCTTTCATCCTCTTGGAGGTGGTCCATATTTATTCCTTGGAGCCCTTTAGCCAAGAGAAACTCCACCATCATCCCCCAAGCTTTTGATATTGTTGTATTTACTGTTGGGACTTTGTCTTTGAAGATTATCCCTTTCTTGCTGGCCATATTTGCCACCAGAGGAAAGAAGGGAGGTTGTTCCAAAAACGCTGCACTGTTGGTTTGTTTTTGAATGAGTGAGGGTAGTTTCTTTTCCACTTGCTCACAAACTGATTTATAGAGAGGTTATAATTCATATTTAATTCTATGGGTGCCACCATCACCTCCCAACAGCTTCTTGAGAAGGAGCATTCCAAGAAAAGATGTTGGATTGTTTCCTCAACCTTCTTGTAGAGGGGACATTGTGAAGGTCCACAAATTCCTCTCCTCTTTAAATTCTCTACAGTTAATGATTTGCTGTGCAGTAGAGTCCACAAAAAGATTTTTATTTTGGGAAGGGATTCAACCTTCCAAGCTAATCTCCAGTATTGCCATTCATTCTGTCTCTGCTCCTCTTGAAGTTTTTGGTATCCAATCCTCACGGTGTATTATCCTCCCGTTGGTTTCCAATAATGGGCATCTTTAGAGTTTTTATCAGTCGGGGTTGCTCTAGCCAAGAGAGAAATCAATTGGTTCCATTGAGCTGTAAGATCACTAGAAGGGTTAGGTATGACCCATTGCTTCCATTCTTCGTCCATCTCCCATATGGAAATGTATACCAATTTTTGATATCCTTCCCTTGTCATCCATATTTTTAAGTCTTTCAAATCTGGGATTTTATCCAAGGGAGGGTGTCCCATAATGCTATCTTTCCAAATATTTATTTGTTCCCCATTTCCAGGTATCATCGTGATGTGATCCTTGATTAGTTGGGTTGCATTGGAGATTGATTTCCAAATTTGGGTGCATGGTCTATTCGGAGGGCCTTTTTCCAAAATTGAGGTCCTTGTTGCATTGAGATATTTTGCCTCAGGGGATGCTTTCCACCATAATTTCCCCCCTGTTAAGAATCTCCATGTTATCTTGCTTCCCAAAGCCATGTTCATTAATCCTGGAAGTTTGATGGAGAGTCCCCCATTTTTGTATGAAGCTGTCACTTGTTTCCAATTTATCAAACTGAACTTTTTCCTTTCTCTTTTCCCTCCTTGCCAAATAAAGCTTCTGATTATTGATTCTATTTGTTTGTGGATACTTGCAGGAGCTGCAATGAGGGAAAATTTGTATAATGGCAGAGCTGCCAAGATGGATTTAATGAGAATGATTCTCCCAACTTGATTTAGCCAGAGCATACCCCATGCTTGGATTTTCACTTTCATTTTTTCTGCAAATTTACTCCATATTTTAGTCTTCATATTTTTCTTGCTTATGGGTAGTCCAAGATATTGGAAATGGTCCCAATTATTTTGGAAGGAAATATCCAGAATTTGACATATCCACTATAAAGTTCTTATGGGAGTGTTCCAGCTGTAAATGCAGCTTTTGCCATTATTTACCATGCCTCCAGAGACATCCAAGAAGTTGTCCAGAACAATTTTGAATCTTCTAGCGACAATGCATGAGGCTCCACCCAAAAGGAGAGTGTCATCAGCAAACAGAGAGTGATTTATTCTCTTGGTTCCACTCTTGATGGAGAGGTCGGTTAGGGTGGATTTTCTTCTACTGTGCTTCAATTTTCGGCTTAGAGAATCTGCCATGAGGATGTAGAGAAAAGGGGACAAAGGGCAGCCCTGCCTCAGTCCCATTGAGCTTTGGAAAAAGTTGCAAGGCCTACCATTTACAAGGGGGCTATCCAAGGACCCGTTGTACATGCTTGGATTAACTCAAAAAAATCATCAAAGAAGCCAAAATTTTTAGGGACAACTACAAGAAAGGAGAGATTTACGTTGTCAAAGGCATTTTCCATATCCATTTTAAGGATGAACCCTTTTTCATTATTGGTGAGGCTAGTGTGGATTGCTTCTTGAACAAGGATGATGTTGTCCACAATTTTCCGATTGGGGACAAACCTGCCTTGATTATCATAGATTAGGGAAGGGAGGAGGGGTTTGAGCCTTCTCGTAATAATTTTGTAGATGATTTTCTATGAGGCATTACTGCATAGAGAGATTGGCCGAAATCGGTTAAGAGAGGATGGGCGAGGATCCTTGGGGATAAGAGCCAGGAAGGTAGAATTGGTGAATCCTCCAATTTTTTGTTTCCTCAGTACATATCTTATCATTTTCAGCAGATCTTTTTTGATGAGGTGGCAGTAAGTATGATAGAAAGCTATGGTAAATCCATCCGGGCCTGGTACCTTATCCGATTGCAAATCCCGGACAGCCGCCTTGACTTCATCTTCTGTTACTTCCTTAGTGAGGGAGTTGTTGGTTTCAGTATCAATAACTCTTGGAATGTGTTTCAGAAACTCTTCTGGGTTTACATGAATCTCTGCTGCTGTTAAAATAGTTTTGAAATGATTGAAAGCCTCCTTTTTTATTTCTTCTTGCCCTTTTAATTCTTGTCCATCTCCTCATGTTATTTTTTCAATATTGTTCTTTATCATCCTTGTTTTAGTTGAATTGTGAAAGAAGGAGGTGTTCTTGTCTCCATCTTGGATCCAGAGCTGTTTAGATTTAAGCCTCCAAGTTTCTTATTCTTGCTTGTTATTCCTATAGATTTTCCACTGCACTTATTTTTTTTTGCTTGCTTCTCCGTGGCTCTATCATTACTTTCAAGGTCCTCTTGGATTTTGATTAGCTCATTTTTTAGAATCTCTTTCTCTTTGCGTGGCTCCTTGTAACTGATTTTTGCCCAATATTTTAAGCTTTCTTTAGTTGCTTTTAACTTTGTTTCCCAAATAAAAGTTGGTGATCCACTAATGTTTCTCCTCCAAACGTTTTCCACCTCTTTTTTGGCTTCTTCATTGCTGCCCCATAGCTGATTATATCTAAAAGGAAGAGGGTCGTAATTTTTAGCCATTCCAAGTTCAATTAGAACTGGTTTATGATCAGATGCTGCTGAAGGGATGATTCTTGAGGATGCTCTACTGTAGTTGACTACCATTTTATCTCAGATGAGGATCCGGTCCAATATTTCTTTGATATTTTCCTTTCCTATTCTTCTATCATCCCAAGTATATTTTCCATTTTTTGGGGGGATGTCAAGAAGGCTGCACTGCTCCATTATTTCTTCTAATGTTTCTCTGCTTGGATCTGGCAGAAAGTTCCCTCCTCTTTTTTCTTTCGCTTTGAGAATGAGATTTAAATCTCCTCCTAAAATGAGGTTGTCTTCATGGTCTTCCATTGTGCTATCTTTTAAAGTTTGCCAGCAGATTTCTTTGTCCCTATAATGATTGGGAGAATATATGTTATAGATGCTAATTTTTTTTCCCATTTTCAGCATTTTCCAATTTTGTGTTTATCCAATGCTCTTTTTTAGTAGAATGGTGCATGTGCCATTTTCCTTTTTTCCATATGGTGCTTATTCCTCTTGATGCTCCATTAGCTGATATTTCTTGCCCTTCATAGATTCTTGATTTTTCTATTATTGCGTCTACTACTTGGCTACTTATTTTTGTCTCTTAGATTAAGAGGATGTCAGGTTTTTCAGTTTTGATGAGGTCTTTTAAAAAGTTGACTTTGGAGGGATGATCCAGCCCTCTACAATTCCAAGGGACAAATATCATTATTTACTGATGTTGGTGGCTGAGGGACCCTTCCCTTTATGTGCCTGCTGCAATTTCTCCTTATTATTTGGTCCTTTTTCAAGGAAACTCTCTAGACCCTGTCGTGTTCCTAGAGAAATGTCTTTTACTGCTACCTCATCCCTGATTTCTTTGTTTTTTTTCCTTGCAACTTTCTTAGTATTTTCAATGTTTTGAGGAGTTTCTTTGGATTGGTTCCTTGTGAGGATTCGGTCCAGGGTTTGGGGAAGAGGATTGGAAGGGAGTAGAGGATCCCCCTGTTGAGGAGGGTGGGAAGATCCAGAGGAAGATGGGGACGAAGAAGGGAGGGGATTGGGGTTTAGGGAGGAAGAAGAGATTGGGGCCTCAGATGGTATGAGGGCTTTGGATAGAATATCGAAGGGGTTTACTGATCCAGGTGGATATTGGTGGTCACCCGCCTATTCCACTTGGGGCTCCACCATTGTCTCTTTCAGTTTTTCAGTTTCGGCACAGTTTACTATTTTTAGCAGTTTTTCGGGTCCTGAACTTTCGGAGCCGTTTTGAGGCCCTAAACGACGTTTTTTGGGAAAACAGAGAGCAACATGGGTCCATGGACTGATGTTGCTCGTTCCAAATTTGTATTCCTTGGATAGATATTTCTAACGAGGTATGGTACACGTCAAACAGAGATCATATGCCAAAGTTACGCCCCTGGGAAGTTGAAACACCAATTTACCCAAACGGGGCCCATAATTTTGGCGCTTCATCTCCTAGGGTTAGGGTTTTGGCTGTTTAGGATTTCCCATTGTTTCTAAATAATAAATATGCCCTCGAGCCTCATTGTAACTCAGTTCAGAGGCCTGTAGCCGCCACATCTCTTCTCAGAGATAGCTACCAGCGCCCTAGCTAGTTTTATTTCCATTCTGTCTGTAAGCAAATTTCAGTTCTTTGATATTAATGAAATGAAGTGTTATTTCCGCTGCATCTCTGTCTTTATGTTTATATGTTTATTCTGTTGCATTCTTGCATAAATCCGGATCAGTGGTATCAGAGCGGTCTGCTTTTTCTCGATCCTTCTTTGCATGTCCCCAACGAGGTCGGGGTATAAGGAGCTAGGGCTCGATCTGGTGGAACCTTTGCAAGATCAGCCTCACAAACCTCGACGGACGCCCATGGGGGACGAAAAGAAAGATGAGGGAGCAGGAGATCCTATCAAAATATTGCTCGAGGAGGCCCTCGAAAAACAAAGGAACGCGATGATGGATAGCTTTGCTCAGATCCTTCAACGGCTGCCCACCGGCGGCGCATCTGCATCTAGTAGCCACTCTGGAGTTGCGACTCCCTTTAAGGTACAAGTAAATCTTGACATTCCCATATTTGAGGGTCAAATAGATGCAGATGCCGTAGATAGATGGTTGAATCTATTAGAAGGATATTTCTCTGTTCATGACTTTTCAGACCGGGAGAAGATTATTTTTGCACTCCTCAAGGCTACCCCCCATGTTAAGGACTGGTGGGAAACCTACTGTGAGAACAAGGACCAGACAGAACCCTCTCTGTTCTCGGCCGTACCAACTTGGAATTCTTTTCGAGACGCCGTCAAGGAACAGTACTATCCTGTGGGGAGCTATGAGGACAAGTACATACAATGGACCACGCTGCGACAACAAAGGGATCAAGATGTGCATTAGCTGACGAATCTGTTCCATACCCTGCGCACAAAGTTGGGTATCAAAGATTCAGAGAAACATCTGGTGCTAAAGTATCGCAACTATCTGCACAGATACATTCAGGAGGAAATGGAGTTCCTCGACATCTCCTCGCTTGGTACAACATACCGGTATGCTGCCAAGATTGAGCAGAAATTCAAGCAGAAGAAGCGAGACTTTGGATCTGCGAATCAAAAGCAAGGGAAAGGTGTTTCCAAACCGCAGAACAAAGGACAAAGCCAAGGCATGGCGGATAAAGACAACTCATCGAAGCCACAAGAAAAGAACAGCACCGCAAAGCCAAAGAAGGACATGGGAAAGTGGTGTGAGTTCCATAAGAGCTCCACTCAAAACACAAGTGAGTGTCGGGCCAAGCAGTCGCTAGTGGCCGAGATGAGGGCTTCTGAGTCAGATGCATGCTCTGACTCCGAATCAGAACCTGAAAAGGGGAATGAAAAGGGAAACAGATTATTGATGCGGAGCCCAACGCCACTGTTGCCACTACAAAGATCCAGAAGGAGGAACCGGAAGATCCAGAGGAGGAGGAACGTCTCTTCCACTCCCGGATGTGGGTAAAGGGCTCCCCTGTACAGTTCATTGTCGACAATGGGAGCCAAAAGAACCTCATTTCAGCAGACGCCGTGAAGCGGTTGGGCTTGCCGACCACAGCTCACCCACATCCATACACCATCGGGTGGCTTCACCAAGGGCGAGATCTCCGCGTCAGCCAGCAGTGTCGCCTTCCCTATAGCATCAAGCCCTTCACGGATGAGGTATTATGTGATGTTGCTCCTATTGATGTTTCTGATGTATTATTAGGACAACCATACTTGTGGAAGCGTCATGCTGTGTATGAGTCTCGACCTCGTGCTGTTATTATTACTTTGGGAAATAAGTTGTACAGGATACCGGAGGTACCACCTCCTACGACTATCTCTTTGGTTACTGCAAAACAATGTAGTAAGCTCATTTCCCAAACCAGGAAATTCGTTTTTCTGATGATCCGCCCCCAGGGCAAGAAGAAGACTGTGGCCACGACCTCCAGACAGGGCTCCTCTGCACAACAACAACAAATGGATAAGGTTGTGGAGGAGTATGGGGACATATTCACCTCACCCACAGGGGTTCCTCTGCACTGTCAGGTCAAGCACCCGATTGATCTGACCCCCGGTGCGCCGCTACCTAATGGACCGATCTATCGGCGCTCTGTTCGGGAGAATGATGAAATCAAGAGGCAGATTCAGGAGCTGTTGCAGAAAGGTCACATCAGACCAAGTTCATCGCCCTGTGGGAGCCCGATCGTGTTGGTACAGAAGAAGGATGGGACGTGGAGACTTTGTATTGACTATCGGGCGCTGAACAAGATCATTGTCCGGAATAGGTACCCAATCCCACGGATTGATGACCTTCTGGACCAACTCAAAGGTGCAAAATATTTCAGCAAGATCGACCTGAAGTCTGGGTATCACCAGGTACCAATTGAACCCTCCGATGTGTGGAAGACTGCCTTCAAAGCCAAGGAAGGCCTTTTCGAATGGCTGGTCATGCATTTCGGGTTGACGAATGCTCCCGCCACCTTCATGAGGATGATGGATGACATCTTGCGGCCATTCACCAACTCATTTGTAGTGGTGTACTTGGATGACATTTTGATCTTCAGCCGGACTTGGGAAGAGCACCTTCACCACATCCGACAAGTCCTCCAAACACTGCGGCAACACAAGTTGTGTGCCAATTTGGAGAAGTGCACTTTTGGCATGACCCAGGTTCAATATCTGGGATACATTATTAATGAAAGGGGGGTGCATGTGAGCCAGCCAAGATCCAAGTCATTCGGGAATGGCCAGCCCCAACCACTATAACAGAGCTTCCCAACTTTCTGGGTCTTGCTAATTTCTACCGAAGGTTCGTGTTAGGATTCTCTCATATCACTTGGCCCTTGAGTCAAGTCACCAAGGGAGGAGCGAGAGCAAAATTCTTTTGGTCGGAACCTCAATAGAAGGCGTTCACAGAATTGAAAAATCGCCTCTGTTCTGCCCCAGTGCTCACTTTACTAGACTTGCAACAGCCATTTGAGATCGAGACAGATGCCTCTAACTATGCTATTGCGGCAATTCTTACTCAACAGGCACATCCAGTGGAATTTCACAGTGAGACATTGTCTGACACAGTTCGCAAGTATCCCACTTATGACAAAGAAATGTATTCCATTGTGCAAGCTTGTCGACAATGGAAGCATTACATTTTGGGGAAGGAAACAATCATCCACACAGACCACCGGCCCCTGCAGTTCATACAGACACAAGGGAAGTTGCAAAATGATCGCCATCAGAAGTGGTCCACATATCTGCAAAAGTTTCATTTGAACATCAAGTACAAGAAGGGTAGAACCAATCATGTTGCATACTGCCTCAGCCGACCACCGATCGTGGTGCTCACCACTGTGCTCAACTCTTGTGGGCATGAGACTTTTGATTGGTCGCTTCTCTATGAGAGTGACCCAGAATTCAGCCACACTTACAAGGCACTCTTGGGGGGTACGCAAGTTCCAAATTTTCACCTCCAAGATGCACTTTTATGTCACATGGGACACCTTTGTATTCCTTCAAGCAAGCGTGCCAAGATGATATGGGAAGCACACTACAGTCGAGTCGCTGGGCATTTCGGGGTCGAGAAAACAGTAGCAATCCTGTAGAAGTATTTCTATTGGCCGAACCTTCGAAAGGATGTCGAGAAGCACATCATATCCTGCACTGCTTGTGCCATTGCCAAACCGACCATCAAGAAGCAAGGCCTATATACTCCACTACCTACCCCTAGTCGACCTTGGGAATCCATCTCCATGGATTACATGTCGAGCCTGCCTTCTACTAAGAATGGAAATGACTGTGTTTTCATGGTCGTTGATAAATTCTCGAAGATGGCCATTATGGCGGCCTGTAAGAAGAATATCACAGCAGAAGCCACTGCTAAACTCTTCTTTGAACGAGTGTGGGTGCACTTTGGGATCCCACAGTCTATCATATCAGATCGAGATAGCAGGTTCCTCAGCACATTTTGGTCCAGCCTCTGGTCGATGTTGGATACCAAGCTCACCAAGTCCACGGCTTTCCATCCCCAAACAGATGGCCAGACAGAGGTCGTCAACAGAATGATTGTACACATTCTGCGCATGTACAATTCAAAGCATCCACGCACATGGGACGAGAGCCTCCCCTATGTACAACATAGTTATAATCGAGCTCTCCACAGTTCAATCGGCCATAGCCCCTTTCAGGTGGGCTTGGGATTCCAGCCACTATGTCCCATTAACGTAGCCATGCCATTTGCAGCTGCTCAGGCCAATTCAGCTCATGTCCAGTCTGAAGTTGACAAAGCCAGTAGCTTCATCGAGCGCATTCAACACATACGCCAACAGGTTCATGATATATTGGACAGAGCCAATGCCAAGTACAAGCAACGCCATGATCAACACCGGGTGCCACACAAATTCCAGGTGGGTGACAAAGTATGGCTACATTTGCAGAAGGAGCGCCTCACTGGACCCCACCGCAAGCTTCGCCCGCTCCGATACGGGTCGTACACCATCACCAAGGCTGTAGGGAACAATGCATTCGAGCTCGGTATTCCACCATTCCTTGGTCTGCACCTAGTCTTCAATGTGGATCGCCTTCGTCCTTACTTCCCACCTCTACTGGACACCTCGGACATTGCAGAACAACTCACACCAACAGAGTTAAACCCAGACTGCATGGAACAGGCCACCACAAATTGTATCATGGACATGCAAATCAAGAACACTCGTCAACAGCAGATCCAACTGTATCGGGTTGTCAAAGCTGGCCAACTCCTGCACCAAGGAAAGTGGTTCACCAGGGACCAAGTTCAGCAGAAATTTCGTCATCTCATGGAGGAACTTAACGCAATGGGGACCATTGCTTCCTAAGGGGGGAGGAATGATCCAGGTGGATATTGGTGGTCACCCGCCTATTCCACTTGGGGCTCCACCATTGTCTATTTCATTTTTTCAGTTTCGGCATAGTTTACTATTTTTAGCAGTTTTTCGGGTCCTAAACTTCCGGAGCCGTTTTGAGGCCCTAAACGACGTTTTTTGGGAAAATGGAGAGCAACATGGGTCCATGGACCGATGTTGCTCATTCCAAATTTGTAGTCCTCAGATAGATCTTTGTAACGAGGTATGGTACGCGTCAAACGGAGATCGTATGCCAAAGTTACGCCCCTGGGAAGTTGAAACACCAATTTACCCAAACGGGGCCCATAGTTTTGGCGCTTCATCTCCTAGGGTTAGGGTTTTGGCTGTTTAGGATTTCCCATTGTTTCTAAATAATAAATAGGCCCTCGAGCCTCATTGTAGCTCAGTTCAGAGGCCTGTAGCCACCACATCTCTTCTCAGAGATAGCTACCAGCGCCCTAGCTAGTTTTATTTCCATTCTGTCTGTAAGCAAATTTCAGTTCTTTGATATTAATGAAATGAAGTGATATTTCTGCTGCAGCTCTGTATTTATGGTTATATGTTTATTCTGTTGCGTTCCTGCATAAATCCGGATCATTTACCCCTAGAAGGGAATCAGGTAGAGAGATAGATGGTTGAAAGGAGGGATTAGTGGATGGAGGAGGGGAGCCGCGTGGAGGAGGGGGCTGAGGGGCTGAATGAGGTTTTGAGGCTATCTTCTTCTTTTTTACTTGTTCCCATTTTGGTTATGGATTTTCTTCTGAAGTTTTTTCAGGTTCTTCTCTCTTATTACATTTATTTGCAAAATGGATGTATTTGTGACATACCTTGCATTTGAAGGGGATTTGCTCGTAGTCCAGCTGTTGTATATGGGTCCAGTTGTCAACTTTGATCTTGACGGCTTCCGGGAGTCCCTTTCTGAGATCCACCTCAACGCAGATCCATGCACAGGCCTGCATGTTGTCTTTGGGTTCACTCATGTCGATATATTTTCCAACTCCATTTCCTATTGCTCACACCGATTCATCTCCCCAACAGTGGAGCGGGAGATGTGGTATTCTGACCCAAACTGGAATGGCACTAGGGACGTCTAGTTCAGGGTCAAAATATGGAGTCCAGCGATTAAGGTATAGTCCCCTAGTGTCCATGAAGTAAGGGCCACTTCATAGGATGAGATCCCCATCACTGTTGGTCTCAAAATGGAAGGTGAAGTACCCCTTGCCACAAAAGCGAATGCCCATTTTTCCTTGGGTGAAATGAGCCTAGTTCCTTTCCACACGTTTCTGCATTGTTTTGGGGGAAGGCCACAGTCCTGTGAATTGACCAACCATACCTCTTTTAGCGAGAGAGATCACAACTTTCTTGGGCATAGATGGGGGTAGAGAGACCTCTGGGATGGAGTCCAATTTTTTCACAAATTTGTTAGCAGTTGGCTTGGTTCGTTGAGGTCCCAGAGAGTTTATGAGAGAAGCGAATGCAGCTGATGATTCATCTGGCTGGCACCGATCGTATTGGCAGCATCAGCAGTGGGAGAAAGCGGCCCTGTATCTGGCTCCGGGGAGGCCATGAGGGCAATGGCCCTGATCCAAAATCGCACCGACTGCAGTAGCGGCTAGGTCACGCAGCGCACAGCAAAAAAAAAATTGTAACTCGTCACACTAAAGATAACAATTTTAAACACACAAAAAATACACATTTTGCATATAAATATAATTAAAAAAATTATTTTAGGACACTTTCGCTAAAAATTGACATGTTAAATAAAATATTTTTATGAAAAAATTGAATAAAAAAGTTCAAAAATAACAAATTTTATGAGTTTTATATTGAAAGATAATGTCATTTAAAGTATTTTTTTCCAAAAAAATGATTCAAATAAAATTTAAGATAAAAATAACAAAAAAAACACGTTAAAAAAATAGATACAATTTAAAAAAACCAATAAAAAAAATCCTTTAAAAAATAAAATTAGAAACATAAAAAGTAAAAAAAAAAAACAAAAACTAAAGAAAAAAAGCATCAAAACAATTTAAAAAAATAACTAAAAAAACCATTTAAAAAATTTTGAAAAAAGGAAAAAAAAAAAAACATATGAAAAAAACAAATTAAAAACTATTAATTTTTTTTTTTTAAAATAAAAAATAATAATAAAATAAAAAATAAAGAAATAAAAAACAGATTGAAAACTATTAAAAATAACATAATTTTTTTTAAAATAATAATTAAAAAAAAAAAAAAAACATAAAAAAAAATTAGAAAAAAACAATTTATAGAAAAAATAAAATATAAAAATAAAAATAAAAATAAATAAAAAAACATTAAAAAAAATTAAATTTATAAAAAAAAGTTTAAAAAAGAAATCAAAATTAGGGTGGGCCTGGGGCCTGGGCGGGCGGGGAGCTGCACAAGCCACTTGGGCCGCTAGTTGATTCTGGGAATTGACTTGCGGCCTAGGGGGGCGTGGGGTCTGGGGCTTGAATGAGCTGGGAGTTGCCCATAACTCCCTGCCCACCCATGCCCCAATGCACCCCAGTTTTGATTTTTTTGTGGTATAGCTTGTTATATCAAATATAACATTGTTTCCCACATGCGGCTTCATAAAATTGACCCCCTTAATCAATACATTTGGATCGAAATCTGTAACTCTAATACCAATATAATTTTCCTTGCAACTTGTTACTTTTCTTCCATTAACTATACCTCCTATAAAAAGAACAACCTAGATAAGAATTGTCCCTTCATTAATTTAGAATGTGATATCCACATCCTAAGGGATGAAGGAAACATCCTCGTGCTTGGGGAATTTAATGCTCAGAATGCCACTACGTTAAGTAATAACTCTAACCCTAACCCCTTATGGCTTGGTGAGGATTATGTTCTAGCTAGTAAATTCCAAAGAAACTCTAGAGACGCTACTGAGAACCTTTTCGACACTGATCTAATTAAGATTTGTTGTTCCCAAGACCTGATTATTTGTAATGGGATCAATGAGTGTCCTTCCTCTGGTCATATGAATTGTATTCATGGGTTCGGTAGCAGTGTTTTGGACTATGCGATATCTGATACTCAAGTTCTCCACCGTATAGTTAATTTTTATCTTCTAAATGACCATGAGCCTGAATATCACCATGGACCTCTCTCCTTAACCCTTAATCTTGATATGTAGACCAACCACGTGCATAAGAATGACGAGAGTCAAATACACATGGGTTTTGACAAAAGTTAACCAAATCTCTTCTTAAATTTTGGAACAAAGGAATTAGGTTCCTTAACATATAATGACAACATTGATCACATCTATCAAAATTTTACTACTATCCCCTCAATTACCATTAAAAACTTATCTAAGGAGGTATCATATAATAAGAACAATAGGACTTCCAACACCTAGTATGACAAGGATTATAAATATGCCAACAAAGCGATTAGAGATGCTCCCAACAAAACTATTAAGGATGATAAACTCAAGGTGTACAAATCTCTTATCAACAGGAAAAAAAGAGACTATATAAACAAGAGGCAATATCTTCTCCTCCAGCCCTCTAAATTTGATCCTAGAAAGTTTTGGAGGAGCATTCTTGTCCATAAATCGAAAGAGAAAATTTTGATCCCTTTAAAGGAATGGGATGTCTATCTTAGGAACCTCTATGACTCCCCAGACACCATGGGCATCACTAGAAACACTCTCATAGAGGGAGATACCTTTTCTTTGGAAGATGCAAAGTCTGGGATTAAGAAGCTCGCCAATGGGAAAGCTAGGGATATTGAAGGTTACCAAGCTGAAATTCTCGAAATTAGAAGGTCCATCCTCACCCTGCACTTGCACAATCTCCTCAACTGCGGTTAAACATGGCTTCCTCAAGCTATGGACACAGAGAGCCTTATCATGCCTATATTTAAAAGCGGGGATAAAAAATTCCATCTAACTATAGGACTATCATGATTAGCCACATTTTAGCCAAGTTATTAAGGCTCATTCTAGAGAAGAAGATTAGTGCTTGGCTTTAAACCCATGGTAAAAGAGCGATTGGGCAAGCTGGTTTTAGAAGGAACCACTCTACAATTGACCACCTTGTCACTGTTAAGACCATTGTTGAGGATTGTTGTAACAATAAGACTGATCTCTTTTGTTGTTTTGTTGACTTTAGAAAATATTACAACATTGATCCTCGAGAGAAGTTATGACAAAGGCTTGATGAAATAATGGTTCCTCCTGATTTAAGGGTCATTGTTATTAGATTATATGAGAATGTTATTTCCAAGATTAAGACCACCAAGGGTTGGTCTATTGACATTAATTGCAGCATCGGTGTTAAGCAAGGATGTCCCCTACCCCCTACCCTTTTTGGTATTTACATTGACAATATTGAGAATGCTTAGAAGCTGCTAGCTGCAAGGGGCCAAAGCTTGCTGGTATAGTCATTACTCTTCTTCTTTATGTCGATGATATCATCCTTCTTGCTAGGAGTCCCAAAAATCTCGAAAAACAACTTAAAACCCTCCATGATTATTGTATCAAGATGGGTATGATTGTTAACACTGATAAGACTAAAGTTAGGATTATTAAATCCAAGAATATCACTTATGACAATTTCATCTGTGATAACAATTACTTAGATAATGTTTCTTTTTACAAATATTTACGTATTGACATTCACCGTCAACTCAACTAGAACTATAACATTGAGAGAAATATTTTAGGAGGTTGGAAAGCTTACTATGAGCTCGAAAACAATTGTAGGACCACTGATCTTTGGGTTTGGAGTAAAAAAAGTTCCTCTTCGAGACTCTCATCACCCCTGTTGTTTTATATGGATGCGAGGTCTAGGGTTGTAGTTTATCTAGATATTTTTGGAGAAAGATTGAAATGTTCCAAACACAATTCATAACTTGCAGCCTCAAGATTAAAGGTAACACTCCCTACCCTATTCTCTTGATTGAGGATAGCCTTTCCCCTATTGAATGCACAACTATGTTTAGGTATCTGATGTATAAGAAGAAGTTGTACAACATGAAAGCCAAGAGGCTCCCAGAAATTGCTTCTAACTCTAGTCAAAACCACCTTTGGCTCAAGCAAGGGTGGCATAAGGATGCCAAGTCCTGGCTCGATCATTGGGAGGTAAGGGAAGAGACCCTCTTGGGGATCAAGGATAATATTAAAAATATCATTACTCCCAAATTTAAGGATAAGTTATGGAGTGATAAGGAGTTAGAGAGGAAAAGAAAGTTAAGAAACTATAAGGAGGTAATCAATCCCATGCTTGCTAATCAAATTTACCTTTCCATATTAACCAGTACTAAGAAGCGAATGAATATTGCAAGGAACAAAACTAATTCTCATGAGCTCTAGAGTGAAATTGGATGTTGGTCTATTCCCAAGATTCCTTGGGATGAAAGAATGTGCCTCCTTTGCGATACTAAGAAAGTCGAAGATGAAAAGAACTTTATCTTGGATTGTTCGACCCTTACTCACATTCGTTGTACTTTCCATAACATTTGCCCCACTACCAACCTCCTTGACTAGTTGAGTCACGATAACTACAATGACCTCTAAACACTTCTTTCCCTCTTTTTTTATCGCAAAAATAAAATCTTAAATAATCTCAATTTGCTCCTTCATTCTTAAGGTACAATAGACCATATTGTTCTTAGTGAACGTTAATCATCATCATAGAAATTTAAATTTTTTAATTGATTTTTTTTTTTTTTAAATGGTTTTTGTTTTGTTTTTTTTTTTTTAGTTTTTGTTTTTTTAATTATTATTATTATTATCATTTTTTTAAATTATCATTTAATTTAATTTAATTTGTTTTTAGTTTTTAATTTGTTTTTTTAATATGTTTTTTATTTCTTAAATTAATTAATTTATTTTCAATTATTATATTTATTATTTAAATTGTTTTAATGTTTTTTTAGTTTTTGTTATTTTTTATTTATTTTCAATGTTTTTGTTTTTTAAATTTGATTATATTTTTTATTTTTATTTTTACTTTTAATATTTCTAGTTTTTAATTTTTTTTTTGTTTTTTTTTAAATTAATTAATTGATTGTATGTTCTATTTTTTTTAGTTATTGTTACTTTTAATCTTATATCATTTTTTTGGGAAAAAAAAATCTTAAAATGTCATCATCTTTAATATAAAATTCATAAAATTTGTTTTTTTTTTTTCCAATTTTTTTATTCAATTTTTTCATAAAATCCTTTATTTAACATGTTGCCCACCCGAGGTCGTCAATTTCGAATTTTTTTTATTATAATATTTTTGATATAATTTTTATTTATTTATTTTTTAATTAGATATAAACTTTTTTAAATGTTTTTTTTTAATAATTTTTTTAAATGTTTTTTTTGGGTTCTTTTTTCAATTGTTTTTTTAAATTATTATTTTTGATTTTTTTTAATGTTTTTTAAAAATAAATTTTAATTTGTTTTTTTTTTTATAATATATATATATATATATATATATATATATATATATATATATATATATATATATATATATATATATATATATATATATATATATATATATAATATATATATATATATATATATATATATTTTAATTTCCTTATTTTTTTAATCCATTTTTTTCAATTTTTTTATAAGTTTAATTTTTTAATTATTTCTTTTAAATTTTTTTAATTACTTTTGTTGTGTTTTTTTTTTTTTTTTTAAATTTGATTTTAATGTTTTTGTTTGTTTGTTTGTTTTTCATTTTAAATTTATCTCATCAGTAATAGGTATTTTTTATGTTTCTTTTTTTTGTCAAATTTTTAAATTATTTTCTTAAATCATGTTTTTTTTTTTTTAATATATACTCCAACATCAACACTTTTCGTTTTCAGGTTGTTTTTTCATGTTTTTTTGAGGTTTTTTTGTTAGAGTTTTCATTTTGAGGTAACAGTTCTCATTTGATTATTAACTTTGTTCTTGATGATGGTGTATCAACCATATCACAGTGGCATGAGCTTGTGATGCAGACCCTTAATTTTTTTTCCCTTCATGTAAAGTGTTAAGATCCATATCCAACTCCTAGTATCTCATACTTTTTGCAAGATGTGTCCAAAGTATAGAAAATAGAGTCACATACAGAGAATACTAAGGAAATTTCAATTTTTTTAAAATTTAAAAACCTTCAAATGGTGCAAAACAAAATGAGGCAAAAAGCATATCAACATTGAATTGAAAGACAATTTGAGGGTGCTTAGGTATTTTTGAGACTACAACCTTATAGGCAATCTACACAAGAAAAACAAGAATTAGAAATTAGCTCCAAAATTCTATGGACACTATAAGATTATTCATAAAATTGAACAAGAGGCATATGAGTTAGATTTTCTACCTTCTCGAATTCATAATTTTTTTCATAAATATTTCTTAAAAAAGGATTTTAGACAAATTATGCTAGTCCAAACAGAACTTCCAAAATTAAATGAAGAAGGGAAGTTGATTCTTGAACTAGAAAAAGCTATAAAGAGTCGTTCTCTATCTCTTCAGAATAAAACCATTATGGAGTGCCTAATCAAGTGGAAGAATATGCCTCGAGAAGAAGCTACATGGGAGAATGAGAAATTAATGAAGAAACACCCTTAATTACAAGCTTTGAGGGCAATTATTTTTTAAAATAGGGAGGCTATGTTAAGGCATTAAAAATAATTCATTATTTATTTTCTCTTTATTGTTGTAACTATTGCAAAGTTGTAGGATTTTTTTTTCCCCTGAATTATTGATTTTTATGTTTTAAAAATGTATGAAAATAACTGATCTTAAAAATGCAGCAACACGAACTATTTTTGTTGAGGCTCTAAGGCTTTCAGTCCCGTGTCCTCCTCCCTTCCCTACATCCTCTTTCATGCTCGACAGTGCAATGACCTTGCACGTCAGGTCACTTCCTCGCTCTCATCTTGATCTGATTCACTTTCCTTCTGTAGATCCCTCCTCAGTGATCCTTTTTTTCGAGCTTGCTAGCCTTCGGGCCTCTTATTCGCTAGGTGGTCACCTAGGGCCAACACCCCCCACCTCCCCCCCCCCCCCCACACCTCTAGATCATGAAGTTGTTGCATTAAAATTGTTTATTACCAATGGGCTAAAGTTCCAAAAGGCCTCTGCCTCACATTTCATGAAGAAGTTGGATGAAATCCCTAATATTGAAATTTCGGCACGAAAAACATGACTTCATGCCCTTCAATTAACATATCAAAGTATTATGGGTTAGTTTATTGTTTTATGGCCCTCTCCAAGAGATTTTCAGCAATGGATTATGAAATAATGGAAGCCATTCATAAAAGGAGAATTGACCTCCTCTTTTTGTGAGAAAGGTTTCTTCACATTGTTCTTTAAGAAAAAAACACTGGGACAAGATCTTTCAGAGTGGGCCATACTTCATGGGGGCACAAGGGCTTTACCTTGATCACTGGAGTCCTAATTTCCATTTCTTCCTCTCTACTACTAGAATGATGTCACATTAAGAAAGATCATGAATGCCCTAGGGAAGTATGTCGAATGTGCTAAGTCAAAATATGGTCTGTTTTCTTGCGCCAGGATTTATGTCGAAGTATATTTGGAAAAAAGGCTCCCCGTAGAAATAAATTTAAATCTAAATGGCTGGTTAGACATCCAAGAAGTAGACTATGACCAACTCCCTTTTAATTGAAAAAATTGTCATGATTATGGGATTTATTCTAAACATTTCCCCAAGAAACAAGAAGATCCAGAGAAGCAAACTGATCAAGGATACCAATGGAAACAAGTGAAGTGAAGAAGAGGCTCTTAGAGAAAAAAACCCTACTCCTCCACAAATATAGGCACAGGAACCAGAAAAGAATCTAGGCCCCCCTCTCCCAGAAATAACTTAGTGGGAAATGGAGTAGGTTCAAGTGGATCAACCACTAGAGAAAGTTTAGGTAATATGTATGAAATGCTAGCACACGAGGAATAATAAGGATAGATTCCATAGGAAAATTCCATAAGTGTTGAAGAGTCCTGATCCCTCGTCTCCCCCCCAACACCCTGTTGGAAAATCATCGACAAATAAATCCGAGGAATATATTATGTTAATGACAATTGATTCCTCACGCACAAAAGATGAATTGATATCTCCAAGAGAAGGTATCATTGGCACTCCCTTCACTAGCTCAGTAGATAAAAAGTTGGAAGTGGAAAAGGCCCGAGAGATAAATTGCATAACACGAAGATTAGGATGAAAAACCAATAGAGAAATTTACATTGAAGAAACAGAAAAATAAAAATAATTGGGTCATTAGGCCACCCTTAAAAATATTCAAATGGAGGATCAAGATAGAAAATGAAATAAGATATCAGTTGGTACGACCTCGTACAAGGGGGCCACCCAAAACAAAAGAAATCAGTGATAATATTGTCCTGGAATTGCAGGGGCTTAGGGTCTGAGAAAACGAGATCATAAGCTAGATCCCTCATTAAAAAAGAAAAACCCTTTATTTCCCTTCTTTAGAAAACAAAACTTGAAGACAAGTCATCACTTCTAGATTTGGAATGGAAGTGGAATTTCCTTAATAAATGCTCGGGGTACATTAGGAGGCCTATGCACCCTTTGGGACCAATCTCAATCTCATCTTATGCACTCCTATGTGTCCATTGGCTGACATCCACCTTCTTATATCTAGGCTCTAATAAGGTATATATAGTATTCAACATTTATATGCTTGTGAATTTTAGGGAGAGAAAAAAATGCTGGGCCTCTCTTCATTATATGGTGGACTCGATATCTGGAACCTATGGAATTTTCAGAGGTGAATTTATACTATTCTTCATAGCTGTGAAAATAGAGGAGGGTCGATTGTCAGAGACCACTTCAAAGAACAGATGGAATAATTCATCTCTCATGCTCACTTAATGGATATCAAACCAGTGGGGCTAAATTACACATGGAGCAAAAAAAGAGTAGGCCCCAACCACATAACAACCAGACTAGATCGCTTCCTTACCTCTGATGAATTTCTCCTTAACAATATTCTGGCCAAACCCCATATATTACCATGGAATGGCTCAGATCGACGCCCCATATGCCTAGATCCCCCCCCCCCCCCTAACTATGGCCCCATCCCCTTCAAATTCAACCCGATTTGGATCCAAAACCATGAATTTCGTGAATTGTTCGCTCGGTCTTGGTGTACGAGGGTGGAAGGCAACCCCATATGAATTTGGGACGTTAAGATCAAAATCCTGAAATACCAAATCAAAACCTGGGTGAAATCATCTAGAAAAGTCGGTCAAGCTCCCATCCATGAAGTAGAAAAATATACGAATCCCTCCAATCCTTTGATGGGCCTATAAATTAGACATAAATTAAGGCCCATATAACCTTTCTTAGGCCCATTTACCTTCCTTGTGCACATGAAAATATATATTAAATCTCTCCTCCTGCACTTAATAATGTTTTCTTATGCTTTAATACGTTCTTAGGAAGGATTAAAGGTAATTGCATATTTGTGCCTAATATTGGTAATTTTTGTAGAATATTGTGAGAATATTGGGCAGATTTTGCAGATTTGGAGAAGGAGATAATTTGGGGACTTGCTCCCTACCACTGGAAGATCAATATTGAAGAATAAATGAGCACAATATCAGGAAATTATTGAGAAATCTTCGAGAGATTCAAGGGGGTTTTCTACCCTCCTTAACTATCAAAGGCAACCAAACAAACTGAAGACTAAGTGCACTCAATCTATGGTTTACTTGGAGTCAAAGTGGACTCAATCACTATTTTCTAGGGAGCTGTTGGTAGCTGCCCTTAAGGATAAATAAATCTGATCAAGAGCTAAATAGGGTCCATGCCGGTCCGGTCGATTCTGGTCCATTTGATGCCAGTCCATTTAGGTCGATTCCATTTGCATTCCATTCCATCCCATGCCATTCTTTTCCATTCTATTAGGCTTTTGTTGTTTAAAACCTTCGGGATGTAATAAGACTGTATTTTTGTAATGCAATGAGTAGTCATATGTTATTTTATTGATCTAGTTTCAGGGAGCGAGGCTCGTGGGTTAGGGCCCAATCCATGTGCCTCAACTTCTCTGTTGTTATCATTCTGTCCTTTCTGTCATTTAGCTAGTTTTGTTTCTGCCATTTAGTTAGTTTTATTCTTGAACAGTTAGCTAGTTTATGATATTTTTATTGCCGTTATAATTTTCTGCTGTAGATTTAATCTGTTTATTTGCGCGGTAGAATAGTTGATGAAATCCATAAAATTGTGAGGCAACCTTTCCCTCTCATCTCTATCGATAGAGCTTGAGGAGGGTAGACCTTCCCGCAGACCAAAAATTATTTCTTGGTTATGATTCTCTGTTTCTAGGACTAGGCTAGAATTGTTTTGTTTTGTTTTTGTTTTTTTTAACATGCATTGTCCATATTTCTTGAATAAATCGACAGTTTAATTGTAGGCGCAGGTAGCCATGGAGAAGCTCAATAAGCTATTCCGCTTCATTTTCCAATCCTTATCTATCTCTGTGTCACGCTTCCAAATACTTCTGTTACGCTCTATTTCCTCCCTCTTCTTTTATTGCAACCGTCGCTCTCCTTTTATTCACAAAACACTTCAAAATGATAAATGTTTGACCTCCACCTTTCCTCCTCGAAACTCCCGCTACCGTACTTCACAAATCACAAATGTCATTTCTTATTTTGTTCCCGTTAAAATTTACTGCTCCAAACACTGATTGCGATAATTCTCCATACTTTGCCACATCGCAAATCGAAAATCACATTTCTTATCTTGTTGCGATAATTCTCCATACTCCGCCACATCTCAAATCACAAATCACAGTTTTCATTTGGTTCCCATTAACACTTTCCGCTCCCAACATCGATTGCGATATCGCTGTTGTACTTTGCCACTTCCCTTACCGCCATGTCATCACATTTCATTTCGCATTTCGCAATCCTTATCCTGTCGCATTTCACAATCTTTATCCCGTTGCATTTCGCAATATTTATCCTGAACAACACTTCCGCTATCCCTCTGACTTTGGGATATTGCGATATTGCGATATCGCATATCACATATCGCACTGTTAGCCCTCCATCGCAACTCCGCCATCACACTTTTCAAATCATTCCGCTCCAAAGCATTTTTGCGCTATAATAAAGTTTTAATAAGGTTTAAACCCCCTCTTTCCACTTCTAAGACTTGTTTCACATGTTTATCCCTCCATTAGCACCTTTATCCCTTTCTTCTCCAAGATGCAAATCAACACTTTTTCAATTAGAATTAAGTCATGGATTGCTTAGTTGCTTGGATAAAAGCATGATAGATAGAGCATAAGATAAGTAGGGTGTGTTTAACTGATTGTCCAAGTTAAGTGTGGTTTAAATTAGTTTCTTTTCTGCCATTTCTTTTCAGCAAGTTAAAATAGTTTCCTTTCCTGTCATTTCTTTTCAACAATTTAGTTTAGTTTTGCTTTTTGTCATTTCCTTTCTACAAATTATTTTAGTTTCATTGAAGTGTGATAATCTTCACTGAGAACCCCTAGAAGTAGCACCCTTTCGTAGAGCGGAAGAGGATGACATGAGTAGAATGCATCTTTTGTGTATACAACACTGTCACCTCCAATTTTGTACGAACCCCGGGTTGATAAAGTAAAGTAGGGCAGCCCCTGGGAGTTGCAACACTCTTGGTGCAATACCAGGGCTCACCACTTTTTGGCACCGTTGCCGAGGAGGTGTCTAGTAGATGCTTTGATTCCGTTTTAGAATTATTTTCTGCTTTCCTTTTTCATGTTGTTTCCAAAATATTGAAAAATAAAAATAAAAATTGATTTTCATGCCACATAGGAGTAGGGATACTCAGATTTTTTTTTTTAAATACTTCTCCAATACCAACCTCCCCACTTGACCACGTGGTGCAGTAAGAAACACATCACCATACACTTTTGATGGAAGAAGAGATGGATGGATATGATGACAATGAAGAAGATCTTATTGGGTTTCCCATTCAAGATATGGACATCAGTGTACATATGAAGAAAACCCCTCCATCTTTCCTTCCCAATTTCCATGGTATGAGGACAAAGGATCTGGAAACATTTCTCTTTGAATTTGAGATACTTTGTAGATCTTATGGCTACTTATCACACACTCAAAAACTGATATTGTTTCCTACAACATTGAAGGATACCGCTCTTAAATGGTTCATGAGTCTAGGTGCTAATTCAATAAGATCATGGAATGATATGAAAATGTATTTCTAGAAAAATATAAAGGTCGTGATCTTAGAGAAGAAATTTTTAGAATGTACCAAGAAGAAGATGAGAGCCTTGAGGATCTAATAGAGAGGTTCATGTATAATGTTAAGAGGGAAAAAATGCAACATCTAGGATTTGAGACACTAAAAACCCTCTTACATAGAACAATGAGGGATGAGTGGATTGATCTCCTTAATATCATGAGTAGAGGATATGTATACCAATTGTCATTTGAAGAAATTTGTGAAACATGTAAGTGCATATAAAGAGGAAGGGAAAGAGTATGTAAATCAACATCAACATTGGTAAGGCAAGATGAACTTGGAAATTTGCTTGATAACTTTAAAACTGAAATTCTTAGCAATCTAAGTGAACAAGTAGAAATGTTAAGAATGCAAAATGAGCAAAAAGAAGATGTTGATATTTTTGTTATCCATGCATAATCATATGCTACTAAATGTTGTTCATCATTCCCCAGGTTTAAAGAAGTTTACCAAGAAGACAATGCAACAAGACAATCACCAAGGAAGCTATGTTATGTAGCTCCAAGGAGACCCTGGCAGCCTAGTCAACTTGATATGATGTAAGGACCCACTTCACAATTTCAAGCTTATTAACATCCATCTCAAAATAATTGGGAAACACTCCCTCCTTGGCAACCTTGGCCATATCAAACCAAAAACCAATCTTGGCAACATGGTTGGCAAGGTCCTTACTGGGAATATCATCAACATCCTCAATATTTCCCTCAATATCCTCCATACCCAACTCCATGCTATCCATACCATCCACCTCCACCACAACCACAACCTCAATCACATCCATCTCATATATACATGCCCACTCAACTACCCGTACCACCATTTCCAAACCCACACCATGAAGTATCTCAACCCACTTACAATGCCGAGGTATAACACTACCAAACATATCCTCTTGATCTAAATGGTCTGCATCTTAGTTCAAGAAAGGTATTGCAAAGAAGAGATTTTCTTAATGTCATTGAAGGACAACATCAAGAAGAAGAAGATCCAAATGAGGAGATCAAAAGATCAAGGGTTGCACTTGATGAAGAGCCGACATCGGAATCAGATGTGAGAAAGTTTCCTCATGTTTACCAGCATTTCCTCCATGTGTTCAAGAGAACAATCAGCAAAAAGAGGAAGATTTGAATGTCATAATAGAAGAGGACATCCAAAGTGATCCAACTCAGCAAGTGGACCAAGGGCATCACAACTATATTGACACATGGTTCCAAACAGTCATTAAGTTGCAACAACACACTCTTCTCCAACAGTACTTGATACAATCCCAGTCAAAGAAATTCATCTCCTATATTTAGGTACATGTCAGAGCATGTATTCCAAGTGTGCAAATGATTTTATCAATCATCTTGATGTGTACATGGCTCCATTGGAAGTATTATTATACTTGAAAAAGGTTTTGTTTTTTTTTCAAGTAGAGTAGGAAAGTGAAAAAGAAAAGAAAAAAGGGAAGAAGAATAAAATCTCAGGTGAAAACCTCTTTTGAGGCGTCTGAGATTGGGTCACTATTTGAAAGCCTCCATGAGGCCGTCATTGGGTTGGAAAAAAAAATCCTAGGTGAAAACCTCCTTTCAGGCGCCTATGTAGACCTACTAGTTGAAAACCTCATTGAGGCAACTAGTAGGCCTTACAAAAAAAAAATGCATTTCTCCATGTATCTCTCTCTACTGAATGTAGGTGCTCTCCAACCTTTGCAAGCAGAAAATAGAAAGTTGGCACAGAATGAAAATTTTGTCAACACTTTAGTTCAAGGGTAGTAAAACTTGGACTTCCTCCTCATGTGCGCAGATGCTCCAACAAGACCTCAAGAAAATCGCCACATGCAGCTTTTGTAGTAGTTTCAATATCACATGCAAAAACAAATCAATGGTAAGGATCAAGTATGCAATCATCTAATCCTTTCTTCGAATCTATTTTAGCTTAAGAAAACATTAAAAAGTGTGAGAAGGAAAGCTTTTTATATAGCCAAAATCAGTAGCAAAGAAACCTTAGCCTTATCTAGCAACTAGCCTCATTTTCTTCACCAAGAAGAGGAACAAGACAAAAGTAAAAAGGACTTGTGAAAGTGGGTAGTAAGCAATTCATCACAATGGAAGAGAAGGAGTGCCAAAGGGGTAACCATGGGTGAACTCATTTCACAGAAAAAAGAACAATGAGTTTATTCTGCATGCAATTAAAAAAAAAAAAAACAAACAAAAAAAAAAGAAAGAAAGAAAGAAAGAAAATAATAAAATAAAATAAAAGCTGGACCCACCACCTCTTGGCATGCGAAACATATTTTCTTAAGGCAGTTGAGGACCCCCACGCAACACCTACAAGAAGAATTGCAAATAGAGGAGTAGCAAGAATATTAGTAGGGGGAGCAACACATGGGCCGATTAAACAAAGAATGAAGTAATCCAGCATGCATAAAGAACCATAAGGCAGGGAGGATGGATAGGTTGCTCAGAGGATGAGCAATAGTTTCAGTAGGGGGGTGATGACGGGCCTCTAAATTAGACATCAATTAAGGCCCGTATAACCTTTCTTAGGCCCATCTACCTTCCTTATGCACATGAAAATATATATTAAATCTCTCCTTCTGCACTTAATAATGTTTTCTTATGCTTTAATATGTTTTTACGAAGGTTTATAGGTAATTGCATATTTGTGCCTAATATTGGTTATTTTTGTAGAATATTGTGAGAATATTGGGAAGATTATGCAAATTTGGAGAAGGAGATAATTTAGGGACTTGCTCCTTGCCACTGGAAGATCAATATTGAAGAATAAATGAGCACAATATCAGGAAATTATTGAGAAATATTAGAGAGATTCAAGGGGGTTTTCCACCCTCCTTAACTATCATAGGAAGCCAAGCAAACTGAAGACGAAGTGCATTCAGTCTATGGTTTTCTTGGAGTCAAAGTGGACTCAATCACTATTTTCTAGGGAGCTATTGGTAGCTGCCCTTGAGGATAAATAAAGCTAATCAAGAGCTAATTAGGGGCCATGCTGGTCCGGTCGATTCCGGTCCATTTGATGCCAGTCCATTCCGGTCGATTCCATTTCCATTCCATTTGCATTCCATTCCATCCCATGCCATTCTTTTCCATTCTATTAGGCTTTTGCTGTTTAAAAACTTCAGGATGTAATAAGACTATATTTTTGTAATGCAATGAGTAGTCATATGTTATTTTATTGATCTAGTTTTAGGGAGCAAGGCCCGTGGGTTAGGTCCCAATCCATGTGCCTCAACTTCTCTATTGTTATCATTCTTTCCTTTCTATCATTTAGCTAGTTTTGTTTCTGCCATTTAGTTAGTTTTATTCTTGAACAATTAGCTAGTTTATGATATTTTCATTGCCGTTATAATTTTCTCCTGTAGATTTAATTTGTTTATCTGCGCGGTAGAATAGTTGATTAACTCCATAAAACTGTGAGGCAACCTTCCCCTCTCATCTCTATCGATAGAGCTCGAGGAGGGTAGATCTTCCCGCAGACCAAAAATTCTTTCTGGGTTATGATTCTCTGTTTCTAGGACTATGCTAGATTTTTTTTTTTTTTGTCTTTAACATGCACTGTCCATCTTTCTTGTATATATCGGAAATTTAATTGCAGGCGCAGGTAGCCACAGAGAAGTTCAATAAGCCATTCTGCTTCATTTTCCAATCCTTTTCCATCTTTGTGTCATGCTTCCAAATACTTCTGTTATGCTCTATTTCCTCCCTCTTCTTTTATTTCAATTGTTGCGCCCCTTTTATTCACAAAACACTTCAAAACGCTAAAAGTTTGACCTCCACATTTCCTCCTTGAAACTCCCACTACCATACTTCGTAAATTTTAAATCACATTTCTTATTTCGTTCCTGTTAACATTTGCTGCTCCAAACGCCGATTGCGATAATTGTCCACACTTTGCGACATCGCAAATCACAAATTGCATTTCTTATCTTGTTCTCGTTAACATTTACTGCTCCAAATGATGATTGCTATAATTCTCCATACTCCACCACATCGCAAATCGCAAATCACAATTTTCATTTGGTTCCCGTTAACACTTTCTTCTCCCAACGCTGATTGCGATATCGTTGTCGTACTCTGCCATCGTCCCTACCACCACGTCATCACGTCGCATTTCGCATTTCGCAATCCTTATCCCTTTGCATTTCACATTTCACAATATTTATCCCGTCACATTTTTCATTTCGCAATCTTTCTCCCATTGAATTTTTAATTTCGTTCCAGCTCCGAAACAACACTTCCGCTACCCCCACGGCTTTGCGATATTGCGATATTGCAATATCGCATATCGCACTGCCAGTCCTCCATCACAAATCTACCATCACACTTTTCAAATCATTCTACTCCAAAGAATTTTTGCGTTATAATAAAGCTTCAATAAGGTTTAAATCCCCTCTTTCCACTTCTAAGACTTGTCTCACGTGTTTATCCCTCCATTAGCACCTTTAGCCCTTTCTTCTACAAGTTGCAAATCAACACTTTTTAAATTAGAATTAAGTCATGGATAGCTTAGCTGCATGGATAGAAGCATGATAGATAGAGAATAAGATAAGTATGGTGTGTTTAGCCTATTGGCCAAGTTAAGTGTGGTTTAAATTAGTTTCTTTTCTGCCATTTATTTTCAGCAAGTTAAATTAGTTTCCTTTCCTATCATTTCTTTTCAACAATTTAATTTAGTTTCCTTTCTGCAATTTATTTTAATTTCATTAAAGTGTGACAGACTTCACTGAGAACCCCTAGAAGTAGCACCCTTTCGTAGAGTGGAAGAGGATGACATGATTAGAATGCGTCTGCTGTGTATATAACACTGTCACCTCCAAGTTTGTACAAAGGCCAGGTTGATAAACTAAAGTAGGGAAGTCCTTGGGAGTTGCAGCACTCTTGGTGCAATACCATGGCTCACCATCCTCCATGGAGACTAATCCAATCTCTAAAGAATATTTGTCTTAGGAGAAAATCATATTTGAAAAATATCATTCCCTTTTGTAAAATGAAGAAGAACATAGGCGTCTTAAATCTCACATCTTGTGGCTTTAGGGAGGAGATTGAAACACTAAATTCTTCCATAAACAAGAAAAAATATGGGTGAAGAAACTAAAAATACAAGAGATCAAAGTGAATGGCACCAAGATAAAGGAATTCCAACAAATAAAAGAAGCATCAATGGAATTTTATACAATCCTCTACGCCCATCAAGCCCACGACTCAAAGGAGGTTTATCCCTATATGCTAGAGCATACACCCCACATTATCAGTGAGGAAATGAACATAAGACTAATGCTCCTTATAGCTGAAGACAAAATTAAAATACCTACCTTTTCTTTTCATCTGGATGCTTTCTCGCCTAATTTATACCAAAAATTATGGGATATAAAAACATGACTTCTACAAAATGATAGTCTACTCTATGAAGAATAGTTGCATGGGTGGATGAATAAATTCATCATTTATATCCTTAATACCCAAAGAACATAGCCCCTCTTATTTCCATAGATTTCAGTGTTGAAGTTTGCAACAAGAAACAATGAAATTGGCATCCAGAAGCAACATGACAACACCTATACTAGTGTGGGACCACAGGTCATGTAGTGATGGGTCCTAGTGATACATTAGTGTGAAATTAAATTTATTTAATAAATTGGATATGTGCAAATTTAATTATCACTTAATTAAATTGGACAATAAAATGTAATATTATCTCATGATCACTTGTAATAGTTCATCTAGTGCGACAAACTCAGTTAGATCATGTATTTTGAGTTGAGGGTGGTTGGTGAGGCATGCAGAGTAATTATATTAGTTATGGATTTCGAATTGCAATTGGTGCATTATTTTAATGCATGTGTAATCAGTTAACTCAGTTAGGTGAGTTAGAGTTAGTTGAATTAGTTGTAACTATTTGTTGCACTAGTGAGAGATTAAGTGAATTAAATATTATTTAATTCACAATCAATGATTTGCCATGCAACTAATGATTTACTATTAATAGTGGCATGCATGTTTGTTCTAGTGGATACCCAATTGAGACAAAGGTTAAAGGGAAGTTAACTATCAGTTGTGATATTAGTAGGCTGCCTAGATGTAGTTAAAACACCACAGGATGCCCATGATACTTAGCGCCGAGGAAGGTTGAATTCCTAAAGAATAGGGATTGCATTCATCAAGAATTGCGTGAGAAAGGAAGGTTGAAGACAGGCTGAGAATTGGCTAAGTATTGGCCCGATTTTGTCTGGATCAGTGTAAGATGATAGGCAGACTGCAGGAGACTCTTGTGAGAAGAGTGCATTGTAATTGTTTCATGATTCCTTGTGGAATATACAATATATGATAGAGGGGTTTTGAGCAAAAATATTTCCTTGGGAAAATATCTGTGTTGTGGTTTGATTTGATTATTTCTTTACTTGTTATGATTGGGGATCATGTTTATTTTCCGCAATTGATTTGTAGAAGGATTTAGTATCTATATTTATTACATTGCTTGATTGGATTGAATCCATTGATATACATACGTTTTTATAATTTATACATGGTATCAAAGCACATGAAATCACTATAGTGGAGGAGAAGCTAATTTTGTGACTGAATAGAATTCAAATTTGCAAAAGTATTCTTGGTGCGACAAGAAAATCAGGATCGAAATGGCTTGCAATGGCTTGAGATTGGAGTATGAACTCGAGGGAAGCTCTAACTATATTTCTTGTAAAGATAGGATGGAGGCAGTATTGGAGGACAATGGATTGAAGGAATTTATTGACAATGATGTTCCCAAACCCGCTGTGACAGATGCTGCAAATATTGATGCTTGAAAAAAGAAGGTTGCAAAGGCGAGGAGGATCTTACTGGAGGGGGTACGAGACCACATTGTCTCAAGTATCCATAGAAAAGCAACACCATAGCAATGTGGAAAGCTTTTAAAAATATATTTTAGAGCAGCAGTGATCATAGAAAATTGGCACTGAAGGATAAACTCAGGAAGATCAAAATGGAGAAAGGCGACTCCATGCCAAAATATTTAACAAAGTTTGTCCAATGTCAGGATGAGCTTGGGAGTGTTGGAATTACTATCGGTGATGATGATTTGGTGAGTCTAGCTCTTCTAGGACTTCCCAAGAGTTGGAATAGTTAACATGACTCTGTCAATGGAAGGGAAAAGCTGATAGATTGGGAATGACTTTGGTCGGATTTGGTGCAAGAATATTTTAGACGGAATACCAGAGATGGATATTCATCTAAGAATGAATATGAAGAATATTTTGCTTTGGTTGCCAAGGCGAACAAGGGGAAAGGAAATAAATTTCATTCCAAATAGTAGTCCAGTAAAGATGGCAAGAGGCGTGACATATCCAGAGTGAAGTGTTTTCACTGTCACTGGCATGGACATTATGCCACTAATTGTCCACAAAAGAAGAAGAACAAGAAGGCTTCATGAACTGCAGCTGGTGAGGCTTTGGCTGTTGAAATTTGGTTACCGGAGGACAGGTGGTTCCCTAAGGCTTTGATCTTTGGCCCAGGGAAAAGTGTCCAAAAGAATTTATTTTTTCTCCTAAAGTGACTTTATAATTTTTATAAAGTCAAATCTAATTTAAAAGTGACTTAAGTGATAAAGTTACTAAAGTGACTTTATAAAGTTATAAATTCAAATCTAATTTAAAAGTGACTTTAAGTGATAAAGTTACTAAAGTCTAATTTTAAAGTGACTTTAATAAAGTCAATGTAAAATTAGAAAGGAAAAAATGACTTTGGAAATAAATGACTAAGTGGGTCTTTATTAAAGTGGGGTGAATTAAAAAATAGAAAGTGAGATTTAAATGAGCATTTAATCTCAGCCCTAGATCTCAATCTACTTCAGCCATTGGATTTAGGGATTCCCCAAAAGTCACTTAGGGTTAGGTTAAAGGAGGAAAAGGAGGAAAAGGTCATTCATTCTTTCATGAGCAGATTGAGAGAGGAGGAGAAGGAGAGCTGGAGACTTTTTTCTGAAGAGAGCTTGAGAAGGTGAAGGAGAAGAAAAACTTAGCAAGTCCGTACAGCAGCAAGGAGGGCACGGTTTTCGAGGCAGTAAGAGAGTGCACGGATACCGAGGCAGCTTGGCCGTACAGTAGCACAGAAATCCGTACAGCAGTCCGTATAGCGATATTGAGGCACGGTTTTCAAGGAGAAAGGCAACACGTTTTTCGAGGAATAGTACAGCAGCAAGAGGGCTCGATTTTCTAGGTGGCTGGGCACATTTATCGAGGCAACCAGCACTGTTTTCGAGAAAGACGGCTTATTGGAAAATTCCGTACAGTCTGTACGGCTGTTCAACTAAGTTCTGGGCACGAATTTCTAAACTGTCATTTGCTGTAATAAATTTCTGTTTTGAGTATTTTGCTGTTCTGGCACGTTTTCCAAGGCAGAGGCAAGCACGAAAAACCAGATAAGTCTGTTATTAATTTGCTGGAATTTTTCCTGTATATTTCACCCCTCTGTAAAAGCATTTTCCAGAAATAAGAAGGAGCTTTCGAATTGGTTTTCCCCAAGAGTTGTAGGGGGTTTTTCCAGGGTCATGTTGACCAAAAATATCTGTGTCAAATGTGTGAATGACTGTTTTTATGCTTGCTGATTTTTAATTCTGCATTTTCCTGCATTCTGAAAAATTTCCAGAATTTGTGTTTTCAGCGAAATTTGTTTTCCAGATTTTTAAATGTATGGATATGGGAAAGAACATTTAACTATTTTGGAGTAATAAGGTGAAAACTGAAAACCGGGGTGGGAAACTATAAAATTCTACATGGTATCGGAGCTTGAGTGCTAAAATAGCAGTTTGGGACAGCAAGGAGGAAAATTACAGCCTGCTGATTTTTCACTCAGAAAATTCCAGCAAGCTGATTTTTCACAAACAACAGTTTTATCTTTACTACAGCAGTGCTATTTTTCAGTTTTAGGACAGCAGGATGTCTTTGGGACTGAGGGTGGAGGATAGATTGGATGGGCATTCCAATTACAACATTTGGAAGGAGAGAATGCAGAGTATCTTTGAGGAGGCAGAAGTCTGGGACATTATGGTGCATACCACACAGAACCTTGTGAATGTGCCTACTGATGCTACTCAGTTGGCAGCATATAATAAAAAGAACAATAAGGGTAAGAGATTGATTCTAGACAGAATCAAAGACCATTGCATTCCTCATGTGAGAGGGAAGAGAAATGCTCATGAGATGTGGACAACATTGTCCAATCTCTACCAGAGTACCAATGAGAACCGGAAAATGGTCCTGAAGGAGAAGCTGAAGACCATTAAGATGGGTAATGATAGTGCAGCTGGATATCTCACAAAGATTACTAATGTGAGAGATGAGTTGGCGGCGATTGGAGAGGCCATTCCACCCACTGAGTTGGTGCGGATTGCAGTGAATGGCCTCCCCAGTTCATGGATGAACTTTGCTGATGGGGTTTGTGCACGTGAGACCCTTCCCACATGGGAGAGGTTTTGGGATGATTGCATTCAGACAGAGATCAGGAAAGGTCGGCTTGGGGCAGCCAAGCCAGTTGAGCAGGATGAGGATGTAGCACTGTTGGCAGGACGCAAGAAAGGCAAAGGGAAGAAGCAGGCTTCCACAAGCAATGGTGGGGGCAAAGGCAAAGGTAAAGGTAAACAGGATAACACATAGAAGGACTATTCCAAGGTGAAGTGTTGGAATTGTCAGAAGATGGGACACTATGCAGTTGTGTGTCCGGAGAAGAAGAAGAAGAAGGGGAAGAACCAGAGCATGGTAGCTTCAGCATAGGTTGAGGACTTTGCAGATCGTTTTGACCGGGAGTTTGGGTTCACTGCGTGTGAGTCCTCTAGTGTGGGATCATCTGCCATAGAGGTTCAGAGGGAGCATGCATTTCCCTCGATTAACGGAGCATCTTCGGGTATCTGGTATGTGGACAGTGGGGCTTCACGTCACATGACAGGAGTCCGTGAGTACTTCTCAGAGCTTTCAGAGAGTGGCACTGATATAGAGGTAGTACTCGGTGATGACAGAGTTGTTAGAGCAATCGGTGTGGGAACATTGACATTTCAGAGGGAGTCTAACTCTCCCTTGAAAGTGTCAGATGTTCTTTATGTGCCAGGGATGAGGAAGAACCTCATATCTGTCTCAGCTTTGGAGGACAGAGGATATGAGGTACTGTTCAGGGGAGGACAGGTGTTGATGTATCCCAGGGGCACTCCAGCTGATTCAGCTAGAGTGATAAGTGTACGCCATGCAAAGGTGTACAAGTTTGCATTTCAGTCCCTTTTGGCATTGAGCAGCAGTACCGACAGCAGAGCTAGCAGTTCTGAGTTGTGTGAGATTTGGCACCGCAGGATGGGGCACATGTATCATGGAGCCTTGAGGACTTTGCGGGAGATCACTACGGGTGTGCCAGATTTCAGTACTGATCACTTTGATACTTACAGAGGATGTGCGATGGGCAAGTTTTCCAAATCCCCTTTTCCCAGCAGTGACAGCAGAGCGACTGGGATACTTGATTTGATTCATTCCGATGTGAGCGGTCGGATGTCTCATGTTTCCTTGAGTGGATATGAGTACTATGTATTATTCATTGATGATCACTCCAGGAGGACCTGGATTTATTTCTTGAAGACCAAGAGTGAGGTCTTCAAGCGGTTTCAGGAGTTCAGAGCTCTTGTGGAGACACAGACAGGTCGGAAGATCAAGTCCCCGAGGTCGGACAATGGGGGAGAGTACACCCTTGGAGAGTTTGTTGACTATTGTGCGGAGGCAAGCATTAGGAGGGAGTTCACTGTTCCTTACAACCCCCAGCAGAACGGGGTTGCGGAGAGGAAGAACAGATCCATCGGAGGGGCTGCCAAAGCCATGTTACATGATCAGGGGTTGCCATTGTTTTTGTGGGCAGAGGCCTACAACACTGTTGTTTATTTGCAGAACAGGAGTCTGCATCGTGCCTTGGGGCACATGACTCCGGAGGAGGCTTTTTCTGGGAAGAAGCCTAATATTGGTCATCTTCGTATCTTTGGGTGCATCACATACTCCTACATACCCAAGGAGAAGAGGACCAAACTAGAGCCCACCGCAGAGAAGGGTATCTTTGTGGGCTACAGTGAGACCTCAAAGGCCTTTCGGATTTACATTCCTGCAGAGAGGAAAGTTGTTGTCAGGCGGGATGTGAAGTTCGAGGAGGATAGGGCCTTTAGGAGGTCACGGGAGTTAGAGTATCTGGATCAGCCAGACCCTCAGCAGCAGTTGAGTCAGTCACAGGGATCTAGTGGGCAGGGATCAGGAGGATCCGGAGGTACATCTATGACGATGTCAGGTTCGTCAGTGGGGAGTGGCTCACCGAGTCAGAGAGGTGGTGCTACGGGCAGCATGCAGAGCAGTCCACAGAGCAGTTCACTGGGGAGTCCACTGATGGACAGTTCACACGGTACCTCAGCATCTACAGGTTCAGGTGCAGGCAGGAGGACAGCAGACAGACAGTCAGGAGTTCAGGCTCCTGATGTTGAGGAGGAGGAGTTTTATTCTCCAGCGGGAGAAGTGTGCTCAGGGAAGAGGAAGCCCAAGTGGCTTAAGGACACCTTGAGAGATGCCACATCTGTTGCTGAGCCTAAGAGGCCGGTCAGAGAGAGCAGACCACCTGAGAGGTTTTGTAGCTATATGGAAATGGCTACCAACATCCTTGACTCTGAGCCTTCTAGCTATGAGGAGGCAGCTAGCCAGCAGGTCTGGAGAGAGGCCATGCAGGAGGAGTATTCTTTTATCATGAAGAATGATGTTTGGGAGGTGGTGCCGAGGCCTGAGGGCAAATCCGTGGTTACTTCCAGATGGCTTTACAAGGTAAAGCATGCTGCAGATGGCAGCATTGAGAAATTCAAAGCAAGGTTTGTGGGTAGAGGGTTCTCCCAGGTAGAGGGAGTTGATTATGAGGAGACCTTCGCTCCCGTGGCTCGATATACTTCGATCCGCTCCATTATATCGATAGCAGCAGAGATGGGTTGGAAGATCCACCAGATGGATGTGAAGACCGCATTTCTCAATGGCTTCATACAGGAGGAGGTGTACATTGAGCAGCCACGGGGCTTTGAGGTGCATGGGAAGGAGTCCCATGTGTGCAGACTGAAGAAGGCCCTTTATGGCCTGAAGCAAGCTCCCAGAGCTTGGTACTCCAGGATAGATACTTACTTGCAGAATATGGGTTTCACAAAGAGTGAGGCAGATCCGAACCTTTACTATATTGTGATAGGTGAGGAGCCTCTCATTCTGGTGTTGTATGTGGATGACTTAGTCATTACGGGTGCAGAGAGACTCATAGAGCACTGCAAGAGAGATCTTGCGGCGGAGTTTGAGATGAAGGACATCGGCTTGATGCATTACTTTTTGGGTTTGGAGGTCTGGCAGGAGGAGGGGCATTTCTTCCTAGGACAGGGGAAGTATATTATGGACATCCTTGGAAGATTCCACATGGAGGATTGTAGACCCATGTCGACACCGATGATCACCAACTGGAAGAAGCTTCATGCTTCGGATTCCGAGTTGGTGGATCCCACATTGTACAGACAGCTGATTGGTTCCTTGATGTATTTGGTCAACACTAGACCAGATATTTGTTTTGCAGTCAACACGATGAGTCAGTTTATGTGTGATCCTAGGAAGGTTCACTGGGTGGCTGCAAAACACATTTTGCGGTACTTGCAGGGGACAGTGGATTATGGTCTGGACTACAGGTAGGGGGATGGAGTGAGATTGGCAGGTTACACTGATTCTGATTGGGCAGGTTGTGCTTCTGATAGGAAGAGCACTTCAAGGTGTTGTTTCGGGTTGGGTTCGGCAGTGGTGTCATGGTTTAGCTGGAAGCAGCAGTCAGTAGCATTGAGTTCAGCGGAAGCAGAGTATATGGCAGCCAGTCTAGCTAGTTGTGAGGCCATCTGGCTTCGCAAGATGTTGTTTGGCTTATTTGGTCAGCCGTTGAGACCTTCAGTGATTTACTGTGATAATCAGAGTTGCATTAAACTCACGGAGAATCCGGTATTTCATGACAGGTCAAAGCATATCGGGATCAAATATCACTTCATCAGAGACTATGTTCAGAAAGGAGCTGTGAAGCTTGAGTATATTCCCACTGATGAGCAGGTTGCAGATATTCTTACCAAATCCTTACCACGGGGCAAGCATGTCTACTTCAGAGACAAGATGGGTGTGGTGAGGAACACCTTCCTCGGTAAGAGGGAGTGTTGAAATTTGGTACCGGAGGACAGGTGGTTCCCTAAGGCTTTGATCCTTGGCCTAGGGAAAAGTGTCCAAAAAAATTTAATTTTTCTCCTAAAGTGACTTTATAGTTTTTATAAAGTCAAATCTAATTTTAAAGTGACTTTAAGTGATAAAGTTACTAAAGTGACTTTATAAAGTTATAAAGTCAAATCTAATTTAAAAGTGACTTTAAGTGATAAAGTTACTAAAGTATAATTTTAAAGTGACTTTAATAAAGTCAATGTAAAATTAGAAAGGAAAAGTGACTTTGGAAATAAATGACTAAGTGGATCTTTATTAAAGTGGGTGAATTAAAAAATAGAAAGTGAGATTTAAATGAGCATTTAATCTCAGCCCTAGATCTCAATCTATCTCAGCCATTGGATTTAGGGATTCCCCAAAAGTCACTTAGGGTTAGGTTATAGGAGGAAAAGGAGGAAAAGGTCATTCATTCTTTCATGAGCAGATTGAAAGAGGAGGAGAAGGAGAGCTGGAGACTTTTTTTTTCTGAAGAGAGCTTGAGATGGTGAAGGAGAAGAAAAACTCAGCAAGTCCGTACAGCAGCAAGGAGGGCATGGTTTTCGAGGCAGTAAGAGAGTGCATGGATATCGAGGCAGCTTGGCTGTACAGCAGCACATAAATCCGTACAATAGTCTGTATAGCGGTATTGAGGCACGGTTTTCAAGGAGAAAGGCAGCACGTTTTTCGAGGAATAGTACAGCAGCAAGAGGGCTCGATTTTCTAGGTGGTTGGGAACGTTTATCGAGGCAGCCCGCACTGTTTTCGAGAAAGACAGCTTGCTGGAAAATTCTGTACAGACCGTACAGTCCGTACGGCTGTTCAGCTAAGTTTTGGGCACAAATTTCTGAACTGTCATTTGCTGTAATAAATTTCTGTTTTGAGTATTTTGTTGTTCTAGCACGTTTTCCAAGGCGGAGGCAAGCACGGAAAACCAGATAAGTCTGTTATTAATTTGTTGGAATTTTTCCTGTATATTTCACCCCTCTGTAAAAGCATTTTCCAGAAATAAGAAGGAGCTTTCGAACTGGTTTTCCCCAAGAGTTGTAGGGGGTTTTTCCAGGGTCATGTTGACCAAAAATATCTGTGTCAAATGTGTGAATGACTGTTTTTATGCTTGCTGATTTTTAATTCTGCATTTTCCAGCATTCTGAAAAATTTCCAGAATTTGTGTTTTCAGCAAAATTTGTTTTCCAGTTTGTTAAATGTATGGATATGGGAAAGGGCATTTAACTATTTTGGAGTAATAAGGTGAAAACTGAAAACCGGGGTGGGAAACTATAAATTTCTACATTGGCCTCGCAGTTTGAGTTGGAATTCTCGCTAATCGCATGCATGGTGTCAAGTGCAATGGGATCAGGGTGGTACTTGGATAGTGGTGCATATTTCCACATGATGGGAGACAAAGAACTTTTTAGTAGCTTGGAGGAGAAGGACCTCCAGATGCATATCAAAATGGCTGACGACAGAAGGTATAGCGCTACCAGGATTGGTACATTTACTTTCCAGATACAGTTAGGCAAACCATTTTTATTAAAAGATGTAATACATGTACCAGGCTTGAAGAAAAAATTAGTTTCAGTCGCAATGTTGGAAGATAGAGGCTATGATGTTGTTTTCAGTGAAAAAAAGATTTCTTTTGACACAAAGCAGTAGGACAAGCCAAGAATATTGGGATTCGTGTGAAGAATCTATATAAACTTTATGTATATGGCTGTGCAACATTGATGGGTAAAGCAGGCAAAGTGGTGAGTCGGGATGAGGGTGGGTTACAACACGAATATTTGAAGGTCATGTAGCAAATTTCTACGGAGCTTCCAAAGGGTAGTCTTGCGCAAATAGACACATGCAAGGGATGTACCATGGGTAAGTGTGATAAAGCCATGCGATTGTCCCTTGAGAGGAAGCTAGATTTTCATGCAAATGAGGAACTCTTTGTTCCAAAGAATGAACCTCAAGATGTGGAGCAGCCACATGCGGAGGATCATGGAGTGGCAGAAACCACTCAAGCAGAGAAATTTCGAGCTATATGGGTAGAGGGAGTACATGCATCTATACCTCCAGGTGAGAGGTGGGGTGATGTGCAGCATTAATCCCAAGAAGAAATTTTGGCAGGGTTCATTGAGATGGTGTGTATCATGGATCAAATCTTGCTACGGGGAGTCCACAGTACAAAAATAGCAGGAAGGATCGGTTATATTGACGCAGTTAGATGTTAGGAAGACGGAAATCAGAGTGACAGGTGTCGGATACTGGAGCACATATCAGAGTTGGAAGCAGTGCAGAGTGCATGGATGCAGATGTCAGCAGCGCATAGAGTCCAATAGACATGTTCATTAGGTACCATCAGTCAGAAGATTCTGATGACAGATGCATTATACTGATTCAGTTGTTTGGAGGTTATTCAGTTTCAAAAGTGTTGCATGCAAGAGTTGCATGTGCGAGAAACACTAGAGAAGTGTTGGATGCAAGAGTTTCATGTGCGGACAACACTAGAGAAGTGTTGCATGTCGCATGCAAGAGGTGCATGTGGGCATGCAAGGACATTCCTTTCTCTTTGAGAGGGAGTGTTGAAGTTTCCAACAAGAAACAGGGAAATTGGCATCCAAAAGAAACATGATAGCACCTACACTAGTGTGGGACCACAGGTCATGTAGTGATGGGTCCTAGCGATACATTAGTGTGAAATTAATTTTATTTAATAAATTGGATATTTGTCAAATTTAATTATCCCTTAATTAAATTGGTCAATAAAATTTAATCTTATCTCATGATCACTTGTAATAGTTAACTGAGTGTGATAAACTCAGTTAGGTCATGCATTTCGAGTTGAGGGTGGTTGGGGAGGCATGCAAAGTAATTCTATTAGTTATGGAGTTCGAATTAAAGTTGGTGCATTAGTTTAATGCATGTGTAATCAGTTAACTCAGTTAGGTGAGTTAGAGTCAGTTGAACTAGTTGTAACTGTTTGTTGCACTAGTGAGAGATCAAGTGAATTAAATACTACTTAATTCACAATCAGTGATCTGCCATGCAACTGATGATTTACTATTAATAGCTTCATGCATATCAGTTCCAGTGGATACCTAGTTGATACACAGGTTAAAGGGAAGTTAACTATCACTTGTGATATTAGTAGGCTGCCCAGATGCAGTTTAAACACCACAGGATGCCCATGATACTTATTGCAGTTGAGGAAGGCTGAAATTCCTAAATAATAGGGATTTCATTCATCAGGAATTGCGTGAGTAAGGCAGGTTGAAGACAGGCTGAGAATTGGCTAAGTATTGGCCCGATTTATTCTGGATTAGTGTGAGACGATAGGTATATTGCATGAGACTCTTGTGAGAAGAGTGCATTGTAATTGTTTCATGATTACTTGTGGAATATACAAATTATGATAGAGGGGTTTTGAGCAGTAAGATTTCCCCGGGAAAAAATATGTGTTGTGGTTTGATTTGATTCTTTCTTTACTTGTTGTGATTGACGATCGTGTTTATTTTCCGCAATTGATTTGTAGAAGGATTCAATATCTAGCTTTAGTACATTGCTTGATTGGATTGAATCCATTGGTATACATATGTTTGTATAATTTCTACATTGAGCCCATCTCCCTATGCATTGTCTCCTACAAGGTGATATCCAAAATCATAGAAAACATGTTAAAGAAACTCCTTCCAAGGATCATAACGGAAAATAAAGGTGGATTTGTCCTGGGCAAACAAATATTTTATACTATAATCCTAGTTCAAGAGGTCATATTCTGGGAATCACCATTAAGTTGAACATGGAAAATTATTTCGACTGTGTCAGTCACAAGTTACTCTTCAGAAGTCTAAGCAGACGAACTTCAACATTACTTTCATTCAATGGGTTTCACTTTGCATCAACTATCCATGGATTGATCCTCTAATTAATGGTAGGGCCACTTAATTATTTTAGGATTCATGGGGCCTCCAATAAGGTTTTCCTTCGTCTCTCTTCCTGTACATCATAGTAGTGGACTTGTTGAGCACAATATTAGTGCATGAATGGAACATCGGGTGACTCCTTGGTCTACGTTTCACTTCTTCAACCAAAAGTTCAAACCATGCACAATTTGGAGACGAAAAAATTATGTTGGGTGGAGCCTTGGTGAATATAGCAAAGATATTTAAAAATTTTCTCGTCAAATTTCTGGGAGCCACAATGGATTAACCAACTCAAATAAATCTTAAATATTCTCTTGGAATATATCAGTAGGCTTGCGCTTTCAAATTAGATAAATTTTTGGTTTCAATATCATATAGGGATGGAAAAAATTAAGCATATGGGAATCCCACTTAGCTACAAATCACTCTCCTTCCAAGCTTGGAAATATATTATGGAAAATATCAAAAATAAATTTGAGTCATGGGGGGTTAGATGGCTCACAATTGGAGGAATAATTGCTCTTATTAAATCAATTCTATTAGCTATCACTTTTTAACATTTTTCAGCCTTGCTATCCCCTCTCTCCATCTAGAAAAGCCATGGGAAGGTAATCCAAAAATTTATGTGGGATGGTAGTAAACACATGATCAAAAAGTTCCATTTGATAATTTGGAGCACAATTCGTGCCCTCAAAGAGCATGGTGGCTTAGGGATCAGAGATCCATCTCTAATGAACAAAGCGATGGGCGCAAAGTTAGCTTGGAAAATCAGAACGAATAAATGATTTTGGTGGGTCAAATTTAATTTTAGCAAGTATGAACAACGATCAAATAAGGACATGGCAATCCTCATCACCTCTTCTCTCCAATCTGGAAACTTTTGTATCCTTGTCTAATTTTATTTCAAAGAACCTCAGCTAGACTCCTAGAAATGAATCCTCAATTTTATTATGTTCAGATCCTATTCTCAATTGTCCCCTTCTCTGTGGATATAAAAAACTCTGACCCCTACACTGATTCACCCATGAAAAGATGATTGCAGGCATCTCAAAATGGAAGGAAAATGGAACATGGGAAGGCTGGCATATAGAGAATGTCCCTCCAAATCTCAAGTACCTGGTGGATATCCTTAAAGTTAAACTATTGGGTTATGCTTCAATAAAAAAATCGAAGAGTGACAAGCTCAGATGGAAAGCTCACTCCTATACTATAAAGTTTGAGTATGAAGAGTTGATCTTTTTATTCCAGATTCCACTAAGATCCTCCATGCCATTCCAAAGGTAAACACACTCTGTTGGATCCTCTTCCACAAAAATATTATGACCGCAAAAAATCTTAGGAAGAGAAGTATATATGGAACCTCATGATGCCCTATGTGTAAAATCTATGAAGCGACAATTTGCCATCTATTCTTGCTCTTTCCCTTTGCTTCTCATGTATGGAGCTTAGCTCTTGGTTCCCTGTCTCCATGGATAAAAAAACCCTCTGCAATTAATAATTTCATTAAGGGTTGGCACAAGCAATACTAGGGGTCCTTTGAAGGGAAGCTAGGCCTGAAATGGATAGGATCTCTCTCCAAAAAATTATATTTTGGAAAATATAGGTGTCAAGAAACAATGCAGTTTTTAAAGATGTTTATATTTCCGATCGAGCCACAACCATGAAATAATTTTATCTATGTTCAAAATTTAACAATTTTAAGCTTAAGGACCAAGTCACATCTCTGAATGCTGAAGAAAATCACTGGAAATACCTAATTATAGGCCCCCAATTCATTCCTTCCAAGATAAGGCAAAAAGAAGGCACAACCTCCAGGATCTAGAAACTTAGACTCTCAGATCATGAATTTGTAGCTTAGCTATTCCACAAAAGTCGCAAACACTATTTTTTGATGGAGCTTCAAAAAGGAACCTAGGGGTGGTAGGAGGGGGAGGGATTCTTCTCAATCCGAAAAGAAAATTATAAGTAAAGTATACCTAGGGGATAGGTTAGAGAGGAAACAACCTGGCAGAGATGTATGCACTATATGGAAGTCTACAAATAGCTAATAAGCTAAGGATTTATTCAATATTAATTATTGACGACTCTATCACGGTCATCCAACATATTTACAAAGGCTCTAATCCATAGAACAACCAACTCACACTCCTTTTCAGAATCTGGGCCTTGTTGTTCGATTTCTCCTCAAAATATTATTTCCATGTAGTACTGAGAGGAAAAAATAAGGAGGCGAATTTTCAAGCCAATAGGGCATGTCAATTAGATGTCAGACAATGGGAGATGAATGGGTCAATTGAGCAACATGATATTCCATTAATAGTTTAATAATATTTGTTGGATCCATTTCTCGAAAAGGAGGTTCCAATCCAAGGTGATAAGACATCTAAGCACAAAATATAGAAGGAAGTTCCTTCCCCTCTTGATCCCAATCTATCTTGTTTCATAACCACCTCATTTCAATGGTGTAAATGATGTGTCATGTTCTGCATGATGAAAAAATGTTTGAAGTTCGACCATCTACTGGATGTGGTATCCTAGGTTGCAAGGATGGTCACATGCCAACGTTTAATCTTCTCCCACGAAGTTTCCATTAACCTGAGACAATTCAGACTCTCCACTCCCATAACAATGGGGATCAAAAGAAATCTTACAACATGGGAATTGACTTACATGGTGTCAAAATTTATGGAGAGATTAGAAGCATTGCATTGGATTCATTTGAGCCAAATTTTCGAGAAGGAGATAATCCAAGTTAAATTTACATGGGATGAGAATAGTTGCCATTGTAGACAAGGTTGTGGAATAAGAATTTTGGGGTGGTATTCCCTCTTGTTTCAAATATTAATTCCATTTGTTTGATTTCCTATAGGTGTGATGGTGATCGTGTCCAGATATCATGCTCGTCAATGTGGGGCATGGCAAGGACCTCCAGACCCCGTCGATGTGCAAGTGGCACTGGAATCGTGGAGGATTCCCCAAAATGAAGCCATTGGTGTGGCATGAGGACATGGACTTGCAACTACAGACTGCAAGCACAATTCATTATGCAACAGTAGATTTGGCTATGTACATGTGATTCATTGAAGAAAGTGCATAAATAAAGGGTATTTGGGGGGGTGGGGGGAGGAATGTAATACCCTTGCCCAACCCCTATGATACCTATGTATGTACATGCGATATTAAGGTTGGCGTGCCTATGTGAGTATGCACATATTAGGTTAGTGAGCCAATATATGATTATTATTAAGGCCAGTGTGCCTATGTAATGTGTCTGAGAATTGTGATATTTATGTTGGTGATGCATAAACATTTTAATTAGGTTGGTGAGTCAAGGTTATTTTGGGGGCTTGCATGTGCATGTAAATACATTTATATATTTTTGGGGCCAACGTGCTTGGTAATATATGCCTCTGGAGGTTGTGAGGTTTGGGAATCTGGAAATATAATTATGATGTAATTTACACATATTATTAAGAAAATAAATGGCTGGATGCAGGGCAACTCCACAGAAAAGAGTATGAGGGTTGCTAAACACCAGAGGAAAATGGAAACAATTTTGATGTGATGTGTCTAGTGAAAAATTCACTATGTCCCATGTGGAATTTAGAGGGTGCCACATGGAAAGAGAGTGATATGCATCTATACAACATTAAACATGTTGCTTGGAAAGGAAATTATGGAGTTACCAAGGTATTCAATTATTGAATTAGGGAATTATTAGGTGATTCAATCATCTATGTAAGATGCATAGGATTGATGAAATATACGTTGGAAATACTGAGAGGGGGGTGAATCAGTATTTCTTTTCAATTGTTAATTTTACCAGTTAGATCACCTATATTTAGAACACAAAATGAACAATAAGAATAAATGCTTTTATTAATTTCTTCTTTACAATAAATCAAGTACAATATATGTAGGGCTCCAACCCTAGATGAAGACACCAATCTTCAATCTCTCAGGCTCCAACCTGTATTTTCCAAGCACCGACTTGGACTTCCAAGGCTCCAACCTTGTCAATTCTGAGGCACCAACCTCAAGGGCTCCAACCCTATATCTGGTACAGGCTCCAACTTGGTCTCTTGAGGACACCTATCCTCTAGGGCTCCAACCCAATCTTCCAAGGCACCAACCTTGTCAATTCTGAGGCACCAACCTCAAGGGCTCCAACCCTATCTTCCAAGGCACCAACCTTGTCTCTATGAGGCTCCAACCTCCTGCTTCATTTTGTCAAGATATATTTGGTTATACTTACGGCTCCCAATGTCTTCTTCAACGAGCCCTGACAATCTTCAGCTTACTCTTCACTGTAATCTACACATCACGTCATCAATGACAACGTTTTCTTCTTAGAAGGTGTCACCACTTCTCTTCATCGTACCCAAAACAATCTCTCCAAGGTCACATCATGATGACATCAACGATGCATCATGATCTTCAATGTTCTCCACAAGACTTCAATGTGTCTTCAATGAACTGCAATAAACTTTGCACCTGCTCTATGTCTTTTGAAGGGCTTCTTCGAGATAACTTCAATAACCTTCAATGTCAGTGCCAAAGTCCTCTCCAAGATCCACAAGGTTCAAAAAAGCCTCCGAAATAGTCTTCAAGACTTCTCTAATTAGGGTCTTCTCCAACAACTGCACAATAAATCTTCTGCAAGATATCTCCAAGATAAACCTACAAAGTCTTCTTCAATATGCCTCAAAAAACTTTAGGTATGCTTTAGCTAGATGAATTCAATTCTTTAGTTATGCTTCAACTGTGTTCCAAAGTATCTTCACTTTCACTTCAATATTATCCTCAAGACTGCTCCAAATGACATCACTAGACTGGTCATAAATCTGACTTTTGTGCAAGAGAATGTCTTCCAAGATCAAGTATAGAAGGCTGATTAAATCACAAGTCTGCTGCAGGAGACTGTCTTCAACAAGGTGTTCAAGTTCGTCAAAACTGCTTCAAGGTTGTATGCTCCAAATGGATTTGAGAGGGTTTCTCAAGACAGCTGTAAATTCCACTTCAAGGCTGATCCGAACTTGTAACAGCAATTCCGAGCTTCCTTATTCCTTCACAGGTCAGCAAGTGAATGACTATACTTATCACCACAGATCCGAGCCGCAACACAAAATCGAATTCTTACAGTGCTAGTCGGATCATCCACCGAGGCTAACACGCTTGTACAAAGAGAGACCCCACCACCGAGGCTAACACGCTGAGTCGTTTTTCTTATTAGTTCACAGGAAATTCATTTTTTCTATTTGCATTGATTACGTCCTTCAATTCATGTGGATACATATATTATTTTTGCTCCAAAAACCCTTTTTACGTCAAGTCTAACTCCTCTATTTTTTTCGATCCAATGATGCCATTTCGATAGATCTTAATCATCAATATATAGTGTATGTCTTGGTTTAATAAGTCAACTTGTGATGGTGGAGCCGACTCAAATTAAATGCATAATATGCTTATATGTATAATGTCCAACGTGTAATATCATCACTTCGTTGTCTAAAGTTTTTGAATTATATCATGTAACATTTAATTATGTGTGTTCGATGACAAACACATCGTTTATGAGAACTCAACCAAAAAGCTGACGTATATTATTTATTAAATAATTAACTTATTTTTTTGGCATATGCAGGTTTCTTTTTAACTTTTCTTTGGCTCACTTTTTTTTTTACCATTATTTTAATTCTAATTTGGATGCTGGTTTACCTTTTTATTTATGGGATTTTTTTTATAAGGAATCTTCATATACTTCATGACCTAGACTTTTCACATGGACGTCTAGGATTATGGTTTTTTTACCATTATTTTAATTTTAATTTGGATGCTGGTTTACCTTTTTATTTATGGGGTTTTTTTTATAAGGAATCTTCATATACTTCATGACCTAGAATTTTCACATGGACGTCTAGGATTATGGTTTCATAGTTAGGGTTTCAAAGACTAGGGAATTTGGAAGTCTCATTCTCAAGTATGGTTAACATCTAGGGTTAGGGCTCATCAATAAGCTATGCTATATTAAAGTTAGGGTTTCATAAAAATATTAGGGAAGGAGGTTAGGGAAAATTCATGCATCACAAGAATATTTTCCATCAATAATGCCATACTCACATCAATGACAACCTTGACCAACAGTCTCCCCCTTTGTCATTGATGGCAATATTATTGCCCTTCCAACATTCTCTCCCCCTCTGACATCAATGGAAACGGGGTGCCCAAGTAAGCTGCTTCTCTTCATCAATAATAATTCTTCATAAGTATGTTGCTTCCCCTATCATGGTGCTCTTCCTTTTGGCAATGTGGTCCATGATAGATTGCATTTCTTCATGTGATGAACCAACTTCCCCTGCCTGCATAAACTCCTCTAGCTCTTCTTTTTGCTCAAGAAAGAAAGATTGCTTCCTTGTGATTAAGCAAAAAAAATCTTCACAAATTCATGATTTTATTCAACAGAGTTACTCCCAAGGTACAATCTATCAAGAATCACCAGTTCCCCCTAACAATATGCATCGTCTCCTTTTTGGTAGAGTCTCATCATCAAAACTTGGAATATCATATCAGCCAAGTATGTCATCATCAAATAAAAAACATGCGTTGTTGGCTTGAGTGTCTAAGAGACTTTCGGATCCAATTTTCTTCCTTCTCCATACTTGTGTAACCTTCTTCTCTGGCATAGTTCTAGCTTGTGCAGGGGCCCATGTCAAGTTACAATCACGTGCCATATGTCCAATGTTATAGCAATTGAAGCACTATATCTTGTTCATGAATAAGAAATCATGACTTCTTCTTGCAAAATTGCTTCTAGGAGATTGAAGAGGACCATTATATTTGTCCTTGTGGTATGCCCTACAATCCTTTGCCATGTGTCCGAAATTTGTACAAGAATAAAAATAACCAAAAAATATACTTTGGTACCTGGAAAATGGAGATTGCCTTGATGCACTTCCAAAGTCATTCTGTCTTGGGATTCTTTGATCAAATTTATTGCCTCTTGCATTCTTGACACCATCTACAGATCTTCTTGGAGTGGGGTTTCTTCCAATGTCACTTTGAATCTTCTCCTTTTCTTTGTTGGAACTGGGGACATCAACATTTCTTCCAGGCTTTTCCACATCCTTGTTGTTTGAAGAATTAGGGTTTGAATTATTTGAAGGTTCACTTACATAGCCAAGGCTCGATTTATCAAGGGGAGACCTCTGCTGACTTAGGATGTCATCTAGGGTTTGAGAGCTTTTCAAGTTTTTATTCAACAATTCAACTGCCTTTTCAAGAAGGACAATTTCTCCTTTCAACTTTTCACAATCTTCATCTTTCATAAGTAGTTGCTTCTTCATTTCTTCCATCATCATTGTTGCTTCATGTGCTTCGATTTTAAGGGAGATTATATTTGATTTCATTATGAAGACTTCTTCATTCTCCTTTGCTAGACTATTCTACAATTCTTCTTTTATTCTTGTAGCTTCACATGTTTCGGCCTTGAGAAGATTGATGTCTTATTTTGGTTTCAATATTTCTTCATCCTTTTTGTCTAGTTGGCATATCATGGCGTTTCTCTCCTTTTCTGCTTCATTAACTTGTCCTTCTATAAATGCGAAAGTTTCCATCACCTTCTCAGCTCCTTGCGCTTGTTTCCTTGCTTCTTCTAGTTGAGATCTAAGAGAGGAGACCTCTTCCTTGTATTGACCAATCTCTGCTTCAAGATTGTTCAAGCTCTTAATTCTTTGTTTAAGGTGGCTTGACAGTTTATTCCCTTTTCTTTGCCTTATCCAATTGATTTGTTATAGATATGACTTCTTCATGATGCTTTCTTTTATTTTGATGAAATTCCTCTTTAAGTTTGGTGAGCTCCTCATCTCTTTCTTGTACTTGAAGCTTGACAAAGTCAGCTTCCTTCCTTGTCTTGTCTTGGTTACCATCTTGCGCTTTCTTCTTAAGTTCCTCATTTTCATTTTTCAAACTTTTAATCTCTTCCGTGGAAGCCATAAGTTTATTCAAGAGATCTTCTTCAAAGTCTTCTTTGTTCTCTTCATCTTCTAGGTATTCTTTAGCCTTGTTGTCATCTCTCTTATCTTCAGCTTCCTTGACGGATTCTGGACTTCTTTCTTGTTTTCCATCATCTTCTTGACTAGAGATCATTGTCAACACTCCTTTTGAGTGAAGATCATCAATTTTGTCCCATATGACTTTTGCTGACGAACATTTTTCAAAATTAGCCTTCACAGAATTTGGTAACCCATTCAAAATTGCCTTCATTGTTCTTTATTGTACTCCTTGGATTCTTTGTCCATCGTTTCATTAGTAATCATTGATTTCCAAACTTCAATTCCTTGAGTCTTCAATAAATTCCTCATTCTTGCCACCCATATATCAAAATTTCCATTGAACAATGGAGCCTTCGCAAATTGATTTACTTCAATTTAAATGGTTGAGGAAGACACATCTTTAGGAGGATTGGAGACTTTCTTCCTTGGCTTTGCCATTTGTGTTCTAATGATAAACCTTCAAGCTGTTAGGCTTTGAGTGATGGTACTGGCTCTGATACCAATTGTTGGAAATACTAAGAGGGGGGTGAATCAATATTTCTTTTCAATTGTTAATTTTACCAGTTAGATCACCTATATTTAGAACACAAAATGAACAATAAGAATAAATGATTTTATTAATTTCTTCTTTACAATAAATCAAGTACAATATATGTAGGGCTCCAACCCTAGATGAAGACACCAATCTTCAATCTCCTAGGCTCCAACCTGTATTTTCGAAGCACCGACTTGGACTTCCAAGGCTCCAACCTTGTCAATTCTTAGGCACCAACCTCAAGGGCTCCAACCTTATATCTGGTATAGGATCCAACCTGGTCTCTTGAGGACACCTATCCTCTAGGGTTCCAACCCAATCTTCCAAGGCACCAACCTTGTCAATTTTGAGGCACCAACCTCAAGGGCTCCAACCCTATCTTCCAAGGTACCAACCTTGTCTCTATGAGGCTCCAACCTCCTGCTTCATTTCGTCAAGATAGATTTGGTTATACTTACGACTCCCAATGTATTCTTCAACGAGCCCTGACAATCTTCAACTTATTCTTCACTTTAATCTACACATAACGTCATCAATGACAACCTTTTCTTCTTAGAAGGTGTCACCACTGCTCTTCATCGTACCCAAACAATTTCTCCAAGGTCACATCATGATGACATCAGCGATGCATCATGATCTTCAATGTTGTCCACAAGACTTCAATGCGTCTTCAATGAACTACACTAAACTTTGCACCTGCTCTATGTATTTTCAAGGGCTTCTTCAAGATAACTTCAATAACCTTCAATGTCAGTTCCAAATTCCTCTTCAAGATCCACAAGGTTCCAAAAAGCCTCCAAAATAGTCTTCAAGACTTCTCTAATTAGGGTCTTCTCCAACAACTGCACAATAAATCTTCTGCAAGATATCTCCAAGATAAACCTACAAAGTCTTCTTCAATATGCCTAAAAAAACTTCAGGTATGCTTCAGCTAGATGACTTCAACTCTTTAGTTATGCTTCCACTGAGTTCCAAAAGATCTTCACTTTCACTTCAATATTATCCTCAAGACTGCTCCAAATGACATCACTAGACTGGTCATAAATCTGACTTTTGTGCAAGATAATGTCTTCCAAGATCAAGTATAGAAGGCTGATTAAATCACAAGTCTGCTATAGGAGACTGTCTTCAACAAGGTGTTCAAGTTCGTCAAAACTGCTTCAAGGTTGTATGCTCCAAATGGATTTGAGAGGCTTTCTCAAGACGATTGTAAATTCTACTTCAAGGCTGATCTGAACTTGTAACAGCAATTCCGAGCTCCCTTATTCCTTCACAGGTCAGCTAGTGAATGACTGTACTTATCACCACAAATCCGAGCCGCAACACAAAATCGACTTCTTACAGTGCTAGTCGGATCATCCACTGAGGCTAACACTCTTGGACAAAGAGAGACCCCACCACCGAGGCTAACACACTGAGTCGTTTTTCTTATTAGTTCACGAAAAATTCACTTTTTCTATTTGCATTGATTACGTCCTTCAATTCATGTGGATACATATATTATTTCTGCTCCAAAAACCCTTTTTACGTCAAATCTAACTCCTCTATTTTTTTCGATCCGATGATGCCATTTCGAGAGATCTTAATCATCAATATATAGTGTATGTCTTGGTTTAATAAGTCGACTTGTGATGGTGGATCCGACTCAAATTAAATGCATAATATGCTTATATGTATAATGTCCAACGTGTAATATCATCACTTCGTTGTCCAAAGTTTTTGAATTATATCATGTAACATTTAATTATGTGTGTTCAATGAGAAACACATCGTTTACGAGAACTCAACCAAGAAGCTGACGTATATTATTTATTAAATAATTAACCTCTTCTTTGGCATATGCGGGTTTCTTTTTAACTTTTCTTTGGCTCACTTTTTTTTTTACCATTATTTTAATTCTAATTTGGATGTTGGTTTACCTTTTTATTTATGGGATTTTTTTTATAAGGAATCTTCATATACTTCATGACCTAGAATTTTCACATGGACGTCTAGGATTATGGTTTCAAAGACTAGGGAATTTGGCAGTGTCATTCTCAAGTATGGTTAACATCTAGGGTTAGGGCTCATCAATAAGCTATGCTAGATTAAGGTTAGGGTTTCATAAAAATATTAGGGAAAGAGGTTAGGGAAAATTCATGCATCACAAGAATATTTTCCATCAATAATTCCATACTAATATCAATGACAACCTTGACCAAAAATCTCCCCCCTTTGTCATTGATGGCAATATTCTTGCCCTTCCAACATTCTAAGACTAGGGAATTTGGCAGTCTCATTCTCAAGTATGGTTAACATCTAGGGTTAGGGATCATCAATAAGCTATGCTAGATTAAGGTTAGGGTTTCATAAAAAATATTAGGGAAAGATGTTAGGGAAAATTCATGCATCACAAGAATATTTTCCATCAATAATGCCATACTGACATCAATGACAACCTTGACCAACAAAATAGTGAAATTTTGTGGTTGGGAGTTATGGCTAGGGAGTGGAATCAACAAATTCAATTTGGTAGCCATGGAGTTCTAATGGAACTCATTTTGGTTAAAAAATTGTGAGATTGGAGTTATGGGCTCTATAATCAACTGGGAGTTGTATGGTTTGGCCTGGAAGGGTGTCTGGAAGCCCTGGAGAGCAGCAAGAGATCATAGAGGCCATAAGGTTGAGAATTTCCTTGGCTAGTTTTAAGGTGATTTTGAAGGTTATGACACTACTAAGAGACTATTGGGTGTAGAGAATGGTTGCACCCCTTAGGCACAAGTTAGAGGGAGCGTGAACTTGTGGCCCGAGGTTGTTGGGGTTGGTACCTTGGGAAGTGTTGTTGTTTAGTAATCAATGTACAAACTATTGCCCATGGAATTGAGGCCCCAGCTCAGGGATGACCCATGGTTGATATTTTATGAACCACGTGGTCTTTGGATGGGTGAAATGTGGAAGGATTGCAACCAATTGGCCTTTTTTTCAAATAAGTGTTTATGTGCCATGCGTTGTATTTATTTGCTATTTTCTTGTAAACCCTAGTTAGGGTTTGGTATTTTTGTGTATTAATTTTGTTGTGCATTATGTATTTGATATGTGTATAATTATTGATTAAATGTGTGATTAAACTTTGAATTAACACATGGTACACAATGGTTGGGTATTTCTTGAATAATGCAATTAGTTATGCATTCATAACTTCATTAATTAATGCAAGGTATAGGTACATACCATGGAAACACTTGTGAAGTTAGATTAACCTTTACATAGTGTATAAATCAAACTTATAGGTTCAACCATGGGTTGGTGAGGTTAGAGGGGCTCTGGAAGTGATCTAAGGTTCAAAAATTATACCACGGTTTGAGCTTCCACTCGAAAATTCACAATACCTAGTTTTGTGTTTCTGGTAGCATTGCCCGATTAGGGGTTGGTGGTGTTATAAGGTAATTTTAACTTCTTCATTCCCAATTCCACTCATTAGCACGGAATTTATTCTTTACAACTTCCCTTATTAAACATACAACAAAACTGTGTGGTGTTAACAATGCGTTGAGTTATTTATATAACAAATAAGAAGTGGAATATAGTTATTTAAAAAGTTGCAAGTCAATAAAAGTATGAAAAAATTCCCATATGCTAGATATATTTGTTATTTGTTAAGGGATTTGGCACCGATGGTTAACTTTGATCATTGAATTTAGTGGGCATGTTGACCTTGTCAAATATGATATCTTATTAATGGTGCTAAGGAATTTGGAATTTAATTGGTGTAATAGTGTGCTTTTTAATCCATTAGAGATGTCACATGGGTACATGATTAAAGGCAACAATAAGTCATATTTTTGGAATTTGATTAGTATAAGGGGTTTCATGATGAATCCTATTATGTGTCCAATGATTGCTGCAACACAAATTCTTATCAATACATGAATTGTGGATCTTTACATTAATTAAAGTTATGAATCATTATATCTTTAGTTATAGTAAGGGAGTACCCACATTCCTTACATTGGAAGCATCCATGATACCAGGTACAAATTGGGACCAAAAAATTATAGAAACACAATCCTTGAGTCTATGAGAAAACTCATTATGGGATAAGGTGCAAGTTAGGAGTGAAAACTTGTAGGAATACAATCCTTGATTATATGAGAGAACTCATTAAATAATGTAATTTGGTTCCTATATTAAAAAATCAGCAATTTAACACAATGAACTAGCGTTAGAAAGTGACGAAATATAAGTACGTAGTGCAATGTTAGGAGCATATGATTATTCACATGGGGAGAAAAGTTTGTAGTTTAAGATAAATATGATTATTTATTCTATAAAGTGCACATTAAAGTATAACAATAACAATTCTTAGCATAGTTTGCATAATGACTCAATAAATTTAAGATTGAACAACTCAACTTATATGTGAAAGTGTGAACTTAGCAATAAACCATCCGACTAGTTAAAGAACCTTATAGGAATGCAAATAACAAACACACAAAATGATTAATCAATATAGTAGAAAGTTTGAGCATAAAATTTAATGTTATAAGGAAATTTTAGGATAGAACCTAATGTTATAAGGAAGGATTTTATGCTAGGGATGTGTATGGGATATAGTTGTGGAGAAAATAGTTCAAGGATACAAAGAAAATTTATGATGAACTCTTAAGATAGAAAATTAACCAACCAAATTTAAACAATATATTATATATATTTATAGATGAATTCAAATGATTAATTGAGGTAACCCCTAACATTCATTGCCATGTATAATGAATAAGGATGATCATTACTTCATCCTTTAAAACTATGACTCCATGGTGTGCATTCAATTGATGATTTTTTTTTTCATTTATACATATATTAGGTTGAGTCGGTCAACTTTTATCATCCATATTATTTTTCACATGACACTTTTACATTGTAATATGGCTCTATTGTGGCATATTTTGATGTCATTTTGGTGTGACAAAGCATTGGGTGAGAGAAATATAGCTTGATAATAAATTGGCATTAGTTGTATGTGAGGATGGTGCAATACATGTCATAGGATAGTTGGTACATTGTTGCGAGATTTTGAGACTTTGCAAAGATCTAGCATAGATTAGAATTGTGAAAATGCATGCATCACTTATTCCTCCAAATTTTAATGATCACCATTGTGTTAGAAGTAGACATGTTAGTTCCAACTTCATTTTAATGTTGTGTTAAAGGATTAGTTCCCATGGAACTTTCCAAAAAGTTAGAAAACTTATATTGCTAGTAACCAAGTGAGAAATACTTAGCTTGCATTAGAAATTAATGATCTTCTTTAATAATCCAAAATAATGAAATATATTTTTGGTTGTGTTGCATCATCTTCGAAATTATATTCTAAATTTGTTTTAGGTGTATTTAATTGTGTCTATGTCAAATAGGGGTTCAATCTACAAAATATTCTTAATAATTATATACTACAGCCAAAACAACTCAACATTAACCTCTAGTTTTATCCCAATATATGGTGGGAATTAGATTTCAATGTATTGTACTTGATGATGGTGTATCAACCATATCACAATGGACTGAGCTTGTGATGCAAAAAAGTGTTAGGACCCATATCCATGTCCCAGTATCTCATAATTTTTTCAAGATGAATCCAAAGTATAGAAAATAGAGTCACATACAGAGAGTACTAAATAAATTTAAAAAAAAATTAATTTAAAAACCTTTAAATGGTGCAAAACAAGATCAGGAAACAAGCATATCAACATTGAACCGAAAGACAATTTGAAGAGTGTGATTAGGTATTTTTGAGACTACAAACTTATAAGAAATCTACACTCAAGCAAAACAAGAATTATAAATTAGCTCCAAAATTATATGGACACTAAAATATTATTCATAAGATTAAACAAGTGGCATATTAGTTAGATTTGCTACCTTCTCAAATTCATAAAATTTTTCATATATCTTTCATAAAAAAGGCTTTTGGACAAATTATGCTAGCCCAAACAGAACTTCTGAAATTAAATGAAGAAGGGAAGTTGATTCTTGAACTAGAAAAATTTATAGATAGTCGTTCTATATCTCTTCAGAATAAAACCATTATGGAGAACCTAATCAAGTGGAAGAATATGCCTCTAGAAGAAGCTACATGGCAGAATGAAAAATTAATGAAGAAACATCCTCAATTACAAGCTTTGATGCCACATATTTTTTAAAATAGGGAGGCTATGTTAAGGCTTTAAAAATCATTCATAGTTGCTTTTCTCTTTATTGTTGTAACTATTTCAAAGCTGTAGGAATGTTTTTTCCTAAATTATTTCTTGTTATGTTTTAAAAATGTGTGAAAATAACTGATCTTAAAAATGCAGCAACACGAACAATTTTTGTTGAGGCTCTGAGGCTGTCAGTCCTGTGTGCATCGATAGTGCATCGACCCTGCCTGTCAGTTCACTTCCTAGATCTCATATTGATCTGATTCGCTTTTCTTCTGGAGATCCCTCCCCAGTGATCCTTTTTTTCGAGCTTTCTAGCCTTTGAGCCTCTTATTGGCTGGGTGGTCACCTATGGTCAATCTCACCCTACATATTTGGATTAGGAAGTTGTTGCATTTAACTTGTTGATCTCCAATGGGCCTAAGTTTGAGAAGGCCTCCGCCTCACGTTTCATGAAGAAGTTGGATGAAATACCCAAAGTTGAAATTTCAGCACCACAAACCTATCTTCGTGCCCTTCGGTAAGCATATCAAGGTCTTATGGGATTATGGCCCTCTCTAAGAACTTTTCAGCAATGGGTTATGAAAAAATGGAAGCCATTGATAAAAGGAGAATTGACCTCCTCTTTCTGTGGGAAATGTTTCTTCACAATTTTCTTTGAGAAAAAATCAGATTGGGACAAGATCTTTAAGAGTGGGTTGTACTTCATGGGGGAAAAGGGCTTTACCTTGATTGTTAGAGTCCTAATTTCAATCAGGACTATGATGTCCCTTCTTCAGTCTCGGTTTGGGTGAAACTTCCACTTCTTGCCCTCTATTGTTGGAATGATGCCACATTAAGAAAGATTAGGAATGCCCTAGGGAAGTATGTTGACCGTGTTAAGTTAAAATATGTTTTTTTTTCCTTGTGCTAGGATTTTTGTCGAAGAAAATTTGGAAAAAGGCTCCCCGTAGAAACAAATTTAAATCTGGACAACTGGTTAGACATCGAAGAAGTAGACTATGACCAACTCCCTTTCAGATGTAAAATCTGTCATGATTATGGGAATTTTTCCAGACACTGCCCCAAGAAACAAAAATATCTAGAGAAGAAAAATGAGCAAGGATACCAATGGAAACAAGTGAAGAGAAGAAGAGGCTCTCAACAGAAAAACCCTACTCCTCCACAGGTTTAGGAATAGGAAATAGAAACAAATCTAGGCCCCTCTCCCAGAAATAACTTAGTGGGAAATGGAGTAGGTTCAAGCGGACCAACCAGTAGAGGAAACTTAGGTAATATGTAGGAAGTGCTAGCACAAAAGGAATAATAAGGATATATTCCATAGGAAAATACCCTAAGCATTGAAGAGGTGCTGACCCTCGTCTCTCCCCTAGCACCTCGTTGGCGAATCATCGAAAAATAAACCCAAGGAATATATTAATTTAATGAAAATTGATTCCCTAGGTACACAAGATGATTTCCTATCTCCAAGAGAAGGTATCATTGCTGCTTCCTTCACTAGCTCAATAGATAAAAAGTTGGACATGGACAAGGCTCGAGAGATAGATCACATATCACGAATATCAGGATGAAAAAAAAATAGAGAAATTTACAATGAAGAAACAAAAAAAGAAAAAGAATTGGGTCATCAAGCCACCCTTAAAAATATATTCAAATGGGGGATCAAGGCAGAAGATGAAATAAAAGACCAGTTGGCACGACCTCATGCAAGGGGCCACCCAAAAAAAATCAAGCAATGATAATATTTTCCTGGAATTGTAGGGGCTTAGGGTATGAGAAAAGGAGATCATAAGCTAGATTCCTCATTAAAAAAAATATCCCTTCATTTCCCTTCTTCAAAAAACAAAACTTGAAGACAAGTAATCACTTCCAGGTTTGGAATGGAAGTGGAGTTTCCTTAGTAAACGATTGGGGTGCGTCAAGAGGCCTATGCACCCCTTGGGCTCAATATCAAGTTCATCTTATACACTCCTCCAAAATTTTCCATTGGCTAAAATCCACCTTCCAAGATCTCGCCTCTAATAAGGTATGTACAATAGTCAACATTTATATGCTTGTGAAATTTAGTGAGAGACAAGAATGTTGGGACTCTCTTCATTCTCTGGTGGACTCGATATCTGAAACCTATGGAATTTTTAGAGGTGACTTTATAATATTCTTCATAGTTGTGAAAACAAAGGAGGGTTGATTGTCAGAGACCCCTTCCAAGAACATATGGAAGAATTCATCTCTCATGCTCACTTGGTGGATATCAAACTAGTGGAGCTAAAGTACACATGGAGAAAAAAAAAATGGTAGGCCCTAACCACATAACAAACAGATCCGATCACTTCCTTTTCTCTGATGACTTTCACTACAACAATATTATGGAAAAACCCCATATCTTACCCTGGAATTTCTCAAATCACCACCCCCTCTTCCTATATCTTTTCCTTTCCATTAACTATGGCCCCATCCCCTTCAAATTCAACTTGAGCTAGATTCAGAGCCCTTAATTTAGTGCATTGGTCACTCAGTCTTGGTGTACGAGGGTAGTAGAGAAACCCATCTGAATTTGGGAGGTCAACATCAAAATGCTGAAATCCCACATCAAAACCTAGGTGAAATCCTCTAGAAAAGTCGGCTATGATCCCATTCATGAATTAGAAAAAGCTACCGAATCCCTCCAATCCTCCATGGAGACTAATCCAATCCCTAAAGAATTTTTGTCTCAAGATAAAATCCTCTTTGAAAAATACCATTCCCTTTTGAAAAATGAAGAAAAATATTGGTGTCTCAAATCCTACAACTTGTGGCTTTAGGGAGGAGATAAAAATATTAAGTTCTTCCACAAACAAGAAAAATTTTGGGAGAATAAACTAAACATAAAAAATATCGAAGTGAATGGCACCAAGATAAATGAATTCCAATAAATAAAAGAAGCAATAGTGGAATTTTATAAAAGCCTCTATGCCCATCAAGCCCACGAATCAAAGGAGGCTGAGACCTATATGCTAGAGAATATTCCCCACATTATTAGTGAGGAAATGAGCAGAAGAGTCATTCTCCTTCTAGCTGAAGAAATGATCTAAATAACATCCTTTTCTTTTCATCTGGATAAAGCCTCTTGTCTAGATGGTTTCTCAGCTAATTTTTACCATAAATTCCGGGATATCATAAAAAGGGAATTATACAGAATGATAGTCTACTCTATGAAGAATAGTTGCATAGGTGGATGAATAAATTCATCATTTCTAGCCTTAATCCCCAAAGAACATAGACCATATTTTTTCCATATATTTCATCCCATCTCATTGTGCAATGTATCCTATAAGGTGATATCCAAAATCATATAAAACATGTTAAAGAAAATCCTTCCAATGATAATAACAGAAAATCAAGGTGGATTTGTCCCAGGCAAACTAATATTTGATAATATAATCCTAGTTCAAGAGACCATATTCTCCAACAGAGAAAGGGGAGACAAGGGAATCACCATTAATTTGGACATGGAAAATTATTTTGGCTGTGTCAGTCACAAGGTCCTCTTTAAAAGTCTGAGCAAAATGGGCTTCAACAACACTTTCATTCAATGGGTTTCACTTTTCATCAAATCTCCATGGATTGATCCTCTAATTAATGGTAGGGCCGTTGAATTCTTTCAGACTTATAGGGGCCTCCAAAAAGGTTTTCCCTTGTATCCCTTCCTGTACATCAAAGTAGCAGAATCGTAATTAGAATATTAGAGCATGAACACAACATCAGGTGACTCCTTGGTCTACATTTCACTAATTCAACCAAAAGTCCGAACCATGCACAATTTGTAAACGAAAAAATTCTATTGGGTGGATCCCCGGTGACTATAAAAAAGATATTTAAATACGTTCTGGACAAATTTATGGAATCCGCATGGGGTTTAACTAAATCAACTAATTATCAAATATTCTGTTGGAATATATCAGTAGGATTACGCCTTTAAATTGGAACAATTTTTTGTTTCAATTTCATAGAGGGATGGAAAAAGTTTAAGTATCTAGAAATCCCAGTTAGCTACAAATAACTCTCCTCCCAAGATTGGAAATCTATTATGGACAAGATAAAAAAGAAATTAGAGTCATGGGGGGCTAGATGGCTCACTATTGTAGGAAGAATCGTTCTTATTAAATCAATTCTATTAGTTATCCCCCTTTATAATTTTTCAGCCTTGCTAGCCCCTCTCTCCATCTAGAAATCCCTTGGGAAGTTAATCCACAAATTTCCATGGGAAGGTAGAAAAAACACGATCAAAAAGTTTCATTTGATAAGTTGGAGCACAATTCGCGCCCCCAAAGAGCATGGTGGCTTGGGGATCAGAGATCCAAATCTAATGAGCTAGGCGATGGTCGTAAAGCTAGCTTGGAAAATTAGAATGGATACGGAATTTTGGTGGGTCAAAGTCCATTTTAGCAAGTATGAACAATGATCAAAGAAGGACAGGGCAATCCTCGTTGCCTCTTCTCTCTAATCTAGAAACTAATTGTAACATTATCTGATTTTATTTCAAAGAACCTAAACTAGAATCTTAGAAATAAATCCTCAATCCGATTATGGTAAAATCCTATTATCAACTGTCCCTCTCTCCGTGGATATAAAGAACTCTGACCTCTACATTGGTTCACCCATGAAAATATTCTTGCAGGAATCTAAAAATGGAAGGACAATGGAACATGGGAAGACTGGCATCTAGATAATGTCCCTCCAAATCTCAAGTACTTAGTGGATATCCTCAAATTTAAACTATTGGGTTATGCTCCAATTAACCAATCAAAGAGTGAAAAGCTCAAATGAAAAGCTCACTCCTATACTATAAAGGTATGGTATGAAGAGCTTCTCTTTTCCTTCCAGATTCTGCTACGATCCTCCACATGGAAAATGCTTTGGGTCATCATTTCCATTCCAAAGGTAAACACATTATGCTAGATCCTCTTCTAAAAAAATATTATGACTGTAAAATATCTCAGGAAGAGAAGTATATATGGACCCTCACAACACGCTCTGTGTAAGCTCCATGAAGAGACTATTTCCCATCTCTTCTTGCCCTTCCCCTTCGCTTCTCATGTATGGATCTTAGCTCTTGGTCTCATGTATGGATCTTAGCTCTTGGTCCCCTGTCTCGATGGCTAAAATAACCCTTTTCCATTAAGAATTTCATTAAGGGTTAGAAAAAGCAATACTAGGGGTCCTTTGAAGGGAATCCATGTCTGAAATGGATAATGTGGACCTCTCTCCCAAAATTTATAAGTTGGAAAATCTGGGTGTCAAGAAACAATGCAATTTTTAAAGATGTCTATATTTATGATCGAGCCACAACCATTAAAGTGCTTTCTCTATGTTTTGAATTTAACAATTTTAAGCTTAATGACCAAGAAAAATCTCTGTATGTTGAATAAAATCGCTATATATAACTCCTTATAGGCCCCCAATTCATTCCTTCCTAGACAAGGAAAATAGAAGGCACAACCTCTAGGAACTAGAAACTTAGACACTCAGATCAGGAATTTGCAACTTGGTTCTCCCAAAAAAATTCGTATACAATATTTTTTGATGGAGCTTTAAAAAGGAACCCAAGGGTGGCAGGAGGGGGAGGGATTCTTCTTAATCCTGAATGAAAATTAGAACTCAAGTATGCCTGGGGAATAGGTTAGAGAGCCAACAACCTGGCGGAGCTGTATGCACTATATGATAGTATACATATAGCTAATAAGTTGAGGATTTCTTCCATATTAATTACTGAAGACTCTCTCATGTTTATCCAACATCTCTACAAAGGCTCTAATCCAGAGAAAAAATAACTCGCAATCATTATTTTCAGAATCTGGGCCTTGTTGATTGATTTCTCATAAAAATATTATTTCCATGTACTGAGAGGACAAAATGAGGCAAATTTTCAAGGCAATAGCGAATTTTTACTAGATTTCAGGAAATGGGAGATGAATGGGTCAATTGAGTAGCATGATATTCCATTAAGAGTTTAATATTATTTGTTGGACCCCTTTCCCCAAAAGGGAGGTTTCAATCCAAGGTGATAAGACATCTAAGCACAAAATATAGAAGGACGTCCCTTCCCCTCTTGATCCCAATCTATCTTGTTTCAGCTCCAACTATTTTCGATGGTGTAAAGGATGCGTCATGCTCTACATGATGATGAAATGTTTGAAGTTCGACCATCTACTGGATGTGGCATCCTAGTCACATGCCAACGTTTAATAGTCTGGAGAAAATCCTTCACAACATTGTGGAATATTGCACAATGTGTCTAGTTTATCGATTATTGGGAGGGAATGGAAAGCTAAGACATCCCTTCCTCCAGCTTTGGAGGTCCTTATTAGTGCCCTCTCTGTCCAAACCCCCAAATTGCAGGAAATCTAGAGATAAATTAAATCAAGCAGAATAACAAATAGAGAGAACACATTCTTTTTCTTCATGAAGAGCTCTCGAAGAAAAAAACACAGATAACCCAACTAGTAAACGAATTAGAATTTTTCCGTCTCCACTATGTAGATTTACAAGCTCAGATTAATGTAGACAATGATTGCAAAAATTCTAGCAGTGCACCAGATGGTCCCTCCGAAAATATGTCTTATGATCCGCTAAGTTGATCCATGACAATGCCATGTAAAGTTATTTTCGTTGGTGGTATTTTATGTACAATCTATGGTTGCAACAAATTTTGTTTCATGTATGACTAGAATAATCATGTAGTGAAACTTTTTCAATCCTCCTCAAGGATTTACTCAGAACAAATAACTTCTATGTACTTCATCTACGCTTCTCCCTTTTTTCCAGCTTCATTATGGGCACAAATTTTATAAAAAATCTTACTCATTTTTGTTAAAAAAAGGGCCTTAAAAATATCTCATCATTATTTTGTTGGTTATATTTAGGCTAACTTAGTGGTATATTACATGATGTCACTATTATCTCTTATTTATAATAAAGGAGATTCATTTGTATAGAAATCATATTTTGTGCATTGAATTCATTGTAAAGAAGATTCCCCCCTAAAAGTGAATTACAATTAATTGACTCCTTATAATTTTCAAGGCAAGGAGTTTATTATTCTTGCTATTCATATACTAATTATGGAGCTAGTTCATAACATAAGCTAGAACTTATCCCCATTTAAGAATTGGAGTTTATTATTCTTGCTATTCTTATACTAATTATGGAGTTGGTTCATAACATAAGCTATAACTTATCCCCATTTATGAATTCATATTGCCTATGATTTTTATCATCACTTTATTTATAACTTGCTAATGCTTCATTACAAACTGTGAATCTACTTGATAAAGTATATTAGTTTGTTGATTTATTTATACACTTGTGAAAAAATACATACAACTAGTGGTTAGGGATAAACCACACCCATGGGCTTATGATTTGTAATCAAAGGGGCATGGCCATATGATTCACCAACACAAATTTTCATATGTAGAGTAAATAAAAAATGTAAGCATAAAACTATAATAATCTTATGTCCATTAAAAATGATTGCATTTCTTTAACAAGTTTAGGCTCACAAAATTAAACATTGTAATAAAAAATACATAGACAACATTGGAGAAACACAATTTGAGAAAAAATATAGCTATCAAAATGGACAATGTACTATGGTTATTATTAATGGCGCTCTAAACACAAGGAATACAATACATAACATTAAAAGAGAACCTAGAGCTAACTGTAATGAGATATCTTCCATGAACTAATTAATTGGCAAGCCTATATAATTTGATCTCTCTAGCCTCTAAAAGCGCCAAAAATCTAATGTCAACTAGTAGAATTGGATGATTGTTTATCTCATATACCATCTACTAATCAACCAAGCCTCTAGTCCAACCACTAATATATTTTTCTCGATCAAATACCAACTTTAATCACCAACTCTTGCATTCATAGGTTTGAAGAAGGAAATGGCCTCTACAACCTTTTCTTGAAACAATTTGTATACTTACAAAATTCAACAATTTGGTTGTCTTCGAATGCCATGTCAAATCTCTTGATTGGTCATAAGGCCATATGTCAACACCCTATTTTCTCACATCATATTCCACATAGGTTTCACGTCCTTTGTTATAAGTCACCTCCTCATTTCTTCCATCTATGGGTGAAGGATTTTTCTTAAGCCATGTAGAGGTAGGAAGATCATTTGATGTGCATACTCTATAGTGTTTACAAAACGTTAGGTGATACGTAACAAGATTTGCATGGAACATAAACATTATTATTATTTCCACACAATTATAATTTTGAATGGAATTTGGAGGTAAATTTTACTATTTCAAACCAAAACTTGATGTGCATTAATCTCTACATAACCAATCCTCCACATATCCCCTTTCCTTAGTTACTCCACTCACCTAGTCTTTGTGTATAGTTTAAATCTAGTAAGCTCCCTCTGCCTTTCCCACAATTTCACATACATAAAACATGACATCATTTACTCATTCAAATTGGATCATTATCTTATTTTCCATCCATATTGGTGTTCTTATAGTGGAAAAATAAGAGGAATCAATGCACATGACCATTTATTCTCGTGGTCCCAGTTTGGAAATTTCTAGGTCAAAAAATTTAGGAGCCATTTTGAGGACTTAAATGAACACTTTTTGTGGTCTCAACCTTACTATGGACCTATATTCCATAATACACACTTCAATACCTTTCCAAAAACACAATAATCACCTCAATCAAAGCTCGTATGAGAAAGTTATGCCTCCTAGAAGTTGACCTATCAAAACTGACCACCGAAATTCGAGAGGATGCCATATAAACCCCCATTATTCATTTAAAATAGTCTAGCCACATGATCAGGATGAAAAATAATCTAGAAGAGTCAATGTTGTAACTATAGTTAAGTGTTGAAGGAGTCAAAACTAACCACTAGTATGATATCAGACTATGTAATAATTGAGCCACTAGGAGGAAAAGGGCCCTTCCATTCTATTAGAGTGCACTTTGTTCCATATATGAGAATAGTAGCCAAGATTAGATAAAGAGAGAGAAAAATGAGGATTTGTGCACTATAGAAACCCATGGTCCATAGGTCATACTTCTTTTTACTTGTACCCATTTCCATTAAGAGAAAGAGAGAGTAGAGCAACCTCACCTTCCAACTAGGTTTTCTCTCAAAAGGGTTTCCCAAGGTATATTTTGCATTCTTACAATTGTGAGTGATTTCATTTTTGTTTGTTCTCTATTTTATACATTTTACATATTTCATGCATAAAGCAATAACATAATAAATCTATAATTCTAAGGAAAAATAACCCTCATAGAATAGATTTCAAATTTTTAAACATAATGTTATAAGATCTGTTGTGATGAATTGTCCAGTGCAATATCCATGACAATTTATATATCTTATTGGTATCATAGAAAAAATATTTGGGTATATTGTTTGGATTTGCAAGGGATCTATATCACCTAAGTTAAAATTCATAGAACTTTAGCCATAGTCGACAACACTTTGACCCCAGCAACTTTGATCCTCCTAAAACTTCAATCTCTTGCAACTTCGACCTACTGCAACTGCAGAATTTTGACCCTTCAACTCCAACAACTTCGATCCTGCAACTGCCCAACAATTTCGTAGAGAGAGAGAGAGAGAGAGAGAAACTAGCCCAAGAACTTTGATCCTGCACTTCTCCTTCATCTTCCTACACTTCGCACTTTTTACTGCAATGCTTCTTGCATATAGAACTTGTTGATTTAGTGAGAAAATATATCAAATTCCACTTGTATATATAGGCTTCTTGTGGGTCAAATTTCTCCCTTGTAGGACGACTTCATTAGGCAAGGGACGAATTGGTGTGGAGGTGTCAAAACTCATTTTTGACTAAAAAATAATTCTTTTTACATGATTCAAAAGCCCAAGAAGGGTCTCATAAAATGGACAATGAATTTAATTACTCAATATCAATCATATGAGTCCATAATGAGGACTTTTACTAATAAAATATGACCCAAGCATGAAACCCATGCTATAATAAGTCATTGTAGCAATGATAAAAAATATATTTTTCATTTTTTATATGTACATTACATAATGACTCAAATACATTCATGAAGACCGAACCTAGTTACATTCTTCAACTCTCGCTCTTAACTAGGGAGGTATTCATAATAACATATACAAGTACAAGGAAGATCTCAAAACATATGAAATATGAAGAGTTTAGGCACCACAATGCCATGGACTAGATTCCCGGCCAGGGCAATCTATCCAAGGTCTTCTAACAATTTAGGCACTCGTGGTGCCACAGACTAGATTCCTGACCAGGGAAATCTATCCAGGTGGGAATAATATTTACTAAAGATTTCAACCTCTCTAGGTACCATCAGGCTTACTTTATAACCATCAACCTAGGTATCCAGGTGCGTATACAAGGTGAGAGCTCTATGACCAATGCCACCCTCCCTACTTCGGGATCTAGACATCAAAACATAGTGCCGACTTGATGTACTCCCAGTAAATGTGTGTCACACACAAAGCCTCAACAAATCTCTTCCAAAATTTTATCATCATCAACAAAATCAACAATATATACTAAATGAAGCATGTTTCTAAGATATTCAAACTTCTTATTAGGAAGATACTTTGTTAGTGTATCAAATACCTGATCGTCGGTCGGTACATACTGTAGCTTCATAATCCCATCCTGCACCAAGTTCCTAATGTAGTGTAAATTATTGTTGATATGCTTCGTCCTATCATGAAACACGAGATCTTCAAACATCTTGATGAAAATTTGATTGTCACAGTTTATCACAGTAGGATCCATAGGCTTCTCGAACAAATCTATCAGAAGCTTCCTCAACCATACAATCTCCTTTCCTACTTCACATGCAACCACATACTCTGCTTCACACTACTTAAATAAACATGATCTTTCTTTTTACTAATCCATGAGATCATGGAAGATCCCAAAATAAAGCATCCACCAATAGTGATTCTTCCATTGGTCTCAGTTCCACCCCAATCAGAATCTGTGAATCCAATCAACTTGAATTCCTTGCTATCGTACTTTAGGCAGTGATGTATAGTTCCACGAAGATATCTCAATATATGATTGGCAGTTATCCAGTGATCATGATGAGGCTTCAACTGAAACTGACTAATAATGTTCACAAAAAAACATATATCCAACCTAATATTTACCTGATACATCATAGAACCAACCAAATTACGATAAGAGGTAGGAGCTATGAGACTTGAGTCAAAGCTTCTCAAATTTTTGAGATTTGTGATCATGGTAGTAGTCATGGGATTGGAATCCATCATCCAGAATTTCTACAACAACTTGATTATATACTTTCCTTTCCCAAGATTTATCTCCCCAGGTTTTTTCCATACTTCCAGACTTAGGTAATAGTGCATCATTCCTATATCCTTCACCTCAAATTTGGCTTTCAGCATCTTATTGCATTCTTGTATCCTTCGCTCCACACCTGTGATGAATAGATCATCCACATATAGTAGAATAATGACTGGCACATTATCCACACCCTTGATGTAGAGATTTGGATCAACAATACTCTTCACTAACCCAATTCTTAGAAGGTATGCATCCATTCTTGCATACCATACACCAGGGAAATTTTTTAGGATGGAAATCTATCTTAAAGTTTCGAAACCTTGGCGAATCTAACTAGTCCCTAACATGCAAATTATAAAATCTTTAGCGATATTTTTTTAAAAATATTCAATTCTCTAATGTTTTTATATAGTCTCTGTAAAATTTTGGCGAATTTTAAGGTTAATAATTTTAGGATATAAAATTTGGGCGAATCATTTTTAAGAAAAATGGAAATTGGTGAATCTCTTTTTTGGAAAAAACATAGAAAATTAGCCCACCTAGGAATATTAGCCCCTAAAATTTTCCTTGCCATGCACTAGGAGTTTGCTTCAAACCATATAGGGAATTATTGAGTATACACACATGAGTGTCTTTGCTATTTACTTTAAATCCCTCAAGTTGTTCAATGTATACTTCTTCATTGATGATCCCATTAAAAAATGTTGCCTTACATCCATTTGATGGATATTCCACCTCATTATTGTAGCCAATGAAACCAAGGATCTAATAGTAGTATACCTTGTGGTAGGTGCAAAGGTTTCTTCCTAATCTATGCCTTCTTTTTGAGAGAATCCCCTTGCAAAAAATATAGCTATGTACTTGTCTATATTTCTATCAACAACGTGCTTGATATTGTATATCCATTTATAGGTGACAATCAAATTTTCACTAGGTCTCAGAATGATTTCCCAAACCCCATTCTTCATGATGGATTGATATTGTTTTTGTATTTCCTTCTTCCATACTTCTTGATGAGCAACTTCTTCAAATGTAGAAGGTTCAACTTAAATAAGTTTTTTCATGTATGCGGCATATCCAAAATATCTTTTTGGCCTTTTTCTTTATCTAAAGATTCTGTTGGAACAGGGTCTCCTAACAAGCTACGAAACTGGTCCATTTTGGTTATTTTTTATTATATTTAGTATAGCGCAGGGGTTTTGGGGCGGGTCAAAGCCCCGAAAGCATTGTAATGGGGTTAAAGGGTAAACTAGGGGTCCGAAAACCATGGGTTGAGGACCATAGGAATGTTAAAGCTAGATTTTTATAAATAGAGAGGCATTTTGGATTGTAAGAGGTAGGATTTGATGAGCTATTGATGCAATCTGTTGTGTAAGCAATCTGTTTGGGTTTTTGGGGAACGGACTCCTGCTAGCTGTGTGCACAGAGATCCTAGTCCAGCTGTGTGCAGACCTTGCTGCTGTGTGCGCAGGTTGGGAAGGGAATTGTAAGGGTGACGAATGAATGAATATGCAGGATTATTAGATCTGAATCTGTGAGTACTATGGAATGGATTGCTGATAATTACTGTGTTATGCATTTTCGGTCTTTGCGCTGCGAAGGTCTGTATATTGAATGATTGGATATATTCTGCTCTGGTTATATCATGCTGCGGAAGTATGTGTATTGAATTAAATCTAGATCTGTTATGTTCAGGTTATGCAATGTTGTGTTGACGTTATGAAAAGCATATAATTGTAGATCTAGTGCACGTGGATGCAGTTGGATACATATTTGACCCTGCACAGAGACGAGGTAATCTGAACAGAATGCAGCCCTGCTTTCCTTACCCTTCCTTTCTCAGGGTGCGGAAACCTGGTTCCAGCACCCACCCATACTACTTCGGGTGAGACTGTGACCTGTGCAAGCAGGTCATTGCCGAAAGGTCCAGTAGTATAGGGGTTTGTTGGCAAACCTTGCACACCGAACTTGGGTCAGGACCCCTCAAGCCAACAAATGGTTCCGTTGCCGGGACCGGAAGAGATCTGAGAACGGGATTGGGTAGTGGCATCAGAGATCTAGCGTAGGGCTGAATGAGCCAAGGTACAACGCGAAACAGTAAGAACTATCGGAACAGGCGAGAGGAAGATCGCCCTGCCCATGGTTCATCGAGACCTACACGAAATTCATCAGCCACCCCGACGCTAGGGCCTCAGGAAGGTAAACCGGAGGAGCCCATGGCGGCACACTTAAAATTACCCACCTTTAAAGGAGCAGTCAATGAGGACCTAGAACGATTCTGGTTGGTGGCCGATTTGGTATGGACGGCGCAAGGGGTGGTAAGTGATATTGTAAAAAGAGCGCAGCTATCCTTGGATTTTGAGGAAAGGGCACTGGATTGGTATATGTGTTACATATCTCAAAACGAGAGCTCAACACTTCAAAATATTAAGGATGCCCTAAAACAACAATTCCGGAAACCGAAATCCTATTCCCAACTGGTATCGGAAGTAAAATACTTCAAGCAGGGAGCATCTGAGTCAGTCCGGGAGGCTGATCAACGGTTAAAGAAAGAAATCCGGGAAGGCGAGTTCAAGTATGATGACAAACAACACATAGAATGGTTTATCGCTATGCTCCTACCTCACTTGCGTACGCCCATGGGCTATCAGACTTTTGAATCACAAGAAAAAGCCTTGGAAGCTGCCACTTGAAGTGGCACCTAAGGATGACACAAGGGAAGGCGTACAACAAATTTAGGAGCATCTCGGGGCCATGCACATGGAAATACAAAGCTTATGGATGGAACGAGGGAAGGGAGTAACCACGGACCTTTGGTGCGAGGATTTCCGGGTGGTGGGACTGCATGATACAACCCAGTGTCCGCAGATAAATAGAGGTGAATTGAAGCAACAATGGTGCAGGTTCTGCCTATCTATAGGACACGATGAGCAGAATTGCTGCACATATGACTTACTGGTAGATCGGGGAACCCTCTATAGGGTACAATCCGATCCTGCCTCTCCGAGATCCCCCGCGAGCTTTGGTGGCTCCCTTGCACAGGGTAGGGGGGGCAGGGAGGAAGCGCTGGACGAGGACGGGGCAAAATGATTCACTACAACTGTGGAGAGGTAGGGCACTTCGCCCGGGACTGCTCAAATCCCACTAGGCAGACCTGTAAATACTGCCGAAAATTGGACCATGAACTCGAGACTGCTCAATTTTTCTAACAAAGATGAAGGACAAACAGTCTACTCCCACACGAAATATACAGAGAGTCAAAATGGAGCTAAGGAGCATCTGTAGCATGGTCACCCAAAAAGCAAGAGAGGAGCTTGCTGTTTAGAAGGAACCAGCTCCCAGGCAGCAGGAATCACTGGGAGCCCCTGCGCAGCTTCCAGAAGAAGAAGTTCAAACCTTTTTTGAGGGCATGCTTGAAGCTCCTACGCAGCCTGCAGGCGGGAGAAAGTCTTCAAGTATTACTGCAGGATTGCACAGCTCAGCCCAGCATGAAGACTGAGGTCAAGGAAGTACACAAATTACACAGCTATAAAAGGTGCACCGGGAGAGAGATGCGCTTGAATGCACAGATTGGTGACTATGAGATAGATCAGGTTATTATTGATCTTGGATCTGATGCGAATGTCTTACCAAAAAAAACCTGGCAACGAATGGGAGAACCTAAACTAGACTGGTCCACCATCCAGCTGCGAATGGAAAATCAACAAAAGATCATCCCTTTGGGATGGTTTCCAAGGGTTATGGTTGATGTATCAGGAGTAAAGGTCTTGGCTGACTTTGAGGTAATAGAAATTGTGGAAGATACGGACCCCTATCCTGCACTCTTGGGGATAGACTGGGCTATTGACGTAGGAGGTGTCATTAATCTAAAAAAACGTAGCATGGTGTTTGAGATGAATGGGACACGTGTAATAGTACCACTGGATCCCGCTGAGAGCGCACGGTATACCGAACCAACATATGAAGATGAGGAGCTCGATCACATCTACAGGATGACAGCACAGGACGAGGACCAAGATAATCCTGCAATAGGTGGAGTATTCAACTGGGAGAAGAACAGGGAGTAATTTTCTGATCCAGATGAAGAACTTGAGAAGTGGTAGACTCGGCTACATGATGTTTCAACCCTACGGTGCCCTCGGATTGCAAGGACTCTCTACTGCATCACTTCGGAGGTAAGGGACCTTCCCCACTTTGATGGGTCTAGTACTATCCAAGACTTCATAAGAACATTAGAAGCTAGTGTGCCCAAGGATCAACGACTCTAGGTGCTCAATCTTGCACTACGCGACACACCTGCCTGATGGTAGGATACCCACAAGAAAGCATTCTTGGACTGGGAGATGTGTCGGGATAGGATGGTGCTGCGATTCACACCCCCTGCTGATGTGCGCATGAAGATATTCCTGTGGCCCGGAGATCCCAGTGGGCAAAGTTGTCGAGCTACTCACGGAGTACCAGGACTTATTCCCTACAAAGTTTTCTGAGCTCAAGGGAATCATGGGGGACCTCGGCATTATGCACATCACTCTAAAGCTGGAGGCACGACCCATAAAGCAGTGACCCTATCGGTTGAATCCTAAGTATAAACAAAAGGTTAAAGAAGAGATGGACAAAATTCTGACCATAGGTATCATTGAACCAGTTGAATAGTCAGATTGGATCAGCCCGATGGTCTTTCAGGAGAAAAAAGAAGAAGGAGAAATATGTATCTATGTGGACCTCTGAAAACTAAATGATGCCTGCGTTCACGACCCCTTCCCTACTCCCTTATTCGATGAAATCTTGGATAGCGTGGGTGGCTAGGAGGCCTATTCCTTCACAGATGGATTCTCGGGATACCATCAGATTATAATTGCACTAGAGGATCACAGTAAGACCACCTTTGCTACCGAATGGGGCTCCTTCCAATACACGGTCAACCCTTCGGTCTTAAGAACACACCTGCTATCTTTTCAAGGGTTGTAGTGGCCGTGTTCAAAGAATTTATCCATAAGTTTCTGGAGGTTTACTTCAATGACTGGATGGTGTTTGGCTTAGTAAAATATCATGTCTCAAACCTGCGATTAATGTTGGATGCATGTCGAAAGCACCAGATCTCCCTGAATGTCAAGAAGTGCATCTTCTACGTGCCGTTCGGAATATTGCTGGGTCATATAGTCTGTCGACAGGGTTTGATGGTTGATCCTGTGAAGATAGCTGTAATTATCAACCTGGAAGCCCCTACAACAGAGAAATAGCTACGCTCCATTCTCGGTCACACAGGCTATTACAGGAAATTCATTCAAGGATACGCCCTGATCACAACACCCATGGAACAACTGCTAAAGAAAGATGTCTCTTTTTTTTGGAATGATGAATGTCAGAAGAGCTTTGAAATACTCAAGGAGAAGATGATTTCTGCGCCCATACTGATATTCCCTGACTGGTCAAAATAATTCCATGTATAGGTTGATGCGTCAGGCATTGCCTTGGGTGCGGTCCTTACGCAGCCTGGCGAAGGGGATATTGATCATTCAGTTGCCTTTGCCAGTCGAAAACTCTCAGGTGCCAAATGAAATTACTCTACCACTGAACGCGAAGGACTGGCTATGGTGTATGCGCTACAAAAATATCGACACTATCTGCTGGGGGGACACTTTAAGATGTTTACAGACCATTCGGCTTTGAAATACCTGGTCAACAAGCCTGTGTTGGGGGGGAAGATTTGCCGCTGGTTGTTGCTGTTTCAAGAATATGATCTTGAGATCATCGTGAAGCCTAGAATGTTGAATGTAGGCCCAGATCATCTGTCTCGTATTGATTCAGGGGAAGAACCCACTAACTTGGACGAAGGCTTACCTAATGCACAACTCTTTACCATTAAAATGGTGGATGACCACTTTTCTAATATCCTTGAGTTCCTTACTACGGGTATGGCCCCTGCTGCATATTCGGTGCAACAAAAAAAGGAGTTGGTTACCCGAGCGACAAACTTTTCTATCATCGCAGGACAACTATACAAGCTAGGCACAGATGAAATACTCCGCAGATATGTATTAGAACATGAACGACCCGCCATCCTCGTAGAGGCCCATGAGGGAGTCGCTGGCGGCCACTACGCAGGCAGGGCTACATCGCAAAATATTTTGAGGGCTGGCTTGTTCTTACACCTATTGTAGAATGTGTGATACCTGCCAACAAACTGAATGCCCCTCACGATGCGATGATATGCCGTTACAACCCCAAATGGCCCTAAAGGCTTTCGATAAATGGGCCATTGACTTTATAGGACCCATTAATCCACAAGGCAAGAAAACCGGCACACACTACATTATCACTGCCACTGACTACATCACACGATGGGATGAGGCACAGGCCGTGAAGGATTGTACCGCTGATACTGCTGCGCACTTCATCTTTGAGCAGATTCTGACGAGGTTTGGCTGCTTGTAAATCCTAATGAGCGACAGAGGTACACATTTTTTTAACCAAACGATTCAATATTTGAACGATGAATTCCGGATCCACCATGCCAAGAGTACACCATACCATCCCCAAGATAATGGGATGGTGGAAGCTTTCAACAAAATTTTGGAGCAGGCACTAACGAAGGTTTGTAATGCCGATCGTAGTGATTGGGATATTCGCATCCCCTCAGTCCTATGGGCTTACCGGACGACCTGCAAAAGATGACCGGTAGGACACCTTTCTGAATGGTCTATGGCAAGGAGGCCATCATGCCCATAGAATACGTTTTTCCTAGCCTACGCATTGCAACATTTACAAATATGGCAGACTCCGATATCATAGAAGAATGCCTGGTGCAACAAGCAGCATTGGAAGAAGATCGGTTTATTGCTCAGTTTCAACAGCAGGTACAAAAATCTAGAGATAAAGCCTGGCATGATCGACACATTCGCCAGAAGACATTTGTCACAGGTGATCTTGTATTGTTATACAACAACAAATTTGCAAAACATCCTGTCAAATTCCGACAGCACTGGCTTGGTCACTACATAGTTCGAAAGGTTACGAATGGCGGAGCAGTCCAGTTAGCTACCCTGTGCGGTGACCTCCTCCCTGGTTTTGTCAATGGGGGTCGATTCAAACCATACAGAGCTATGAATCATGGGGTCGCAACAGTGCCGTGACTCGGGACGAGTCACAAGATTGTGTTGGGGGACTGTTGGAACGGGGTCTCCTAACAAGCTACGAAACTGGTCCATTTTGGTTATTTTTGATTATATTTAGTATAGCACAGGGGTTTTGGGGTGGGTAAAAGCCCCGAAATAATTTTAATGGGGTTAAAGGGTAAACTAGGGGTCCGAAAACCATGGGTTGCGGACCATAGGAATGTTAAAGCTAGATTGTTATAAATAGAGAGGCATTTCAGATTGTAAGAGGTAGGATTTGATGAGCTATTGATGCGATCTATTGTGTAAGTGATCTGTTTGGGTTTTTGGGGAACGAAATCCTGCTGGATGTGTGCGTGGAGATCCTAGTCCAGCTGTGTGCGGACCCTGCTGCTGTGTGCGCAGGTTGGGAAGGGAATTGTAAGGGTGACGAATGAATGAATATGCGGGATTATTAGATCTGAATCTGTGAGTACTATTGAATGGATTGCTGATAATTACTGTGTTATGCATTTTCTATCTTTGCGCTGCGAAGGTCTGTATATTGAATGATTAGATCTATTCTTCTATGGTTCTTATCATGCTGCAGAAGTCCGTGTATTGAAGTAAATCTAGATCTGTTCTGTTCGGGTTATGTAATGTTGTGTTGATGTTATGAAAAACATATAATTGTAGATCTAGTGCACGTGGATGCAGTTGGATACATATTTGACCCTGCGCAGAGACGAGGTAATCTGAACAGAACGCAACCTTGCTTGCCTTACCCTTCATTTCTCAGGGTGCGGAAACCTGGTTCCAGCACCCACCCATACTACTTCGGGTGAGATTGTGACCTGCGTAAGCAGGTCATTGCCGAAAGGGCCAATAGTATAGGGGTTTTTTGGCAAACCTTACACACCGAACCTGGGTCAAGACCCCTCAAGCCAACAGATTCCTTTCACAACTCCATATCCTTCAACATCTTCAAGAGTAGCTTTTAACCAATTTGGCCTCTTCCTTGTGTTCAGTATGATCACATGTTGAATAGGCTCACTTGGTCCTTCTTATTCTTCTTTAATAGTAGTAGGATTGTCATGGTTTACTTCTTCTTCTTCGAATGATGGAATGGCTTTGTCATCAAAATCAATAGGAATATCTTTGTATCTTTTGTAGGCATGGTTTTCATTAACTATAACGTCCCTGCTTACTTCAATATGTCTTCCTTCCTTGATGTAGATTCTTTATGCTTTTTACGAGAGACTGTAGACAACGAAGATCCCTTTGATGCTTGTATAATATAGATTCTTTCGCTTGTCCTTTGGAATGTGGATATAGGAAGGACACCCAAAGATTCGGAGATGGTCCAAACTTGGGTTCTTCTCAACAATTCTATGATGACTTCTATTTTGAATATATATTGTTGTCATTGCTGCTTCTTCCCATAGAAATTTTGGTAAGTATTGATCAAAGATGATTGTTCATATTGTCCTATTCTTTCTTTCAGCCACTCCATTTTTTTTAGGATAGTAGGGAACAATGAGATCCCTCTTAATTATTGCTTCTTTACAATATGAAATCAATTCTTTAGAAGTGTATTCCCCACAATTTTTGGATCTCAAAGTCTTTATTCTTCTTTTGGTTAGGGTTTCCACTTCAGATCTAAAATATTTGAATTTCTCAAATACTTCATCCTTTTTCTTGAGAAGGTAGAGAAATATTTATAGAGTGATCATCAAAGAATGTCACATGGTAAATATGAACTCCAAGTGATTTATTAGATGTAGGCCTACACACATCTCAATGAATAAGGCCTAATATTTCTTTAGATCTTTTTTCACTATTTGTAAATGGTTTTCTTGTATTTTTACCCAAATCACATCCCTTGCAAACTCCTTCAAGATATTATTTGATATTGGGGATGCCATTATTTAGTTGATTAAGAGAGGGAATGACCTTGTAGTATATATGGCCATATCTTCTATGGCATAGTTCAATGGGATTGATTTCCATATGAACCAAGACTTGAGGAGATGGTGTTATGACTCTATGTAAACTTCCTTAATGAACTCCAATAACCCTAGATTTATTGATACTTTAATATTTTCCACAAACCAAAACCTTTCCATCAACAAAATCAACTCTATCCCCTTTATATTCGAAGAAATAAATTGAAAGCAATAAATTGAAAGCAATTTTGTTTTAAAACCTAGAACATATAGTATATTGTTGAGATGTATCTAAGCTCCATTCTCCAACTTCAAATATGTTGATCCCAAACCTCTAACAACATATCTTTTTTTGTTGAAATTTGCAACAAGAAATAGTGAAATTGGCATCTAGAAATGAAATCCAGAAAATGGCACCCAAAAATGGCTACCATATGAGGCTTTTGATTTAATTTTCCCTTAATTAAATTGAAATAAATTTTTTAATTTCATCTCATGAAAACTTGTATTAGTTAAATGAGTTAGGAAAAATTAGTTAGCTTAGGAAATTAGAGGATGCATGCAAAGGGATATCCTACATTTTAGGACCCCTCGTCGAGTTATTTATGAGTTGTAATTAGTTAACTCAATTAATTGAGTTAAAATCAGTTTAACTAGTTATAAATGAGAGATGAGCTAGTGAGAGGTCCAATGAATTAAATTAGATTTAATTCACAAGTAGTGATCAATCAGTTAACTGATAATTCACTATAACTAGATCTTTCATGTTAGTTCTAAGGAAGACCCAACTAATTTTGAGGTTAAAGGGAAGATAACTATCAGTTTTATTATTAGAAAATTGTACAGGTTATGCATGAGATCATCAGGAAGACCTTGAAGGATTGAACAATCATTTTTGGGTATTTTCCTAATTAATAGGGGCTCAATTAGCCCAAGAATGCATAAGCAAGGAAAACTAGGCAGAGGCAAGCAAAAGGTTAAATGCTTGACTAATTTTGCTTAGATTGCAAGCCAAATTCGAGCAAGATTAGAGTGAGACAATCAACAGAGTGCAGGAAGTTTCTCTAGTGTGAGAAAGAATTGTATTTTTTCATGATCTTGGCCATATGAAATATAGAGATAGAGGGGTTTGGAGCAATTTATTTCCCTAGATACATCTTGTGTTGTGCGATTGATTGCTTCTTTCTCTTACTTGTTATCTGATTGTGCGATCGTGTTTTGTTTTCGCAAATTGTAGAAGGATTCAATATCTTGTTTTAGTACATTACAAGATCATTTTATATCCTGTTGGGTATATTTTCTATAGTTTTGTCTCTAATTCCACTGCATGAGAAGATGGTTCCTTTGATAGTGTGTGAAGTTGTTTACTTTCCCTGTAATGTTCCCAATTTTAGCCTCAAGCTAAAATGGAACATTATAGTTCCACATTTTAATTTTGTTTAATAAAATGGGCAAGGAGACATCTTAGCCAATTTTTAGATGAAAATAAAACACTCCTAATGTGAAAGGGGAGTGAATAAAGCAGCTGAAATAAACACCAATGGTGTGAATGGAACCTAGCTCACTTGGATTAGTCATCTTTGACTAAAGTCAACAACGATGCCTATAGAGGAGAAGCTTCCTAGAGAAGCTGCGCAGTTTTGGAGGGAAAAGCTTCACATGAGGGTGGAAACCCTAATTGGTGGGACCATGATGTAGAAGAGTTCTCTCACTTTATATGGAGGAGATGGCAGCCCATTTTCATTATGTTAGGTTTTAGATTTCAGACAAGGGTCTGCAAAAGCTTGCATCGCCGGGCTGTTTAGCAGGGTGATGGTGCCCTCGGGCACTAGGGTGTTCCCGGTCGGGAATCCCTACCTCTTCCTCAAGGAAGGATGAGGATTGAGCTACATTTCCTCAATCCAGCATTGGCCACAACTACATTCATCTTCTATAGCATTATTTCTGCAGCAGAGAGGACGTTGTGTTGCTGGGTGCAGCAAGAGAGGAACTCATGGAGCCTCTCTTGTCTAGTTTTCTTCAGTGGAGGAGTGATATACTCATTAGAGGAGCTGAAAGGAGGATTCCCGGGCTTCATTTCAGATCTGTTGGCATGGGCCAACATTCCATCATCTCCCACTGCACAGTCCATGGAGGAAACTGCGTTATTTTATGGAGGCAGTGAGAGAGGGTTTCATTGGGCTCATCAGGAGTGTGTTTCTGAGAAAAAGTGATCAACACTTTGTGTTAGAGGCATTATCAGAGGAGGGCATCTAAATTTCAGATCATCCAAGGCCTCATTCATATTTTGTGTCAGTTGCAGTGAAAAATCTGTTGTCACATTTTTGTATTCTCCGACATTTCTAGCAATCTTCATAGATTGGCTAGAAATCTTGTATTTCAACCCATTTCTTGTTCTTGGGCTTATTTATTGTATTACTTCAGCCATTTATGTATTTCATTCATATCGGCATCTATTCCTTCATATACATTGCGCAGTTGCAGCTACTCCGACATTTTATGGAGATGCAACAACTCCTGTATTTCATTGTTTATTCATTGGAGGTTTGCTCTTAGAGTTTGAGTGGCTTGTCCCTCAACTATTTATTGTATATTTCTATTGATATAATCATATAATGATGGCTTCATACATTTCCCTCTTATGGTATGTTCAGATTTGCAGAGTTCGGTGTTCATGTTCTTATGTTGTTGTAAGCTCTCTCATTGAGCATTGTTTTAGAGACCTAGATTGGGGAGATCTGAATAACCCATCTAGAGATATTTCTTTGAGCTCATATTCTACAGAGGAGTTGTATGAGATGTTATATATGGCTTCCCAATGTTGGTATGTCTTATTTTTGCAGCAGCTTTCTTATACAACGTCCTCAAGGACCCTGTAGCAGAAATTCCCGAGGTGGAATATTGCATATCCATAGGCAGAGTCTAAGAAGGGCCAGCTAGCCTCAGGATTTATCCCTTATTTAGAAGGAGTCATATCCTGTAAATTCCCCATCATTAAATCTCTGAAATGGACTTGTGATAGCTCGCTGAAGAAGGAATTGGAATATCTTAAAGATATTCCCGGTGGAGCAGCAAGTTCCCCATTTGGAACATTACAGTGGTATCAGAGCATGATCTTGGCTCAACCTGTGCCCAAGATCTAAAACTATCAAAAAGAGGATATTCTCTCCAAGGAGAGGAGATTTTCAAAGGAGACAAGGAAAGAGGAATGATGGAAGAGGAGGTTTCCCTTCTTCTTTTGCAGACCATTGAGCACACCATTGAAGATCTGCTGAAAGGGGAAAATTTTGGAGGAATTTGCTGAAAGGGGTTTGTTGTTGAGACAAATCCTAGCTATTCTCATGAAGGGTGTGAGCATTCAGCCACACATGTAGATCCACAGCGCAGTACATTTCCCATAGCTACTGCAAGAAGGATGGAGGAAAGAGTTGAGGCCTTTGGAGGAGCAGCACTGCAAAGTCAAAGGTATGATTCATGATGATTGATTTCAGAGTTCTATTTCATGTTCTCATGCAAATAAGAGATCATATGTTACAGTCACAAATATTTTTTCAAAGGGGATTGATGAGAACCAATGTTAAACATGGTGTGGAAAAACTACAAACACTTTGCATGCATGGAGGGGAACCATGAAACAAAGATCATTCCATATTTCTCGAGGGGAAGAAATCAGGAGGATGACTTGATAGAGGCAAGACCCCCATTATATGAAGGGCACTCTTCCATTTTGTGAAGGTGTGGAGACTTTCTTTCAAGGAAGGCCAAGATTCAAGGCCTCTCATTGATGGGGAGATACACTCACATATTGGTAGAGAGGAGGTGCAAGAATCTACAGCGCTGCACCATTGGAAGAAGGAGAAGATCAAGAGGATCAACATGAAGGGATGATGGAAATTCACCCTTATCTATTTTAAATATTCTCTTCACATAGAATAAGGACTACACTGCGCAGTAGAGAGAGAGAGGACCTTTCATTCCTCTCATATATTCAGTGCACTTCTATCTTGATGTCTCACTTTTGGAGGTTTTCCACTTGGGAGGCCACATGATCTAGGGATGATGAGAGGCATCATGAAATTTGGTTCACCACTCTTAGATTCTGGAGGGGTGGATACACTTGAGGAATCCATTATAGCGCAGAGAGTTTGGGGATAAGCACAAGGAGAAGGGATACACTCTCTCATTTTCAGTACCACCCATTCTCATCAGTTCACTGCATAGATAGGGTTGCTGTATGGATGGAGGATAACATCTTCATGATGTGCGATGATTTCTCCATAGATTTTTTGAGAGAGAAGACACTTCCTTCGGGAAGAACTATTTCATGCTTTGGAGTAGATGGAGGCCACTCATGCTTACATTTCCCAGGATCGAGAGATTCTTTGGAGGTGATAATCTCTCATGGGAGGCTTATTTTCAGAGATCATCATTTCATTGAGCATGAGCAGCTGCATGATGGCATGGCAGCAACTTGGAGGATGAATTTGACATGAGGGGATGTCAAGGTAGCAGGCAACAACGTGATGGAGCACCACATTGCAGAATACCAGCGCTGTCTATGTGGAGGATTGATCCATGTTGGAGGACTCAGATTCTGGTTGAGGGATCCCAGGATCTTGGTGCATGCATGATTTTTGGATGGCCTTGATGTAGATGGCAGATACTCAGTGGATGATATGATCATCTATCATCATGGCAGACTCTTCTTGACTAGAATTTCTAGTCTCAAGGAGAAATTATTTTCATGCAGCATTGAGAACTTCCTAGCTATGCATTTGAATGCATACCTTTCCTTGCTAGAGGAGTTCACTTGGAGGGAATTCAGCATGATCTACATCAGCATATGGATAGATGCATAGCCTGGCTGATTTTGAAGAGGTTGACACAACCATTCCCTTACTCATTAGAGGAGAGGGAAAGCATTCATGTTGAGCCATTTCAGCTCAAGAGCTCTAGTGCATGATGGAGGAGGCATAATTTCATATTTGGTATTGTAATTCTTTTCATTGATTGAGGAGCATGATGTATCAAGGAGGCTTGTTCCTTCTATAATTTTTCATGAGGATGTAATTGCAGCTACTTGTAGCCTTGATTTTGGCTAATTTTGTGATGGTTGTGGGGGAAGCCACATGTTTCTCGGTGTGCATCATTGGCACCAATTTGTATTCACATGTTTTCATCTTATGAGGAGATGTGTGGCAGAAAACAAGTGGCTAATACAGCACTTGTTATTTTTGACTTTGAGGCAGGCCAAGGAGGCGCTGCGCAGTTCCATGAGTGGAACTTTGAACCACTTTCCGGTTGTCATTTGGCAACTTGCTTTATTGTATATTTCTCCATGTATTTCTGATGTTTGTACACTCATGAGGAGCATTATTTGGAGAGTATTGTATGTACATCCCATTGGGAGCATGATTCTCCCCATTGTATATGTTTTATCTTGTAGGAGATACCATGGGCAAACCATGATTGCCACATTGCTACTTGTCTCTTCTTGTGGGAGGAACCACTTGGAGAATTTGCAGAGGCATTTCATGGCTGATTTTTCTTGATGGGGTAGCTTGGGCCATTCTTGGAGGCCATAATTTTCTAGCCCAAAGACAAAGGCAGCCCCATATCAGCAGCATATGGAGAGAGGGCCATCATGAGAACACAAGCACACTCTCCATTCAGCCCCAACTCATTGCAGAAATCAGGGGTGAGATTTTCATTTGGATGATTGCATGGATGAGAGGATCATCATTGGGAGTAGAATTTTCCCATGAATATCATCACTCCTACCTTAAGGAGGCCTTAGCACAACAAGAAGGATTCCACTACACCTTCTATCTTTCCATGAGGAGCATTGTTGACAGCTTGCATACTTGGGAGAGAGCATTGGAGGATAGATTCATTGCAGCATATTTGAGAAGTGGTGGGACCATTGATGAGGAGGCCACAAGAGAAGAAGGGGGAGAATTTTTTTTTCTCTCTATGTAGTTTCTTGAGGGCAAGCAACATGTGGGAGGGGAGGACTGTAATGTTCCCAATTTTAGCCTCAAGCTAAAATGGAACATTATAGTTGCACATTTTATTTTTGTTTAATAAAATGGGCAAGGAGACACCTTAGCCCCTTTTTAGATGAAGAAATAACACTCATAATGTGAAAGGGGAGTGAATAAAGCAACTGAAATAAACACCAATGGTGTGAATGGAACCCAACTCACTTGGATTAGTCATCTTTGACTAAAGTCAACAACGCTGCCTATAGAGGAGAAGCTTCCTAGAGAAACTGCACAGTTTTGGAGGGAAAAGCTTCACATGAGGGTGGAAACCCTAATTGGTGGGACCATGATGGAGAAGAGTTCTCTCACTTTATATGGAGGAGATGGCAGCCCATTTTCATTATGTTCTGTTTTAGATTTCAGACAAGGGTCTGCAAAAGCTTGCATCCCCGGGCTGTTTAGCAAGGTGATGGTGCCCTCGGGCACTAGGGTGTTCCCGGTCGGGAATCCATACCTCTTCCTCAAGGAAGGATGAGGATTGAGCTACATTTCCTCAATCCTTCATTGGAAACAACTACATTCATCTTCTATAGCGTTATTTCTGCAGCAGAGAGGACATTGTGTTGCTGGGTGCAGCAAGAGAGGAACTCACGGAGCCTCTCTTGTCTAGTTTTCTTCAGTGGAGGAGTGATCTGCTCATTGGAGGAGATGCAAGGAGGATTCTCGGGCTTCATTTAAGATTTTTTGGCATGGGACAACATTCCATCATCTCCCACTGCGCAGTCCATGGAGGAAACTGCGTTATTTTATGGAGGCAATGAGAGAGGGTTTCATTGGGCTCATCAGGAGTGTGTTTCTGAGACAAAGTGATCAGAACTTTGTGTTAGAGGCATTATCAGAGAAGGGCATCTACATTTCAGATCAGCCATGGCCTCATTCATATTTTTTATCAGTTGCAGTGACAACTCTGTTGTCACGTTTTTGTATTCTCTGGCATTTCTAGCAATCTTCATAGATTGGTTAGAAATCTTGTATTTCAACCCATTTATTGTTCTTGGGCTTATTTCTTGTATTCATTCATAAATTTATGTATTTCATTCATATTCAGTAGCTATTCCTTCATATACACTGCGCAGTTGCAGCTACTCCAACATTTTTTGGAGATGCAGCAACTCTTGTATTTCATTTTTTATTCATTGGAGGTTTGCTCTTAGAGTTTGAGTGGCTTGTCCCTCAACTATTTCTTGTATATTTCTGCTGATATAATCATATAATGATGGCTGCATACATTTCCCTCTTATGGTATGTTCATATTTCCAGAGTTCAGTGTTCATGTTCTTATGTTGCTGTAAGCTCTCTCATTGAGCATTGTTTTAGAGACCTAGATTGGGGAGATCTGAATAACCCATCTATAGCTATTTCTTTGAGCTCATATTCTGCATAGGATTTTTATGAGATGTTATCTAGGGCATCCCAACATTGGTATGTCTTATTTTTGCAGTAGCTTCCTTATACAACGTCCTCAAGGACCCTGTAGCAGAAATTCCCGAGGTGGAATATTGCATATCCATAGGCAGAGTCTGAGAAGGGCCAAATAGCGTCAAAATTTATCCCTTCTTTAGAAGGAGTCATATCCTGTAAATTCCCCATCAGTCAATCTCTGAAATGGACTTGTGATAGCTCACTGAAGAAGGAATTGGAATATCTTAAAGATATTCCTGATGGAGCAGCAAGTTCCCCATTTGGAACATTACATTCCCTTTTCATGTGCCTTGATGGTCCACTATCAATAATCCATGCATTTTCATCATTAAGTGAACCTATAATAGCAACCAAGAACCCTTGACTTTGAACCTTGTTGAATAAGTGGTAGAAGATATTCTTGATAAAACTTCCTGTAGTGTTGAATCCCATTTTCATATAACTTATCATAGAGGGAGTAACCATTTCCTTCAAGCCAACATAGTGATATCAAATATTCCTTGATAGAATCTTAAACCTAGACACATAATTCCTCCAACCACCAAGTCATCCCTTCCTTCCAGTAGCTTCGATCTAGACCTTTGACCTTGTACCATCAAAAATTTGGTCTATGCAACAACAACACTTTGATCTATGTAGCACTTCGACCTATGCAACAACAAAGCTTCGACCCCAACAACTTTGATCCTCCTGTAGCTTCGACCTCTTGAAACTTCGACCTACTTAAACTATAGAATTTTGAACCTGCAACTCCAACAACTTCGATCGTGCAACTGCCCAACAATTTCATAGAGAGTGAGACAAACTGTCCCAGGAAATTTGATCCTGCACTTCTCCTTATTCTTCCCACACTTCACACTTTTTACTGCACTGCTTCTTGTATATCAAAATTGTTGAGTCAATGAGAAAAAATATCGAACTGAACTTGTATATATAGGCTTCTTGTGGGTCTAATTTCTCCCTTGTAGGCCAAGTTCATTAGGCAAGGGACGACTTGGTGTGGAGGTGACCGAATTCATTTTTGACTCAAAAATAATTCTTTTTACATGATTCAAAAGCCCAAGAAGGGTCTCATAAAATGTAAAATGACTTTAATGATTCAATATAAATCATAGGAGTCCAAAATGGGGATTTTGACTAATAAAAGATGACCCAAGCATGAAACCCATGCTTTAATAAGTCATTGTAACAATAATAAATTTTTTCTTTTTTGTTATTTTGATAAGTACATTACATAATGACTCAAATAAATTTATGATGAACGAAACTAGTTACATTCATCAACATAATGTGAGACTCTTCATGACAAGCATGACTGATAAGCTCAGGCTATTAAGAGAATATGGAGGTTCTAATGCGATGGTCAAATTAGAGGGGAAATCAACATACCGAGAAGAACCGACGAGGGAATCTAAGAAAGAACCTGAAAAGGAACAACCTAGTTCAAGTATTATGAAAAATTCATAGTCCCTAATCAAAATGAAAGTGAAGGTTGAAAATAAGCCCCATCAAGGTGAGATTGATGCTTTGAAGTTAAATCACCAGTTGCAACAAGTAGACGTTTATTTTAGTGTTCTTCATGTACTATTTATAACAAGTAGAAGTTTATTTTAGTGTTCATCATATAATAAGACTAGAATATTTCATTTGATTGGATAAAATTATAGGGACATGACCTACCCTAGTGGGAAAGCCACACGAAGACTCTGAGGTTGGAGGGAAATTCTCTACTAACTAAATGGGAGAATTTCAAAACTCTCATAAATTCACAGTTTTACCCTATTGGGTATGTAGAGGACCAATGGATCCAGTGGGATTACTTTAGGAAGAAGCGGGGGAAAAGTTTATAGGAGTACACTACATAATTTATAAATATGGCTATAATGATAGGTCTCTCCCCAAATAACCTAGGCATACTACTCAAGTATTTGGGTGGTTTACACAATGATCTGTAAAATCAAGTGATGCATTGCAAACCTAGATCGATGGATGAGGCTTATGTAAAAGAACAATACCTAGATAACATAGGACATAGGAAATGGAAATCTAGTGGGTTAAAGTGGAAGGAGAACAAATATGTTTTTAAAAAGGGGAATAAGAAGTGGAAAGCGTGAAAAGATAAAAACACTGTAGTCACAACACACCAGTGCAAAGATTCCAACAACCTCTATAACCATTGTAACATGGATGGTCATACATAGGACAAGTGATGGAAGTTGCATCTAGATATTAACTTGAATAAAAGAAATAAATATGTTAATAAGTAACATCTCATGGCCAGGTAGAAAGAAGCTCAAAATAAACTCTTCCATATAAGGATATAGGTCAAAAATAAAACAAATCGATGCTCTATTCGACTCAAGATCATATGTGAATATCATTGCAATAGAGTTGGTCAAAAAATTAGGATTGGAAATTCGTGATCATCCTATTCCATATCCATTGGGATGGATAAACAAGGATACACAAATAAAGGTAACCAAATAGTGCAAAATCATATTTTCTATCAATGTTGATTTTATTGATGAAGTATAACTAGATGTAGTTACCCTTGATGTATGTGGATTGGTGTTTGGAAGTAAATTTATGCACATGCATGATGCAATATTTATGCGAAGGGCCAACCAATATTGCCTCATCAAGGATGAAAAATCCTTCAACATCAACACACACAGGGGTAAGTCCAAAATTTTGTTGGTAAGTGCCAACCAAGCCAAGAAACCAATTAGTTCTAGCAAGAATCATGTTTTACTATTTTTAAGAGAAAATCAAAATCTAGAAGATTTAGTGAGAGCCAATTCATGCCTAGAGGGGTGTACAAAGGAACATAAAAAACAACTAGAAGAGTTTATAGGCATACAAGGGTGTGTTCCAGGATCCTAAAGGGCTACCACCCAAGAGGGAAGTGGAGCACACGACCTATTTGCTGTTGGAATCCTCGTTGCCAAATATTGGACTATACATGTAGCTCATTATATAAGCCATTGAGGTGAATAAGTAGTTTCAGAAATTACTGGAAGAAGGTGTCATTTAACCAAGTACCTCACCATATGGGTCACCCATCATCATTGTTCCAAATAAGGATGGTACTTGGCATATGTGTATTGATTATAGGGCATTAAACAAAATTACACTCAAGAGAATGTACCCCTTTCCTAAGATAGATGATTTGTTGGATTAGTTGCAACGGGATGAATACTTCCCAAATTTGGACTTAAATTCAGGATATCACCCAGTTCGGGTCAAAGAATAAGATACCTAGAAGAATACCTTCAGAACCAAGCAAGGTTTGTATGTGTGGTTAGTCATGACATTTGACCTATGCAATGCGCCAACAACATTTATAGTTTAAAGAATTATATATTATGCCATTTTATAGAATAATTTGTTATTTTATATATGGATGATATATTGGTATATAGTGTTAACTGGGAGGAGCACATCTCATATTTCGTGTAGGAGCTAGAGACATTAAAGAAGCACCAATTGTTTTCAAATATCACAAAGTGTGAATTTGCACAACAATGTTTAGTGTATCTTGGATAAGTGATAGGTGGAGGAGTGCTAAAGATAATCTTGCCAAGATGGATGCCATCATGATGTACCTAGTTCCTACCAATGTTTTTTAGGTCAGGATTTTCCTTAGGGAAACATGGTACTTGAGGAAATTCATAGCCTCATTTTTAGTAGTAGCAACACCACTCCATGCCATAAAAACGTGTCAAGAGTTTTCAGTGGGGAAAGGGTCAACAAAGAGTCTTCAAAGAGTTAAAGAGAAATATTAGTCAAACAGTAGTTCTGGAATTTACAAACCTGCAATATCCCTTTGAAGTTGAGACAAATGTGAGTGGGTATGCCATGAGAGCGATCTTGATGTAGGGAGGAAGGATGTTCTCAACTACCTTACCCACAACGAGAAGATCTATGCCTTGGTGCAAGCTATGAAGGAGTGAAAAAAATATCTAATAGGAATGGAGACATTAATCCACACAACTCACCAACCACTCTATCACCTACAATCCTAGAGTAAACTACAATAGACTAGGCATTACAAGGGGATGGGGTTTCTACAACAACTTCATCTAGTGATAAAGTACAAGAACGGAGGCACACAAAATTTATACAACATGCTTTCAAGGCCACCTGCATCAAATATCATATCTTTAGGAACTTGTATGCCCATGGATCCTTTCTCCCATGATGGATACATATAAGCATACATAGAGGCTGAGGACTTCAAGGAGGTGTTTTAATAGCTGCAGAGCCAAATTCATGTTCACGATGGTGACAACACAGTTGAATACCATCTCTAGGACAAGTTAATATACAATATGGATAGGTTATATGTTCCTAAAGGTGAGTGGATATAATTGATTAAAGAGGCTCAATCCTCCAAGGTTGCAAAGCAATTTGGTGTAGGGAAGACAATGGAAAACTTGTAGAATTATGTGTATTGGTCCAAGATGCATGGGCATGTAGCTAGGTTCATAAGAGGATGGATGTTTTATTGTACCAACAAGCCTAGTAATAGGAAACATGTTCTACATCATCCCTTGCCTATGCCCACTCATCCTTGGGAAATAATCTCCATGGAGTTTGTGTAAGATTTACCAACAACCAAGAAGGGACATGACTACCTATTCATGGTAGTTGATAAGTTCAAAAAGATGTGTGTTCTAATGCCCTATAAAAATACCATAAATGGGAAATAGGCAATAAAATTGTTTGTTGGATAGGTCTCGACACACTTTGGGATACCAAGGAGCATCATTTCAGATAGGGACACAATATTTCTGAATGCATTTTGGACTACAACGTGGGAGAATACATACATGAAGTTTAATAGGTCTACAACATTCCATCCACAAACATATGGGCATAAGAGGAGAGGAGTAATATAAAGATGGAAAGTAATGAAACCAAACATTCAAGGCATAAATGAATTTTAGGTTAGATAATTAGAGAGAATAATTTTTACAAAAAAATGTACCATGGGTTTCAACCCAAAATTGTAGGTTTGATAGCATATACTATAATTATTTTTCCTAAACCATTCCCTCTATCCCATGATCCATGATTTTAATCTTAGAATAGTCTAAGTAATCCATAAGTCACTTAGAGCCAAAAAACTAGGAAGTGTCATGGAATATTTGACCAAGTATACCTATCATAAAATGATCTAAAATAGATATGGGCCATTGAGAACCCAAATTGAATTGACACACACATATGTACATCTATGTCCCTTTCTTCTAGTGTTGCCACTGTATTCTAGGCCTTCGAAGGCCAAGCTTAAGGATGAGATTGTAAGGAACGAGTCCTTTAATTTATTCCATAATAAACTTGTTTTTGTTGGCCCAATTGAGTTTCATTTTAATCTTGACCCAAGAAACCTAATTCCATGATAGGATGTCAAAAAAAAATATTAGAAAATCAGACACTCTTCCTAAAGAGCCTTAAGGTTGAGAACTAGGAAGATTCAACTAGATGCTTGGCTTCACATCTTATAAGTGGGGAGGTTTAGAGACAATTAACGTTGATGAGACTCCAATGCAAATAGACAAGTTACCCTATGAAATGAAGGGATTAGTAGCTTCCCATGCTTTCCAAATGCTTTATAAAACAAAATTATCAACTACTTTAATATGAGGAGGGTTGATAAAAATTCTCTGGATAGAAAATCCTCGCCATTTTCACTTTTGAAGTAGTAATCCTTTGTTGGTCCGGTGCTTGAGGAAAATAAAAAAAAAACATTAATAACCCATTTGGTAAATGATAATTGAGCTTGGAGGTGAGTTTTAATAATTCCTGATCCACCAAACTCATGCAAGCTACAATAGTCCTCCCAATTGATAATTAAGTGGAAGCACTCGCTTTTGTGGTTCTTAACTCATAGTAAGTTCCTAGGGGATTTTTCTAGTATTGTGTATGCTACTTTAGCGGGGACTTAACAAGAAGAGTAGTATGCATGCATTGAAATTAGAAATTTCATGCAAACTTAAAAATTTTCAACCACATATGGTGATTTTTAATCCCATCATCTCTCACATTTTCCACCCTATACACCATACACTCCTAAATATCTCAAGGAGACACCCATAATAGCTTAATTTTTTTTTCTAGGATGAGTCTAGGAGCAATTTAGTGAGTCCAACTAGTCAAGGATAGGTCACTGGATTTCTCTATAGTATTTCATTTTGATCCATTGAATATTCGAGCTTGATGAAACACAAAAGGAATCCAAGGAATCCATGGTATTAACCAAAGAATTTTGGCCTTCCAAAATTGTTAGAAAGGAATCATGAAAAAAATGGTCATCAATTAACAATCTTGACTTCAAAATTAGGGCATGGAATTCCTCTGTTCAAACCTACATTAGATTTCACGTGAATCAGATTGCTTTATGTTGTGACGACTATGAAATAAAAGGTCAAGGGTAGAGTGTAGTGTTTCCTAACTAATTGAAGGATCTAAACCTCTTTTATATTTTCTTCTATTAATGGAAATATGGGCCAATACATACACAAATAGGATTTCAACATTGTTTATAAAGGTTGGAACAAACCCTATATCTTTGAGCATTATTGTAATTAAAGTCTATTCCACCCAGCCATAAGCTTTCTCCAAGTTGATTTTGATAAACATAGCATGACAACTGGTACAATATAGCCATTCCTTATCTTCCTAGACTATAATAACATTGTCAAGAATATAATGCCCATGAATAAACATTCAATTCTTAAGGTGAATGATATTTGGAAGAAAAAAAGAGTGATGGGAATCCATTTAACAATCAAACCTAGCTCTCTTATCTTAAGGATGAACTTGATGATGCCTTGGTTGATTCATGATCCCAAATATTGGTTTCTTGGAGCCTCTATGTAATATTTTTGAAGGTTTGGCTCAATATACTCCCACGTGGCCTTGTAGAACTCAAAGGGTACCCCATCAAGGTTAGGTTCCTTAGAAAAAACCATTTCATGTAGGGTTGCGGCAAGCTCATTAAGCAAAAGAGCTTACTCACTTGATCTCTTATGTTATTAAGATACCATGCTAATACCCACATCTAAATATGTGGCATTTTGGCTCTCGTTCATGAAGCCTTCTTAATATCATCCTAGTTGGTAATGTGACATAGAAAATTTTTAAGTTAAGATATATTCTCACCAACCTCATTATTAGTTAATACCTTAAAGAAGGCCTAGTAGGGATATTCCATGTTTTTAACCAATTTGACCTATAGTTGGGCCCTAGGAATGAATAAAGCTTATGTATTCTTAAATGAGAATTGCACACACAACTCTCCCCTATTTTCATCTTGGCATCCATTATTTTGAAATCCCCATAAACTAATGAAATTGGATTAAGTATCTCACTAACCAACCAATGCCCAAAAGTTTCTCATTGTTTGACATCATTAGATGCATGTTTGTTGGTTAGGGCCAAGAAATAGCAATAGGAGTCAAACAAAAACCAAACTAACCTTTGCGTCAATATTGTTCCCCACTCAACTACATAGCTAGCAAGTTGAGGATATATTAATGCAAAACCACCACCTTTTTCTTCAAAATGATTATAAAATATACATTTGGTACCTATCAATATTACAAGAAGGGTTGTACACAACAAAACCCCTACAATTTTTATTTATTATTTTTTTAAGTAGAGATATTCACCCTATTTATTGAAGTCAATATGTACTAAAAAATATCATTTATATCATGCCACTTAAGCCACAAACATTCCATAAGGTAAATTTCATCCAAACCTGAAACATCATGTAACATACCATATTAATTCCATATCCCCTGGAGACTTTGCTATCTCATCCACATTTATATCCCTTGATACAAAATGGATTCAAAATACTGTCTCCTCCAATATTTATATAAATTATGATTGGTTGGTTCTTTAAAAGGATGAATAAAACATTTTAATTAAGCTAATGAGTACAAAGGGTAAAAGCCTTTTCGTCTTCAACTCATAAGGAGATGAAACAAACCAATTTTTCACTGAAATTACAAGGTCGATTTACGACAAAGGGGTGCCGTGTTTGATGGAGAAAAAGAGATGGAAAAAAGGTGAATCTTTGGAAGGAGGAGGGGAAGTAAAAAATTAAATGAGGACTCGGGATGGAGAACTCCATTCAAAGATTGGAGGATGAAGACAATTTTGAGCTTGTTCATGCTGAATAAATATTTCCTTTGGACCAAAATAATCTAAAAATATATCGCCCATAAGACTATATATAACCTTTCATTGAGAATGTAATGCTCAAGTTTATACTATTCATTGCGCATAAATAGAAGCCATATTTTTTGGTTTCTAAGGTATATTTTGTTGTTTATGGTGTGCGATTTGAGTTCTCTATTTTCTTAATGAATCATGATGGTGAATACTATTTGTACGTTTAATTATGGTATTCATTTGTGTTATGAAACCAGCTCCAAAAATAGAAGAAAAGAAAGATCAACGCCTTAGAAATAAACCACTTCTAGGGGGCAACCTCCTTTACATTACATAAATGAACAATTATTGGATGATACAAATGACAAAACCTCCTTCTATATATAGGAGTCCAAGGGGTCACAATATAATCCTAGCTGACCTAACAATAATAATGTAAGGGCACAATAATAACAATATTGGGGTTATAGGGGTACAAAAATAGCAATAAGGGGGCTAGAATAACAACAATAAGGGACTACACTAGTAATATAAAGACCTAACAATTTGATCCATGCTATCCAATTATAACTCAATTTCACCCTTAAACTAATTATTGAAATGATTAAATGATAGCTATAACACTAAAATCAATTTGATGCTTGGCTATGAAATTATATGCTAGTATATAAATCTTAAGCTTATGAATTCATTAGTCTTTGGTTTAATTCCTTAATTTTCCAACACATTGCTTTGAATTTATTTAGACTGTGTTAGGGCGCAATTGTCTAAGTAATAGATGCAATGAATTTCTTGGCCAGAATCTGACAATACAATCTCGGGCAAGATTGTGATTTTTTGTTGTTTAAAATGAACTTTTGAATGCATTAATGGATTCAACACCCTAAAAAACTCCTAAAGCACTTTAACTTTGCAGATTAAACAACTTAAACTTATGATTCTTAAAAATATTTACTAGATCTTAGGAAAAAATGACCACAATAAGTGCCTAGAAAAGAGCCATTTCATCTATCAGTTTTACTAAGTGATTAGTTAGTAATAGGGAAAATAATGAATATTTATTAATATTCATAAGTTATTAATGAAATTAGAAAATCGATTGTGCTTTACAACCTAGTATGAGATAAAAGTTGTCATAATTTAATTAATGAACATAACATTACATTTAAAAATTAAAAAAATACATGTTCACTCCATCTTATATAATACAAAATTAAATTCAATACAAAATAAATAAATATATACATATGTATGTTGTAACATCACTTGACCCCTAAAGTCTTGTTAGAGTAATGGGGTAACCATTTTTTTTCTTCTGGTTAGTTGAAGAGTCAATAAATTCACATTTGGATATATATATATATATATATATATACACACACACACACACCGACCTCTGTTATCTGCATCAATCAAACACCTTCAACATAACACTATTGTGCCTCCCGGGTGGGTGCCACTAGACATGTCACCTTACTTGTCCTATCCCAAAGTTTCCTAAACTATACGCTTGGTTATCATGAGGATCTCTGTACCGAGATTACCTAGATAATGGTCCCCTCTACTGCCTCCTCATTGGCCTAAGGTCTGCCTGTCAGTTTCTGCTGCTACCAACTCATGTCATTCTAGTTATGTTATCCCGAAACCTTCCCTTACGATTCCACTTTACTACTACAGGGTCGTAGCATCGGGTTGACCTGGCTATGGTCCTCCTCCCACTAATGAGATCACCTCCAGGCTTGTGTGTATGGCCAACATGACCTACCTTTGTCATCTCGTTGGGTCCCTCCTGACGCATTCTAGTGAGCACCCTTTCCTAACCGTCGAGGCTCTACTACTGGGATTACATGGATGGTGGGGTTATATGGATTCTTCTCCCATTGGTCTGCCATCCCACTCTTACTACCATGCATGTCACCTCACGTCATCCCACTTCGTCCATCCCATATCCTCCCTTGCGACACCTTTTTACTTATTCTGGGGATCATGGTGTCAAGTTGACTTGGCGGGTGGGACTGATTTTCCACCAATCGAGTGCACATTTTGCCAACTTGGTATGACTATGTCATCCCGCTAGTGTTTTCCCGACACTTACTATTGACTCCTCACTTTAATATTTCGGGGTGAGACCTATGGGGTGACATTAGGTGATGTTATCCTTCCTTTATGTTTTAGACACTTCCTAGTGTACCTTCTTTTCATTTTTCTAGGTTAAACTTTTGGCATGCGTGGAATGTGGGTCACCCCTCCAGCAAATGGAAACACCATCGGGAATATGTCATCTTGCCGCGTTGTCTCAGTGCTCTATCTCAACTCTCCCTTTCTTGCACCCTTAGAAATATTCTAGGGTAAAACTTCCAGGTTCCACCTTCAGGCCACGTCGGTACCCTCACAAGCAATAATGTTAGAGGGGGACCGAGCCGTGCCAATGGAAAGCCTCCATGGCTAGGGTTTGATCAGTGTTGAGGATAAGGTTCATACAATTTTTTTTATAATATTACAACTTACCCTATTGCGCCATTTCAATATTTTCCTTCAACCTCTACCATGGCTCGACCAAGGGATCTTGGCCTTGACTTATGTGATGTATCAGATGGGGATCTTCATAATCGACCCAAAAAAAAGTTTCACTTATGTAATGATTTCCTTAAGTCAGTTGTTTCGACCGTGGGTCTGTCTTAGACCTCTAGGTTAACACCAAGGCTTCATTCCCACTCTGATGGTTCATTAAGGTGTCCTATGGTGCTACCCCTCCTAAGCTTGAGCGAAATACTCTCTAGTTAATTTTTGGCCCATTTTCATTCCCGTTATTGAACAGGGAATTCAAGGCATGCTAGAGTAGGCACTCCTACGAACCTTACCTACCATGGGATTGGTGTGGAATCCTAAAAGGTCTCCACCTCACCTACCACACATCGACAACACCATAATCCATGTCAAGCCTGTAATAAACTGCATGGCACTATGCAAAAGCTTCCAGGGCCGAATTAGATATGCCTTGATGCTATTGGGGGATATCCCTATACTTAGGCGAAGCTTAGATGCATTAGTTTCAACTACCCCTACACTTAAGGGAAATATACCTCCTAGCATTAGCATAACACCTTTTGCACAGGCTCCATGGCTTACAACCGAGCAAAGGAATTTCCATAAATATGTATAGACCCTTCCAAGTGAGCAGTCTCTTATCAATTACTTCATAGTAATAAAAAGGGTCTATGAGCCCACTAATTTCAAGTTTCATTCCAAGTTCTCATGGCTCATGATATGACCTGTAGCATGACATGATGTCTCTATGTTATTTGTTTAATTTTTGTTTTCCAACACAGTTAAGCATTTCGTTCATAATAGAGTTCAATTCAGTAATATATCATAGCCCTTGTTACCATGTAGTTCATTACAAAGTCGCTGCATCAAATGTTCTGTGATCAACACCATCAGTCCATTCAAACAACATTTTATTCCCAGTTTATAAGCTCACACTTACTTAGTTTATTTATTAGTGTCATTCGTTTCAGAGAAAACATACACACACATAGATATATTTAACATATCCATCATTGTCATATACCCACAGAGGTGTAACCAAATGTTCAAGAATTAACAACACAAATACAATCCCAAAATACATAACTATTACAATAAGAAAAGAATCATGATTCATCAATACATAAACAAGCATAGACGAATACTCATATTTGAATTTGTAGGGCAACTGAGTTTGGGACAGGGACTCTCCACCCAACCATAAAAAATGGAAACCACACTTAATCGTAGCTGCCACCCCCGAGCCAGATTCCAGAGTCTGAGGGGGGATGCTTGCTTAAGTGAATCAATCACCAGCTACGAGTTGAAACATAGACTCCAGAGGACCTCCTTCCTCAATCCCACTAGTTGCCTACTACTTCCTTTGTCAACATTGGGAATATAGAGGTACTCTTCCTCACCCCCAAGTTCACACACAATGATTCACTCCCTTATAGGAAGTCCAAAATCCACTGTAACAATAATGCAATAACCATAGGTATTCATTCAGGTCTTCCTTTGATGCTGCTCTAGGATTGGCCTCTTCCCAAGCTGTTACAGGGCTCTAGAGATTTCTATCTCAACCCACAGCCTCCAAGGGACCCAAGCTGTTAGAGGGCTCCAAATATTTCATCCGAATCCACATTCTAGGGACCAAAGTTGTTATAGGGTTCCAGAGACCTTGTCTTAATCCACCGCCTCCAGGGACCCAAGCTGTTATAGGGCTTCAGGGATCCTATCCCAACCCACAACCTCCAGGGACCCTAATATGTTACAGGGATCCAGAGATTAGATGTTTTACAGAAATACAAACCTACAGAAAAGTATGCTTTCCCTAAGTTTGTGGTTCACTTAGAACAACAGAAAGAAAAATATATGATTTGTTCCTTAACATGAATAAATAAAGGGAGAGAAACATATTTGTAATGTGTTCTCTTTCCCTCGCCTCCCTCTGTCTCTTTCGTCACTCTCAATCCAACTTAACTCGCTCAATTGATACCTGCCATGGAAAATAGAAGACAAAAAATAAAATAAAGGCAGTGCGATCTATTAAAATTAAACAAATTTAATCAATTAAACTCATTAATACGCATATAACATCATTGACACATGCATTAGGAAAGGAACAAATGTATTTATTATGAAGTATAAGGAAGAGTAAAACTAGTTGATCGATTCACTGTCACTCATCCAGATTGAGTCCCATCCTCATCACATCCAACATCAACAATTCAACAGCATCACAGTACATGCACAACAACTTCAAGAGTTGATATCTCACCAACATAAATCTACTTAACACAAATTATTCATCTCTTGTGCACTATGTTTAGTGCTCTATTTATAAGTAGATGAAGGTCGTTTGAAATAAATGAATCATTGAATGGATTTCCTAAAAATGGATGAAGAATTTTCCTTGTTCATGGGAATATGAGGATAAGAGGTTTAATGACTTCATGGGTTCCAAATTCAAGGCTATCAGATGAGGTGAGAGCTGGAACAACTTCTAGAAGTCACTAGAAGTCGGAGAGATTCCCAGAATCCAATTAACAATTCACTCCCATTCGACTAACACACTCCAAAGTGGGCCTAGATCCTCTTCAACATAGACTTGCATGGGAGTAGAAGTTCTACAAAGAAGTTACAACTATCTAGGGGTGCGTTGATGGCTTGATAGGGCACTTCAACTAGCATCTAAGCAATGAAACTTTCATGAAGGAAGACCATCAATGTGGTGACTTGTTTAGGGAATGTAGCAACCAATTTAGAGTATGATAGACCCTAATGAATACTGATATATGTTTTGGGACGATGCCAAAATCGACTTGTAACAACTGCCCCCTAAAGCATGAAGTCAAAAATGAAATGTTGAATGATTTGCTTTACGATGTGATGAGGAGGGATTGAAGCGGACAACAACCTACATCAATTACAATAAAATACATCATGATATCTTTTCATCTTGTACATGAATTTCTAAGGGAGGCATATCCCATACTCAACACATAAACTATCATAACATCAGAAAGTCGTCTACAGATATAGATCCATGATAGGATGAACGTTTGAGTAATGACCATCGTACGGATGATTTAGTAATTCTCCTGAAATCGCAGCCCAAATGGATGAAACTAGATCTGGGGTCTTCAATATCATTCAATCGATCGCTTAAAGTATGTGTCTAACCATGTGAATATGTGATTTGAAGTCGAACATGGGAAGACACCATTTGATTACTAGCCATTGATGTGAGCCATTAACAAACGCGAGAGAAACCACTGTTGATGATAATGGATCTCAAGGTAATGTAGTACATTCTACATGGTGTGAATAGATGATTTGATGTCAAACACCATACAAAGCCTTTTGGACAAAGGCCTGTGATGTCAACCTGTTGCTGAAAGCATGAAACCTGTCGTTGATGTAAGCAAGCTCCAAGGTACTGAAAGGTTGTTTCTAAGTCAATTTCCTAGATAATGAGTTGATGTTGACAGGAAGTGACTCGTTGTAGGAGGGCATTGATTCTTCCCTCATCAACGACACGAAATGAGAGTAATGATTTTGGATACAGAATGTGACTGATGAAGAAATGTCAGGGATGGCAGTCATGAAATGAAGGTTTATGAGTATTGCAAAGGATGAGGAATAACTGAGTGACTTATCTTGAAAATATTGGCGACACTGAATGAATTGGAAACATTTTACGAAAAACCGGAGTGATAGATGGTATGATAGACCATAGGGATGATAGACCGTCAAGCAGATTACCCAACCCAAAATATCACGGAGATGAAGTGAATAAGTGCCATGTTCAAGAGCGACTTGCTACCATAAAGTGTTTTATTCCTTTTCAATTTTCCCCAGTCATTGCTGACCAGTACCTATTTATTTTTTAACAAGATTGAGGAGGATAACTTATGGTTGATGTGTAATTCCACCCTTCGGGTGAATCCATCGCTATTTGATGCTATAACGAGTCTAGTGAAGGTAAATCTCGATCTTGTCATGATGGAAAAGTCCGTCGCTACTTGATGCTTTAACGAGTCTAACGACAGTGAGAACTCTGTCCTTTTTCATTTTTAGACAGTGAAAAAGGGACTAAAATAAAACTCCACAAGTTATTTTTCGTATAATAGTCCCTCAAATCTGAAAAAGCGTAAAATAATATCTGAGAGAACCTCCTAGCCATGTTCTACTAGGGTTTTCATTTTTCATAATCATAATCTATGTCAGTCTAGAAAAGGGTAAAATTATACTGAGTAGATGTCATTTCAATTCCTTTAACGAGCTTGAAAGGACAAGCGCTCGACAATATTTTCGTATTTTGAGAATCTGAAAAGAGCTGAAACAAAACTCCAAGGGGGTTCCTTCTTCGCATTTAACAAATCTCGAAAAAGAGATAAAAGTGCACTTTGAATTATTTTTTCATGTTTAACAAAGCTCTAAAAAAATGGATAAAAGTATGCTTTGAATTATTTTTTCATGTTTAACAACGCTGAAAAAGAGAGGATAAACGTATGCTTTGAATTCCCTTTTCATGTTTAACAAAGCTTGAAAAAAATAAAACTGTGCTTTGTGGTCAATATCACATTTCATGATGATGCACGAATAACTCACTATAATCAGCTGCAAACTTGCTCAAAGAAACATCAAATAGATTAAAAATACTAAAAATGGGTAAAAACCATATTCGATTCATTAAATATGCATAAATTAATCAAAAAGACCTTTAAATTAAGAAATTACCAAGTCATTTTTACCATTTGGATTTTAGTGCTCTGAGCCTGTTTTACCCTTGAAATTTAACTACTGATTGCGACAGATTCTGTGGATCATTTCTCGTGCCTCTAGATCAGGTAGAAGATCTTACCCTACTCTTTCTATTGAATGCATTCTTTTTCAGTTTCATGCACATTTTTTATGTTTTTGGGGCCCCTAGGGTAAATATACAACACCTTAGGGCCAGTGCACCCTTGAATGTTGTAAAGTGCATTGCAGAGAGGCTGTAAAGAGGCCCAGTTCCTCTGCAACACCCTATCTCTCACTCAGGGGTGCGTTAGGTGCAATTCAGAAAGTTGTATCTTTGTTTCTACCCAAAATCTTCCAGTTTTTTGCATGAAATGGATCCTAAATTAGCCTATGATGTGATTTCAGACTTTCATCAGATCAAAATGTCGATTACATGGTGAGAAAGAGAACATGAAGAACATGATATGGTTTCCCTAAATGATCTTGGCACTATGAGAGCCCTCATAGATTGTGGGTTTCTCAAGTACTTACAATTGTTAGTGATGAGGTGACATGGAACTATTACAGTTCTTGATCCGTTCATGGGACTTGGCAATATAGAAGTTTCACATTGGGGAAAAAGTGCTCCCAATATTGGTTGATGACATTTACTTTCTCACAGGTTTTTCGAGACGTGGTGCCCCATTTCCCTTGTGGGCTCTGCGTGTGGCGGTGAAATAGTGAAGGACTACATCTAACAGTTTTTTCGACCAGGAACTGAGCCTAGTAAATATGGAAAGATAAATATCAAAGATGTGTGTGATATGCCTTTGCACACTCTCCTATTCACTATCGCAAAACTAGCTAGCAGCGTGGCACTACATGTTGCGAATAGATCATAAATGCAGTATGCGCTTGAGTGTCTCAAGCCAACTGTGTTCAATTGGGCTGAAGCAGTACTCCTTTAGATGAAAGAACAATTGACCAAGGTAAAAAGTGGTAAGACCAAAAATTTCAGTTATGGGTCAATTTTGATCACTTTTGTTTTGGAGTGATTTCCATTGATGCAGCCACAACATGTGACGCCAGGATTAGCTGGTCCTAGAGATCCACAGATGCAACGATGGGTCAAGCTGATGACTAGACATGTTGGTCAGTCATCGATATCATTTTCCACTTCATTCTTGAGTTGGCTCCGAAGACAAAATATCTTCATTGAGGAGCATCGATATGTAGGGATGGATTTCTGCGGAAATACAGATTTGATTTTACCAACCGATGCTCAATGGGGTGCTATATGTTTTTGATTTTTTGGGGTTTTTTACATGTTTTGTGTTTTTTGATGTTTCGAAGACTAAACTAAAGATGTTTTATGTATGCAAATTTGGGTACCATTCGACCAATGGTTCGTGCACAACAGGCGGGAGAACCAGTAGAGAGGACTGTCGGAAGAGAAATCCGACAAGATTTGGATTTAGCTGAGACTCTTGCTGAGTTGCAGCAACATGTGGAGGGATTGACTCTGGGGATACCTGATGTCTGGATCGAGGAGTTACCCATGAGGCTGCATCGCCATACCATTGGTGTACCCAATTGTTGGATGAGGCTGTTGCGCATGATATCCCAAGCAGTTACCTGCTATCATGAGCATCAATAGGTTTACTTAGATTATGCTATGTCTGTATACATTTTGAGGTCAAATGACCAACATGTCTTGGACACAATTTTGTTAAAAACTCGATATAAATATATTTTACTTTCAATGTTTTTCTATGATTATGTGCAATCCTATTCAATTGTATGATGTGAATTGAAAATATATCATTACATATGCTGCAAATGTCTATTTAACACATAATTTTCTAGTGAATCAACCAGAGTGTTGATCATAAAGCAAGACCAAGTATCCTTCTGAGAAGGTGCGAGGCTTGACATTGCGTTCATATTTCGCCTTAATTCGTCTCTTATGTGCTTCGTTGGCCAATGCGGATTCACGACACGTTTCATCTAGATGGATGATATCTAAAATACGTGCCTCTTATTTAGAAGTGTCAGGTAGCAGGTCGATCGTGAGTTTCAATGATGGTATTTTGCATTGTATTGGTAAGAAAACTTCCAGACAGTAAACTAGCTGAAAGGGAGTGAATCCGGTCGCATTTCTCACCGAGGTTCAATATGCCCACAAATCTGAGTACATGATAAAATTCTAGTTTTGTTTATGAACCCCAATCATGCGTTGAAGCATACGCTTAATAATCTTGTTGATAGCTTCAAATTTTCCATTAGATTGCGGATAATAGGGGGTAGAACTATCATGTGATGGTCCTAACTTGGCAGTCAACTCATCCATCACGTGATTGCGAAAATGTTTCCCATGATCTGTGACTATGGCCAGTGGTACACCAAACCGTGAAACCACATGGTTAAAAAAGAACAACGCGACTGTTTGTCCCGTGTTGTTGAATGTAGGCATCACCTAGGCCCACTTGGTAAAATAGTCAACGACGAAAATAATATTCCCATGCCCCTCGATTGAGCGAGGGTTACATGTCATGAAGTTAATGCCCCATTTTTCAAATGTTATAGCAACGACAACATGATGCATTTCTGCTGGTGGTAGGCGGGTTTTACAATCAAATATTTGGCAAGCATGAAAAATTCTAAACGCAATAATGCAGTCGTGAAATATGGTAGGGCAGAAGTAACGAGCACGTCTGCATGGTCACATAGATAGAAAAATGTCCACCTCATGTACTAGAATGGAAATCGTTTAGAAAATTTTCGGCTTCCTCATGTGTGAGGCACCTACGTAAAATCGTATTGACACCATGATGATAAAGTGTATCACAGACGATCAGATAATCTTTGGCTTGGTATTGAATACGTCACTGTTGCGAGCGAGAGGTATTAAGACAAAAATTTTGGGTCCAGAGATAGATTATAAAATATCCATACCGCAGGTTAGATGACTCAATCAGAAACAAATACTCTTTTGGAATTGATGGTTCTGTAGTAGGATTGGTACTACTCGAAGGGAGGTCACAAATAAGCTCAAAAAACACCAAAGACTTCTTTGACTTGGATTTGATGAATTCCAAATCAAACTCCTGCAAAATGACAATCCATTTTGAATAGTTCCCCCCCAAAAATTGACGAGACAGAATGTATGTCATAGGGTTGTAATCCGAAATTACAATGGTCTTTCAGAGCAGGATATAATGGAAAAATCTTTGTACAACTTGAACGATTGCCAAAGTGATCTTCTCAATGTATGTGTACTTATATTCCATATCATTGATATTACAACTCAAATAATATATTAGATGTTCAATCCCATCTTCTTCTTGGACTAAAACCATAGCGATGGTTGTATTTGCAGTGGAGAGATATAGGATATAGTCACTTTGATAATTTGGAGGATATATTAATGATGCTCAGATCTTGGAATATTTAAGAACATTAAAGGAAGCTTGCGCAACCTCATCCCAATGGAAGGGTACCCCCTTTTACAAGAGTCGAGTAAATCCTTTAGCCATTTTGGCGTAGTTAGGAATGAACCTCCTTAGAAAGTTAGATTTCCCTTGGAGTCTCTGTAATTGAAGAAAATTGGAAGGAGCGGGAAAATCAAGAATAGCCTGGAACTTCTGGGGAACGACGGATCGTCCCCAGTATGGTCGCCAATTTATTTTACGAAAATAAAAACCTATGGATAAGTATGATTTACCTAAGTGGGTGGTTCACTTAGAAAAATAGAAAGAAAGATATCTGATATTTTCCTTAACATGAATAGATAAAGGGAGAGAAACCTACTTGTAATCTATTCACTTTCCCTCACTTCCCTCCATCACTTTCGTCACTCTCAATCCAACTTAACTCGCTCGATTGATACCTACCATGGAAAACATAAGAAAAAAAAAATCATAAAGGCAATACGATCTATTCAAATTAAATTGATTAAAATCATTAATACACATATAATATCATTGAAATGTGCATTAGGAAAGGAACACATGTCTTTATTATGAAGTAGAAGAAAGAGTACAACCAATTGATCGATTCACTGTCACTAATCCAAATTGAGTCCCATCCTCATCACATCCAGCATCAACAATCCAGCAGCATCACAGTACATGCATAACACCTTCAAGAGTTGATATCTCACCAACATAACTCTACTTAACGCAAATTCTTACTCTCTTGTGCACTATGTTCAATGCTACATTTATAAGTAGATGAAGTTAGTTTGAAATAAATGAATCATTGAATGAATTTCCTAAGAATGGATGAAGAGGTTTCCCTGTTCCTGGGAATAAGAGGATAAGAGATTTAATGACTTCATGGGTTCCAAATTCGAGGCTATCACATGAGGTGAGAGCTGGAACAACTTCTAGAAGTCACTAGAAGTCAGGGAGATTCCTGGAATCCAATGAACAATTCACTTCAAGTCGACCAATGCACTCCAAAGTGGGCCTAGATCCTCTGCAATTCAACCTTGCATGGGAGTATATGCTCTGAAAATTAGTTACAACTTTCTAGGGGTGCGTTGATGGCTTTATAGGGCACTTCAACTTGCATCTAAGCAGTGAAACTTTCATGAAGTAAGACCATCAATGTGGTGACTTGTTTAGGGCATTTAGAAACAAATTTAGAGTATGATAGACCCTAATGAATACTGATATGTGTTTTGGGATGATGCTCAAATCAAACTGTAACACTAGCAACACAACCCACAACCTCCAGGTAACCAGAGAACATTTCCCCTTCTCTTCTCTTCTCTTCTGTGCTACCTATTGATTACTGTAGTTGGACACTCGAATCAATGCCTTATTTATCTTCCTCTATCAACCTCTCATATCGTTCTTGCTACTTTCTTTCTCCCTGTTTTGCAGGGATCCTTTCTCCCTCATTTTTGCTACCTTGGCCTATTTTCTCAACCAAGATTTACTGCCTCGTCCTCTCTTTCTTGCACTATGGAGTCCCCTTCATAAATATCTTGTACTATTTTCTTCTTGTTTTTTTTCAAGCAACATGGCATGTTTACTTTCAGTTGCATCTCCTTCAATTTCAAGAGCTAGTTCATTAAATTCGTGCACCAACCGACCTTTAATTACTGTCCAATAAATTCAGGTTCCCTGCACAAGAAACCACAACATCCCGAGCAATAAATCCTCCTCCCCAGCTTTGAAGAGCACCATGGGTGGGGTTATCACATATGTGACAATATCTAAAAAAAAATCAAACTATCCTTGATCCATTTTAAACTCAAATTTATCAAGCATCTAGAGGAATCAAATTTGTTAATGTGTAAATTTTCTTAATATAAAAAAAGAATACATAAGATATATATATATATATATATATATATATATATATATATATATATATATATATATATATATGTATATGTATATGTATATGTATATGTATATGTATATGTATATGTATATGTATATGTATATGTATATGTATATGTATATATTTACAAATTTTGTAAGTCCAAAAATTCTATTGATTAATCGGAAATGAATTAGATCCCATTTTCTAGCCCAATGTGCCATATACTGATGGTAACAACACTAAAATGTATGACACTGGGAAAAAAAAGTAGAGTAATAATCAGATTGAAGAAACAATTAGAGAGGATAATCACCCAAATTGGGGCTCATCCTCATGACAACCTTTCTTTCTTTTCCTTTTTTGAAACCTTGACCCAAAATTCTGAAGATGGGTTGATCAAAGCAATTTGTAGCTGATTATCATTGTGTGTTGAAGGAGATTCCTTATCAGAGTCTGAAGAAGCTGATTCATGAGATCATTTCAATATACATGAAGAAGAATTACCATTCAATATATTTGTTTTTTTTCGAAGGAGTATGGTTCACACCAAGAGCCTCAAGATATGTTTGAGGTCCTAAATCTTAGACCTTGTCCCCTCGAGGGATTTCATCATCATATTTTTAATATTCCATTACCGATGTAGAGGATACATTTCCCTCCATAAAATGAGGGTTGAAGGGCTTCCAACCTTTAGATATTGAATTGTAGATGTTCCACTTCTGTTGAGAAATAAACATTGGGAAATAATTATATACATGTTTAGTTTGATGAAACAAACGATAATGAAAAGTAGTATTCTTATAGTCTAGAGCCCAGGCCCAATGAGAATCACTGATTTTCAAATTAATTTGATTTGGCATCCCTTTACTGATATCAATTTCAACACAAATTTTTCCATAGGTGTAGACACCAAGTTTCCCTCCAGAGACATCTATAATAAAGTGTATAAATAAGATATAAAATACATTTGATAAATCAAATTTAAAATAAATCTAAGCTAATTTAAAACAACACAGTTTAAAACAACAACAACTATATATATATATATATATATATATAATGCACAACTCGGTTTCCTTTTTAATTGAATCAGTGAGTGGAACCCATAGCCCGATCGAACACTTGTTGAACATTGGCATGGAAGCTATTTAGAATTTTATATTTTGTATAGAAATGACATGTCATATGGTGAGTAATGAGAACCAATCAATCTCAACCCATGCGTTCTCTTAGTTAGCTAGAACCGCCTTCATGTAATAAAAAATATAACATATAATTTTCCATGGGTATTGTGGTGTAATGGTAGAACATGGTATTATGGAACTCATTGGCCACTTGAATGAATAGATGTATACATGTTTTGAATGGGTTAAGGAATGGTTGAATTTAGAGCACTAAGTTATGCACATTCAAATACATTTAGTATTTTTTCGAGTTATGTTTGCACAACTCCATTATATTGAGCTTAATGTTTACCTGGCATAACATGTTTATAAAAGTGATTTATTTTGTTATGTATTAACTTTGGCATTGGAAATACAATGTACAATGAACAAATTAAGCTTGAAACATGGATAATTTATCATGTTAGTTAATGCATAAACAATAAAATTTTGAATTTACTTAATAGTAATTATAGAATTAGATTTTAAAATTTTATATTGAAAATTAGTGATGGCAAGATGGATGAGACACAAATCTACAAGTTATGAATCATATTGGTATCGATGCATTGGAATGTATGACTTTGAAGAAGCTGACAACAATTCGAGGAAAAACTGAGACCTAATATGGGTAAAGTAATGAAAAGGGAAAGTTTAAAATATTCAAGGGCTACTAATGTGCAAATCCATGAAGATAGTTAATGCTTCAAGGAAAAAACATAAAGGTTCGACAAGAGGATAGTATACCTAGAAAGGGACATTGAGATTACTAGAAAAACATAGTATTTGTTAAAGGAACTGGTAGTCGAACATCATGACTCTCTCTTTGTTATTATGGTAGATTGAAACAAGAGGAAAATTGATGCAGGAATTCTGCTATAAAGCAGATCCCGCATATAAGAACACAACTCCTTCCTGAAATCTGAAAAATACTCAAAGTTTCTACAATAAAATCGTGGAAAACATCTAACTTAATTAAGGCGAAAAACAAAAGAGCCATAAAAAATCAACTCAACATATCTACATTAAAATCCTGTGGCTAGATATTACATTGGGCGGCCTCTTGGCTCTTTGCCCTTTAAACCACTCTTCACTCACTCCCCTCTCAACTATCTCAGCTCTTTTTAACTATTCAAGTGTGTTCTCCTCACAAAAACCACTCATATTTATACATAAATAATGAATTTAATTCACTCCAAAAATCTCTCCACCTAATCCTCAACTAAATCTAATTTAAATACATTTTAGGTGTGGACTCAACTAAGTCCCGTACATAGCATTCCTTCTCCCTAATTTTGCTACTTAATTCTATTCTCTCTCATATCCTTTTAATTAATAAAAGAATATTTACAAAATCCTCACTTTTCTAAATTATCTCCTATTTTATTAAAAATAACAAATTAATTAATAAAACAATTAAAATATCACACCCCCCTTTATTACATATTAAAAAATGAAAATTGGCCTTGATGCTTCTGCATCAAAAATTCAACTCTTGTGATTGGAGAGAGTAATATTGATTTAGATTGGATTATTATATTTGTTTTCATCTATCGATGCTTTCAAAGTGGAAAATTTGGAGAAATCCACTCATAGAACCATTTTCACTAGTGGGACCCAATTTGGAAATTTGGGGTCTGAAACCTTATGGGAATAGTTTGAGGCATCGAACAACGTTTTTGGGGGTAAAAATTTTCCACTTAAGTGTGGAACCTTTTTGTGCTATTCTACACACATATTCCTTTCCAAGGGTGCAAGATTCACTTCAATCATGTTGATTTTTCAAGTGCAATAGATATAAGCACAAATTTCTAAAATATTGATAATTACTTCTAATGATGTAGATCTTATTTTAACAATTCCAGTTTATCATTAAGAAATTACACTTTAGAAATTAAACTATAAAATCATAAGGACAATAGAAATCACAGTGTGCATAGAGAACACAAGACTTACCCTGGGAAAACCCACCTCAGGGAAAAACCCAACAACCTTTTCCTTAGAGAAATTCTTCAGTTGAACAAGAGATGCATCTAATGCCACTACTTAACTATGAGATCAAAATAAAAAAAAATTTATGGCCAAACCTGGTTAAGCAACCCTCTAGTCAAGTCAAGTCATGTCAAACTCCCGCTTTGCAACTTCGACCCTCTATAATATGCCTAGGCCGAATTTTGACCTCCCAAAATATGACCAAAATTTTGGCCTGGCTAGAATATGTTGCCCAGAAATTGTCCACAGTTTCGGCTTTCCTAGGAAATACCCATAATTTCTGCCTGCCTAGAAACTGTTGCCAATAAAGTCACATGTGCGAGGTCAAGAGATATAGATAGATGCTAGAGATGAATTTTTCATTCTTCTTCTTCGTCGTCCTTCTTCTCCTTTGCTTGGATGCCCATAAATTATGTTTCTTGTGTAACGTCGAAGGAGTGCTTTGTGGACGAGGTCAAATTCTCTTTATATCGTGTTCTGCCTTCGTGAATGGGTGTGTCTTTTTACTAAATCCAACTTGACTTGAGGGAGGGTTGAATTGACTAGTTTGGAACCAAAAATTGAAAATTATTTTTTTCTCTTTTAAATTCGACATAAAGAACATGTCTACTAAAAATCCTTTAAAGGGCTAAAAATGAAAATGACATGAAGAACATGCCTTAAAAATTCATTATACATTACAAGGGATAAAATATAAATTATGAAGACCAACCATAAATATACCCTCTCTTAGCTAGAGAGATATTCACAATGAGTAGGGAGATGTTCTTCATGTTGAAAAATTTCTCTAAGAGAAGGTTAGAAAAAATAAATAGTATTCAACTTCCATAATTTTTGCCAAATAAATTTGACACATGGTAGGATAATAACATCAACAAACACTACAAGGAAAATACCCTCTAGCGGATTTTTTTGGGGAACCCCTTATAAAAATACCCCAGACATCCGTTTCTAGCGGAGGTTCCTAGAGGAGGTTGGCGGGCAGAGGTTTTTGCAGATGTATTTCGTCCGGTGCTCTTATCTCAGCAAAACGCACTGGTGCGTTCAAGACGACATAGCACCGATGCAGTTAAAAAATTGGCACACCGGACATCGTGCGCTCTGTACACACCTTCCCGGTGTGTTGCAATTATGTAGAGTACTAGTACTTTACATAACTTCCGCACTGGAGCCTCATAAAAAACGCAGGAAAACTGACACCACCCGGGTCGCCCTTAAATGCACCGGGCCACCCTGAAATCCCCGCGCCTTGGCACATGGTTAAATAAATAAAAAATTACGGCCAAAAAACCACACAAAACATAGGCACACCGGGAACCGTGCGTTCCTAACACCCTCTCCCGGTGCGTCATATTCATGTACAGCACCGGTTCCTTACATGTTTACCACACCGATGCTTTCAAAACATGCGCGAAAATAGATACCACCCGGTGTGGAATAAAGAAAATGCGTCGGGGTGTCCATAAAATGCGTGCACCTGTAGATGGTTAAATAACAAAAATTACGACAAATAAATCGCATAAAACATTGGCACACTGGAAACCATGCGCTCCGTACACACCTGCCCGGTGCCTTTTATTAAGGAACAACACTGATGCGTGTCAACTCGTCAACACTAGTGTCTCATAAAAAGCGCGCATAACAGAAACCGCTCAGGGTGGAATGACTGAAACGCACCGGGGCCCCATAAATTCTGCGCACAGGAAAAGGGTTAAAAAAAAACAAAATTACGCCCAAAAAACCACACAAATCATTGGTTCACTGAACAACATTCCCGATGCATCTTATTACTGTAGAGCACCAGTGCGTTACTGCTAAGCCACCCCAGTGTCTCATAAAAAGCACGCGGAATAGAAATCGCCTGGTGTGGAATGACGGAAACGCAACAGGGCCCCATTAATGCCGCGCACTGGAAAAGGGTTTTAAAAAAATACAATTATGGCCAAAAAACCGCACAAATCATTGGTTCACCAGACAACGTGCCCGATGTGTCTTATTACTATAGAGCACTGGTGCGTTACTGCTACGCCGCTCCGGTGCCTCCTAAATGCGCGTGAAAACAGAAACTGCCCAGGGCAGTGTAGTGCAAACGCATCGGTACACTAATAAAAACCCCGTGCACTGGAACAAGGTTAAATAAAAAAAAATACGGCCAAAAAACTGCAATTTTCACTTTTTTCAGTGCTACAAAGCTCTCAAGTACCGGTGCAAGTTATCCTTGTTTGAGCCGCATTGACATCCGTGCTCCCATTGCACTTATTGCATGCACTGCTGCTGTGCATTGCCACCAATCTCCAGCTTGAATTTTATAAAATAGTGGAAAAATTTTCTTTTTCAAATTGTACAGCCAATATGCCTCTTCGACGGGTTAATGTACAAGTATTTTTCTTGTTTTTCCATAATTAAAACTTTTCGCAGATTAGAATTTGAAAAAACCTTGAAATTAACCATTAAAAAAAAAAAAAAATTGTCGCGCGGTGCGCTCGAGCCGTTCGGCTCGCACCGGTTTGCAGTGCTGCCTGTAAATTTACAGGCCGCACTGCACCCATTGCTGACGGTATCCACACCAGTTCCGACACAATACCGCGCGGCGCACCGTGTTAATTTAAAAATTTTTAAAAAGTGCGGTGCAGTCGGTTACTAGGCTGCACCATTGACAATGGTGTTTCGTGGAAAATCGGTGCGTTGACGGAATTCTCCACCCTGGGACGGGTAATGTTTTCAGCGCACCGGAACCGAAATTCGACATTGTCAACAATTCGGCTGGTAAACCAGTGCTAAGGGTATCCACACCGATTCTGGGGCGGATACCAAAGGTGCACTGTGTTATTTAAATTTCTTTAAAAAGAGCGGTGCGGTCGGCTACCTGGCCGCACCGTTGAGCTAGTTGAATTGAGGTGATGCGGTGCGTTGACTGAGTTAACAGGCCCGGGCCGGCTATTTTTGTCAGCGCACGGCTTACCATATTGGCCTAGGTCAACGGTGTGGCCTCTTAAAATACTGCACCGATGACTATGTACGGTCGCAAGAGGGCGGTGTGCTGACTTAGTTATAAGCCCCAGGTGGATAATGAAGTCAGCGCACCGGCCTCCTGACACCGCACGTAGTGAACGGTGAGCTAAAATTTTTTTCTGGAGCACTGCTTTCGGTGCGGTGGATATCATGAGGTGCATCATACCCGGTGCACTCTATGGGGAGACGCACCGGGACCGGTGCGTGACTGTGTTTTTGACGCACCGATTCTTGTTTTATTTATTTTTTCAAAAAATAAATATATACGTATATTTGTAAATACATGTTTCATTTACTAAAATTTTTTGTTTAATATGTCAATCATTCAGAGACGTGAAAGGAGAGAAGAGGGGCAACAACAACAACAACAGGCGGAACAATATAACATGGTTCGCCTATGGGAGGCAAGAGAGAGGGAGAGAGATACGTACCCTCACCCTATTACAACAACGACGCAGGGGCTCCTTAGGCAGGTAGGCCTCCTCAAGTTCTATGAGGAGGCTACTTCCCTAAAGTCCCATAGTTTTTTTTTGAGACATCTTATCCGAAGGTGGAATGCCCAGCAACAGGCTTTCCGGGTTGGTATCAACTAGTGGTACACGCCCACTGAGGAGGATGTATATTTTATTACAGGACTATCGAGGAGAGGGGTGGATTTTCCTTCATTTCCCGAGGTTCCAACTGGATGTGTGGCATGAAGTCAGTTAGTTTACTCCCAGAGATACATTGGAGAAAATTTAGTATCTCCAGCAGAGTTTTAGGTCGCTGGAGGGCAGTTACATATTGGTGCGTTTGGTCGTGAGGAGGTCCAGTGTCTCTCACTTATCATTTCTACCATTTCACACAACACCAGTGACAGGCAACGAATTAGTTGCCGGCTTTTATATTATGTTGATTCCTTACTACAGTAGCCACGACTTGTCAGGTGGTCTGCCATTTTTTGCGGCAGTTCTGTACAACATTAGATAGGTGTCATGCTCATGCATGTGGGAGGGTCAACTTCCCTTTTGCTTCAGAGCTTTTTTATTTATTTTTTGAGAGGTTTCCAAAGATGAGGCCTTCTTTTCTTCGGCAACCTCATAGGCCGATTACTGAGGCATGTATGCACATGTGGGGGTAGATGATGCCCAAGAGGGAGGAGACTCTTTTTCCAGCGATGATATCAGATGATGCACTGGAGTTGCTAGCCAGTGTTGATGAGAATCCTTCATTTTGGTCCCCTGTCCTTATGCGGGGTTGGATTGGCTAGGGTGTGCCAACATCCTCTTCACAGCTGATGAGCCGCCAGATGATAGAGGTAATATTACTGTTTTATTTAAATTTATTCTAACATGTTCTTTAACTTGTTTTTATTAAATTGTGTAATAAAATCCTCTAATTATTGTTGTGTACTTGTATATATTTTGTAGACATTGGCTCTTTTGATGGCGAGGAGATGCTGCCACCACCACCTGATCCAGGTGTGGATCCTCATGATGAGGATGAGGGCATGCTAGATATTTACGAGGATCATTAGGAGGCCAGTCCAGATCAGAGACCTGCTCCTGCTGGTGTGCCGATGCGCGGTCGACGTCTTAGTGATGCTAGATACAGGATGGAGTTGGGCGACCAACTCATTGCATTCATTATTGAGGCGGGCATTAGGCCCGCTAATTTCATAGACATAGAGGCCTATGACAGGCTATCACGGATGTGGAGAGGGATGTCGCGTGACATGTATAGCTCGATGCAGCATGTTGTAGGAGTCACGACAACTTTTACAAGACTGACGAGGATTGTTGCACGTTACGATCGAGCCGTAGCACATGATGGATAGTCTGCAAGGCACAGCGTACCATCATCTCATGATCGTTCACAACCTCGCGTTGCGCCAAATTTGCATGAGCCTCCACTAGCATCTACTAGCAGTCATCATGGAGATGAGGCTGGACCATCAGCCACTTGTACTGATATTGATGTTGTACTACCACCAGCTGATCCATGACATTTATATTACAGTTGTATATTTTTAATATTATTCAGTTATATATATATATGGTCCATGTATTTTATGTTCATGTTACAGTTGTACTTAAGTTACATGTTGGTGATCATCATGATGTGTATGTTGTTAGGTCATGTTAGATATGTTCATTTAATGTGTAGCTTGCAGATAGATGTGTATGTGATAGCATGAGATGTATATTTGATGTTTGTGTTGTATTGATGATATTAATATATAATGTTAATTGTGTTTTGTTAGATGATCATGATCACGATGATGCAGTTATCGATTTTGAATGTGCTTTTTAGTCAAATATGATGTTTGTACGATGGTTATCATGAACGTGATGTTTATTAATTAATTTAATACCAAATGATCATGATATTGTAAATTTGTAATATTTGTATTTCTAATTGTATTTAAAATTCTAAAATTGTAATTGTAATGGTATATATGTGAATTTCTAAAATTGTAATTGTAATTGTAATTTTTAAAATTGTAAAATTGTAATTGTAATTTTTAAAATTGTAAAATTGTAATTGTAATTGTAATTTTTTAATTTGTAAAATTGTAATTGTATATATGTAAAATTCTAAAATTGTAATTGTACGTGAAATTGTAATTGTAATAGTAATTATAATTATAATTATAATTCTAATTCTAATTGTATGTAAAATATTTGTAAAGTTTTAACTGTATTAATGTGAAATGAATTTATTAAAATTTGTAAATTTGTAAATTTTAAATAATTGTAAAATAATAAATCTAGAATAATATGATTTATTGTAACATAATAAATTTTAGAAAATAATGCAAATAAATTCTTGTGCTTTAGAATTATAATTATTTTATTATGATCTTAGATAATAAATAAAAAAAAAGAATTAATTTATACAATATGCCATTGTTTTCGAGATCAACATAATACCAAATTATCAAGTGAATTATTGATTTTAACATTAACACAATGCAAATTACCAATTAATTCAAAATACATATTATATTAATATTTCAAAAAACCCATCTTAAAAAGTATAAATATTGATGAAATAACACATGTACCATGTCACTCTCGGTTCTCATGATCACCCTCATTATCTTCTAGCTCGCATGGCATGTGAACACTATTGTTCTCAAAAATATGTTTTGATCTAGGGTCATGTGTTAATACGAACCACCAATCCCTATCCAACACATCCGGGTAAAAAAACATCTAGTTGCAGTGTTTAGGGAAAACATAGGTCTCCTTAGCTTCATCCCACATCTTTCTAGAGTTGATGCATATCAACCTACTATCGCGATCTTCCTTTAAATTATTCCGATCAAAGGTGTCGCACCACTTCCACCTAAAATAACACATTGGAAAGAAGAAAAATCCACTTCAATGATCTCTTGTATCTTTCCGACGTAACCTAACGTCCCTCGTACTAGTTGTTGATCATGGTGGCTAGATCGACTAGATTTATTGAACTCGAATTCCACTCCACAGTCTTGTGTGGTGTTTCTAGCATCGACATTTTCTTTGCAAAAATGGTGTCCATATGCCTACATAGATGGGAACAAATGCACTTATTATAAAAAAGTTAAAAAAATCATACTGTCATGTGTCTTATAAATAATAATCCAATAGTAGTTAAAATATGAAATGTAGGTGTCTTAATATAAGTTTCAAATTTATATATAAATTAAAAATATTATTACCGAGTTGTTGCACCCAATCCCTATGTTTAGCGCATCCTCTTCAGCACGCGGGTAACGACCGGTAGCACCGTATTTCTCTCTGACTTGGTCAGCAACCCAACTATTGGGGAATATTTTTGGCATATTTTCTTTTAAATGATTGGGATAAGGCACACTTCTACCATTCAACCGTTTGAATTATTTCCTCTCACTATCCCATTTCATCCTGTTTTGTTCGTACAATGCGACCCACGGTTGTGTCGCTTCAGAATTGTAAAGAATGAAATTATTGATTGCTTCAATCTCTACATTCGCTGATGAAATCAAACCAAAATTATATAGTACTTAGAGATCAAAATATACATTATATCAAAGTTCAACATGAATATTAATTACTTTTTGTAAATTTAAAAAATTATAAGTCACTTACTCTTTATCAAGTGCTTTTTTCCACTCGTTTGGAGCAACTCTCCTTCTCTTTTGTCTTCATCCATTTGATCGTCCCAAATCACCACACCCGGTCTGTTGTCGATCTGCTTGATGTACTCACTGGCATGGTAGAAAGACTCATATGATATGTACCCCTCTGCCATAGATCCCTCGGGTTTTTCCCTTTGTCGAACAAAACCTTTCAATTTATTCATGTACCTCTCTAAGAAGAACATCCAATGACAAGAAACAACCCCAACTAATTCAAACTCATCTACCAGGTGGATTAGAAGATGAACCTGTAGGTCCATGAAACTCGTCGGCAGTTCCTTCTCAAACATACAAACAATCTCAACTATCTCTTGACATCACCGTGGAAGCTAGCCACATGAATCTCCTTTGACGTGATCCAACGTACAGATGTAGATAATTTAGATATGGCACGTCCTAGGTCTTGAGAGAATTCATGTTTCATACACCCATGCACAAACAAAGGACAATGACACTGCAAAGTTATAAACACGTGAAATAATATACAAAATTAGTTATGTTTTATGATCCCCGCATGGGATAAAATTTATTAATATAACAAATGATAAAATCATGCTTTTGACATTATAAGTACTCTTAGAAGATTCAAATGGTCATGCGATTTCAACCCCGACAAATGGTCATCCACGGTGAAGAAACGCCGTAGTGAAGACCCGTATGAAGTTGGCACCCTCACATCCATTATAACTTCCTTTGCCAAAGATATATCATCTTTTTTTAAAATCCGTGGGACATCACCTTTTTTGAAAAACCATGAATTAGAGGGACCAACGCCTGCCTTTGATCCCATACTTTCTAATCGTCTTGGCCAATATTTCTTTTTAGTTTTTGAAGTAATAAGATCTTTCCTAACAGCCAATGTGTCACTTTGTTTCGATGATATGTGCCTCCATAAATAAGATGAAACATTTTTAAATATATGCATGGGATCTAATAAGTGGGAAATCTTAAGATGCTCCCAATATGGGAGGTCATAAAAGATATATTTCCTTTTCATCCCAATGGGAAATTTCTCAACATAGGTGTTGAAGAAATCTGGATCATCGAACTTAGGATTCCCATTTAAATCAAACATTTCTATGAACTCCTTCTCCTTCTCTCTCTCATATGCTCTAAGCCATTCAGCTGGTGTCATTATTGGAGGCCTTTAGGTTCTCTCTCGTTTACCATTGAAAGCGGATGCTACTCTTCTGTAAGGGTGTTGTTCTAGTAGGAATATCCTGGAGCAATCATACACTGGCTTTCGTAGGTCCTTGGACCATCTAGCTTTCAGAGAAGGTCCACAACATTTACATCCAAAATACCCTTTTGTTACAAGATCTGCGAGATTGTATTTGTATACATTAATTAATATGCATGGCACGTTAAGGAATATCATGAAGATCAGAAAAAATATTATTACAACGAATTAAATAACTAATATGTGAAATAATATTGTTACATTATATATAAACAAATCAATAAATTAAACTTGTAATTTACAAGGGAAAAATCCTAAGCCTGGATAATCATGTGTCGTGTAAGCACATATGCCATACAATGTAAAACTCCTCTCTTCTGCGATGGGTCTTGATACATCGTATACATTTATCCCATCCCATAATTCCTTCAATTCATCTACCAGTGGTTGTAAGTATACATCCATATTCTTCACTTGTCTTCTACCAGGGACTATGAGAGCCAACATAAGATGTTCATTCTTCACAGACAACCATGGGGGGATATTGTTATTGATCACTACTATAGGCCAAACATAATAGTTGGTGTTCTGGAGGGAATATGGGTTGACACCATCCATGGCTATGCTAAGTCGTAGACTTCGTACTTCATTCTTGAATTTTTTGGGCCATGTATCCTCTATATGCTTCATGGCTATTGAATCAGTTGGGATTCGCATAACTCCCAACTAACTTATATGTGAGGCATGCCATCCCTGCAACATAGCTAATTATTTGGAACGAAAGAGCCTTTGAATCCTTGGGATTATAGGCATGTGCCTCAATATCTTAAAAGGAGGACCAGTACGTGATTTACCCTTCTTTTTTGATTTATCATACATATCATGCCCACATTTTGGACACATCTCTTTGTCTGCATATTCTCCTCTATATAGAATACAATCATTTGGACATGCATGATATGATATGTACTCAACACCCAACATTTTCAACAATTTATTTGCCTCTTCGCAGCTACTGGGCAAGACATTATCACTCGGAAGAACCTTATCTTTGAATAACCCGTAGTTGGTGATCATGGAAAAATATATTAATATTAAATGTACATTAATGTCGATGTAATTATTAATGTTCATAAAATTTAACATTTGTAATGTTCATTGCAGTGTACTGATTATATTTCAAATTTATACAAGGGGAGTAATTTATGGTAACTTACCTCAAAAGTTCCGAGAAACATGCATTTGACAAGACAAAATTTGCTTTCAAGTTGTACAGTAACATTGTTTTCCTTACTGTTGATGTGGGGAACATGCTATCTGGTATTTTCTTCAATGGCAAAATTGTGCGGGAGATAATAACATTCCATATTTTCGTGCGCGCGCTCTCTGCTTTGCTCTGCGGAGTCGAGTTTAGGTTTGCTGCCGCCACCGTGCTTGCCGTCGCCATGAGCGGCCCTGGGGGTGGGGAGTCCTCTCCCACCCCGCCATCTTCTTCTGTTGATGCATTCAGAAAGCTTCTAACGCAGAAAGGGAAGCCACCCAAGAACATCGAAGTGCCGAAATTCATAAAAAAGTTCGAAGAAATACCAGAGATTGCACTTCCAGAGGAACAATCTATCAAAATAGCTCTTGCACTGTCTGACAGAGGGTTGGTTGGGCAGTTTATGGGCCGCTGGCCTTCCACAAAAATCACGGACGATTGGATTCAGCGAAACTGGAGACCTCAGTTGAAAAACAATGTGATTTGTTATGTTGTGGGAAGAGGCTATTTCATTTTTGAATTTACCTCCAAAGAAGATCGAGATTTGGTGTTCAGAAACGGGCCGTATTTCATGGGAAATCAGGGTCTGTATCTTAACAAATGGAGCCCTGATTTCGATCCCTCTGTCGATGTCCCTAAGGAGGTGCCGGTCTGGGTTCGCCTCCCTAACCTTCCTATTCACTGCTGGAGCTATCAAGCCCTGCAGAAGATTGGTAATGGGTTGGGTCGTTTCATTGACAAAGCTGACCACAAGGGACAATATACCTGTGCTAGAATCTGCGTGGAAGTCGATTTGGAAGCGGGTTTGCCAGAAGCGGTCAAACTAACAGTTGGAGATTGGCAACATTTCCAAAAGCTGGATTACGAGCAGTTGCCTTTCAAATGCCGCAACTGTCATGAACACGGTCACTTCCAGCGAAACTGCCCAAAAGATCCAACAGGAAACAAGGTTGAAGAAGAAGGATGGAAAGAAATTAAAAAGGGCAAGGCTGTCCCAAAGCCTCCGGGGCAGAATAAATCCGTGCCTTTGGGTAAGCCACAAACAAATCAAAAGTCCTCAGCTGATCCTATTGATGGCTCCTCCTCAGGGAAAATGGTGGATGTCACGGAGCCCCTTGAGGATACAGAAAACAATCTGAAGGAAGCGAAAGAAACTGAAGTCGAAACAATTGTCCCACCAGTTGATGATATTCAGAGGGAAATCGAAGGCAACGAAGAGCATATCAGCCTTGCTTCTGATTCTGAGGGAGAAACAGAAGAGAGAGACTCCGAATCAGACAACTCGCAAGTAACACCTATCAAGACGACTAGGGGTCGAAAATCCAAGAAAAAACAAAGAGAGGAAAAAACCTATCTAGATGTCCTCCAAGGTTCCCAAAAAACCCTCAAAGGAATGATGAATACTAGGTCTGGGCGCAAGAATATTAGGGCTCCAAAAGGAGCCACAACCCCCCAAGGCAGTAAATAATGAAATACATCTCCTGGAATTGCAGAGGTTTAGGCAGCAGGCTGAAAGAGGAAGCCATGAAAGACATAGTGAGAATATATTCGCCTGAAATCCTCCTCATCCAGGAGACAAAGATGGAGGATCTTCTTCTCCTCCAAGCTAGTAAAGTTTTTTGGCAAAAAGGTAATGGAAGAGCGGTTAGTGCTCGAGGTGCTTCTGGTGGAATAGCCACCTTCTGGAACAGCACCATATATGATCTTATCCAAGAAAAAAGTAGCCCCCATTGGCTCTTCACTCAGGTTCTCCACAAAGACTCCGGTCAACAAGTAAGTATGTTTAATCTTTATGCTCCTGTTTTGCCAGACGAGAAAAAAATCTGTTGGAACTCGATTCAATCCTTTCTTTTAGAGCAAAATCCAGGAAATATCATTATTGCAGGTGACCTGAATGTCACCCTTACTGTCCATGAGAAAAAGGGAGGCTCCACTGTCAGGGATCCTTCCAGAGAATGGGTTGAAGATATTATGCTGGGTTGGGACCTGGAGGATATTAAACCTTCTTCAGGGAAATACACCTGGTCCAACAAAAGATTAGCCCCCAATCACATTGTTGCCCGTTTGGACAGATTCCTTGTCCACTCTTCTTTTCTGACTTGCGGTCTTATGGCCACTTCTAAAATTCTGCCAAATTCCACTTCTGATCATAAGCCCATCCTCCTTGAGCTTTCCCTGGATGGTAATCTGGGCCCCATCCCTTTTCGTTTTAGTCCCCTCTGGATCCAGCTAGAAGGATTCCAAGAGGTGGTTTCTGAAGCCTGGAATAGGCCTGTCAATGGCTCCCCATTCTTTGTATGGGAAGAAAAAATCAGGGGCCTGAAAAGGAGTCTTAAGGAGTGGGCCAAAAGGCTGAAAACCCCCTCTGCCAAAAGAAAAGACTCTCTTAATAGTCTGGCCTCTCATCAATTAGACATGGAGCACAGTCCTGTAACACAAAGTCTTCTTCAAAAGGAAGTCGAGCTTCAAAAATATTTTCACAAATCTAGCAGGGAGGAAGAAGAATTCTGGAGACTGAAGTCAAGGAACCTATGGCTACAGTCTGGAGATAAAAACACCAGCTTCTTCCATAAACAAGCCGAAGCTCGCAAACAATTCAAATATGTTTCTGAGATACATTACCAAAACACTGTTGTTAAAGACTTCGATGGCATCAAGAGAGCTGCTTACTCCTTCTTCAAAGATCTATATTCGGCTCCTGAAGATCCACCTATTGATCCTCATGCCTACCCGTTTGACTTAATCCCCAATTGCGTTCAGGATTCGGATAATGATATGTTGACTGCTCCAATCAGTATGGACGAACTTAAGAAAGTTCTGGATGGCATGGAGCCTGATAAAGCCCCAGGCCCCGATGGGTTCTCTGTTAAGTTTTTCTTGACTTGCTGGTCTACAATCAAAAAAGATCTTTTGAGAATGGTCAGAAAGTCTCAGTCTTGTGCAAAGCTGGGTGGTGGCATCAATTCGGCCTTTCTCGCCTTGATTCCGAAAGAGAAAGGTGCCTCTGACTTCAGCAGATTCAGGCCCATTTCCTTGTGCAATTCCAGTTACAAGCTGGTCTCCAAAATTATCGCCAATCGCCTTAAGAATATACTGCCAGCCATCATCCCTGAAAATCAAGGTGGCTTCATCAAAGGTAGAAAGATTTTGGACAACATAGTGCTGGTGCAAGAAGCAGTTCACTCTAGCTGCGATAGAAATGAGAAAGGAATGGTGATTAAGCTCGATCTGGCTAACGCCTTTGACAGAGTGAGACATGAATTTTTGTACATTGTGATGAAGAAGCTAGGCTTCTCTACAGTCTTCATCAACTGGGTGAACGCTTGTATTGCCTCGCCTTGGATTGCGCCATTGGTTAATGGTCGCTCTACTGACTTCTTCCAAGCCTCTAGGGGCCTTAGACAAGGCTGCCCCTTGTCTCCGCTCCTCTATGCTATTCAGGCCTCAGTGCTCAGTTTCCAACTAGATCACAACCAGCAGATCCAATCTTTGCCTGGCCTCAGAACGACTAACAAGGTGAAAGACATTAATCATGCCCAGTTCGCTGATGATACTTTGCTGCTTGGAGGAGCTAGCATAAACTTTGCCAGATCCTTCAAGAAGGAGCTGGACATTTACAGGGAGATCTCAGGCAGCAAGATTAACTATCGAAAATGCTCTATCTATGGCTGGAATTGCTCTATCAAGGAGCTATCTAATATTGCTAGGCTCTTAGAGATGGATGGAATTCGAAACTGGGAGTCTTTTAAATATCTCGGGATCCCAATTTTCAAATCCAAGCCTAAAGTTGCTCATTGGCTGCCTCTGCTCGACAAGCTAAAGAACAGAATCCAGGCTTGGGGAGCCTCTTGGCTGAATAATGCTGGGAAGGTCATCCTCATGAAATCGGTCCTTATCAGTATGCCTCTTTTTCAGCACTCCATCCTCCTTGCCCCCAAAACCTTTCTCAGCAAATTGGATAGTCTGTTGAGAAGATTTCTGTGGGAAGGCGGAAATAACAACGAAAGAAGGCTCCACTTAGTGAACTGGGAGACTCTCAAGAGACCTCTTCTGGAAGGAGGTCTTCATTTGCGCGACTTGGCTGCTCAAAATATTGCAATGGGAGCCAAGATCCTGTGGAATTTAGTCTCTCGGAACTCTAGCTGGAGTAAAAGAGTACTTTGGAAGAAATATTTCCATGGGCAGCGGTTGAGATGCTTGGATCAACCCCCCAGAACTTTAAAAGGATCTCCGATCTTCAATCTGTGCAGTGCTGCAATGGAGAAATTCAACCATAATCTCTACTGGATCCCGGGAAATGGGAGAAAAATCAAAATTTGGGAGGATTCGATATTGGGAGATCAGCCATTGATTCAGGTGGAAGGTCTAGCCAATATCAAAGCTTGGCTTCAGTCCTGCAATTTGAACACTCCGTGGGACATTTCTAACTGGAAGGATGAACCTGGTAGACTCTGGGATAGCTGGAATCTGGGGGAGGTTCCCCTTAGGTTGCAGGGGGAAGCTGTGTTTCTGTTAGATCTGCTTCAAGGGAAATCTCCCTCAAAGGCCACCTCTAAGGACAAAAGAGGCTGGGGCTTCCTTTCAGGTTCCTACACTGCCTCCGAAGGATATAAAAGACTGATAGATGTTCCTTATGCTCCCCCTGACCCAGCTCAATGGAAATTTATCTGGGATCTCCCCTCTCTCCCCAAAATTGACTTTTTCTGTTGGACTGTAGCGCATCAAAGCATTCTTACCAGAGATAATTTGCGGAGACGGGGGATGGAAGGGCCTTCCAGGTGCCCTCTTTGCTTGGCTGATGAAGAAACTGCCAATCACTTGCTGCTGCTTTGCCCCTTTGCACAGGTGGTCTGGAGGGGGGTTCTGATGTTAGATCCAATTATTTTTGACCTCCCAAGCAACATCCCTTCCCTTCTCCGAACTTGGGCCAGTTTATCTCCCTTTTGCCTTACAAAAAAAAGTCTTCTCAAAACAAGCTGGATGTGGATCCCTAAGTTCATCTGCTGGAAGCTGTGGTTGGAAAGGAATAATAGAATTTTCAGAGGAGAAAGCTGCACTTCAATCAGAGTTATTTCTAAAATCAAAGCTTTACTGGGCGAGGCTTTGGCAGCCAACACTTCCTCAAGAAATAAATCGAGTCTGGATAATAAGGAGGAGCAATGGCTTAAAGAATTTGTTCCGAATCTGAAAGATAGGTCCTCTCCCCCTGCAGCTGCACATGTCAACTGGGAGATTAGGCTGGATGAATAGGAGTTTATCAAGTGGAGGTCGGCATTGGATGATCATTGCTTACTCTTCGATGGGGCCTCTAAAGGAAACCCTGGGGTTGCTGGAGGAGGTGGGGTTCTTCTGCGACCAGGAGGTTATTCTGAATTACGATTCCATTGGGGTCTTGGTATTGAATCCAACAACAGAGCGGAGGCTCTGGCACTGTGGCAGGGCCTGAAGCTGGCAATCAACAGAAATATTCACTCACTATCTGTCTTTGGAGATTCTAAACTCATTATCCAGGCGCTGAACTCTCATAAGACCCCCCACCAGGTTCACTTAGCCTCTATTATCAAAAAAATCCGTCTATTATTACCCAAGTTCTGTAAAATCTCCTTCTTCCACATATTAAGGAATCTTAATTCAGAGGCAGATAAGGAGGCCAATCTGGGCTCCCTCCGTACTCGGAGATCTCTGGTGGTCAATTCGATTGAAACCTTCTGTTGCATCCCTTGATGATCCTGCTGTTCGGTCTTACCCTCCTTTTTGATACTATGGCTACCTCTCTTCTCCTCAGTACCCTGCTTTTCGCGATATCTTCCTTTGGTATTTCCAATCTGTTTAACCTGGTGATTGCTGGCCTGATCTCTCTTTCTGTCAGGTCTCCCCTCATTGGCCTCTGTTCCCCTGCTGTTCCATTTTCCAATATGACTGGTCCGAATCGGACGCGAATCGAAGTCTTTGGCTCCCAGATCTTCTCTGTTCAAACTTCAAGCGCCCACAAAGCTTCGACAGGCTGCAACATTCGATGGTTTTCCTGTGCAATGCATATTTGGGGCCCTGCGTTGGATCATCCTCTTCACAGATGCGGATCCCCAATCCTTTCAGATGCGGATATCCAGTCCTTTCCAACTATTTCTTGCATCGTGACAGATACCTCTACGTCCTGCGCGAAGGAGGCTGCCTCTATCATGGAAATGCCAAGGGTGGTCTTCTGGCCCTTGTGCGCTGTTGCGTTTAAAGCCCAGCTCTTCACTTGCTCTCTTAGTTCTGAGGGTCTTATCCCTGTCAAAGAAGGCGAAGCGAACATCACAAAGAATCTGATCAGCTGTCTGCATGGTAATTTTTTATCGGTGACCTGTCTCTTGGTTCCCTCGACAGCAAACCCGAACTCCTTCCCAGAAGAAGCTATCACTGTCAATGCTGTGTTGTAAGAGCATGCGGCAACTAGTTTGCCGCGCTTAATAAACAAAAATAACCGTTACTGTCAAAAAAAAAAAAAAAAACATTGTTGTCCCCAACTGGGTAGACTTTGACTGACCGCCAAGTCCAAAGAGAGGGGTGGTGGAAGCAAATTTAAGGCTTTCGAAAAATGTGTTAGCGATATGAGCATCACCCCCTAGTTGATCATGATTTTGGAATGCATCTAACAAAATTGCCTCCATGGCAGTCGTATCCCTTAAGTAATCATCCATACCAACCTTTATTTGATTGCCTCCATTGCCAGCTTGTGAAGAACTACTATTGCTGTAGTCATTCCTAATTGGTGAATCTGGACGTAGCGGGAATTGAATCGGTGGTTGATTCAACCATTCTTGGTATCGTTCCTCTCTGATTTTTTCTCTTAATTCAGTCTTCTCTCGATTTGACATTGTCGTGGGGAGCAACGGAAGATGGTAGGTAAGTCGTTCATCATCACTAGAATCCTAATAATTAAAAAAAAAAAATTGAACATGATTAGTATAAAATATATGATATCAATTAGTAACCACGTTGACAATATTGCATGATTATAAATTGGTTTGACGTTGAAATAATTACATATTAATCAATATATATACCAAACAATTATAATTATAATTACCATCATTGTCTTGAGATTGTGGCTAGAAGATGAAATATTGTTACAATTGGCAGAGTGAAGCGGTTGTCCATTTTCTTCTACCAAATGCGCCTTGTGGTATGCAGCTCCTGATAAGAACTTCCGAAGTTTTGGATTAGTTTGAATATTTTGTGCATCTGAACTCGATGCTGAATCTGCATGAACCTGCAAATTTGTATACATTATAAATTTAATTAGGTTGTGCGTGATTGACTGCATGGATACAAAACATATATAAATTCAATTAGATAGTGACAAAATAAAACAAATCTGAAGTAAATATTACGTCTCCACATGGATAGGGAGAAATCCACGATGGACTTTGAGAAATATTATGGAACGAGCTGGCTTTTAAAGAGTTGTCCATTCCATATAATATATGATATTTTATCCCTGCATTTGAGCAAAAAAACTATAAATTTTGGTGCACAAACTTAAATGTCATTCCGATGCGTAATGTATCGATAACTGCACCGGTGAGTTTTTTTTTTTTGAGCACCGGTGCCGTTTTATAACACGACGCACCAGTGCGGTTAAATTAAAGGACGCATCAGTAAACGAATAACCAAAAAAAAAAAAAAAAAAAAAAAAAAAAAAAAAAAAAAAAACACAACCCTATTTTCTTTAAGTGAAAAAAAAGCGGTAATTGAAAAATGGGTGGAAAAATATTTTCAAAAATCTAGTTTCATAAAACATTTCTTTAAATACTAAACACTTTTCATCATTTCACTATTTTTGCAAAATTTTTCAGGCATAGATTTGCAGGATACATACATGGAGCAAACAGAGCACGAGAGCACTGTGGAGCAGGGAAATACGTTCAAACAGAAGTATTCAGACAATCAGAATTCTAAACCTCTGGTTAGTCAAACCTTGTACCATAGAATTTCAAATGATGTGAGTAAGTTTATTATTTTTTTGTACTTGTTTTTGCAGTTTTTTTTTTATGTAGTAAAATAAGAAATCAAAGTCTATTGTTTTTTTTTACTTATTCTATAGTTTTTTTATGAAGAAAATAACAAATCAAAGCTTATTGTTTTTTTTTTTTTTTGCAGTTTTTTTACCTTTTCTGCAGTTTTCAGAAACAAAAATAAAAAAGAAATCCATTTTTACAAACAAAACCCTAGATTCTTTTTGTTTCTGCCCTTTATTCTCCCTCTTTCTTTTCAATTTAGATTTATAGGGTTTGTATAGTCATAAGACATCCAACCCACGAGACGACTTGCATATTCGAATCCCAATCCATGTTGGCCCTTGCGTCAATCTTAAAAAAATACGGAATTTTTTTTCGTCGGTGCACCCTGCGTAACATAACGCACCGGTGCACTCGGTTATAGCAACGCACTGCGAAAGTAAAGTGATAAAAAACACAAAAATAAAATATGTTTTTATCAGTGCGCCATATGTAACATATGGCATCGGTGCAGTATTGCATTATGGCGCACCGCAAACGTGCTGTTTTGCTAAAAAAACCATTTTAGAAACAAACCCTACATTCTTTTTGTTTCTGCCCTTTCTTCTCCCACTTTCTGTGATTTTAGAATTAGGGCTTTTCAATTTATACTTATAGGGTTTGTATTGCTAAATATAAGCCTAAGACATCCAACCAATAGGAGGACCTGCATAGTCGGATCCCAATCCATGTCGGCCCTTGCGTCAATCTTAAAAAAATACAGACTTTTTTTTCCTCGATGCGTCCTGCGTAACAAAGCGCACCGGTGCACTCAGTTATAGCAGCGCACCGCGAAAGTACAGTGATAAAAAATAAAAAATAAAATATGTTTTTATTAGTGCGCCATATGTAACATATGGCACCGGTGCACTATTGCATTATGGCACACCGCAAACGTGCTGTTTTGCAAAAAAAACCATTTTAGAAACAAACCGTACATTCTTTTTGTTTCTGGCCTTTCTTCTCCCACTTTCTGTGATTTCAGAATTATTACTTTTCAATTTATATTTATAGGGTTTGTATTACTAAATATAAGCCTAAGACATCCAACCAATGGGAGGACCTGCTTAGTATGATCCCAATCGATGTCGGCCCTTGCGTAAACTAAAATAAAATAAAATTGTCGGTGCGCCTTGTGCGGAATAGCACACCAGTGCGCTCTGTTCTTCAGTGCGCCATTTGTAAAATATGTAGCCGGTGCGCTATTTCATTATGGCACACCGCGAACGTTCTGTTTTGAAAAAAAAAGAAAAAAAAAAAAGAAAAAAAAGAAAAAGAAAAAAAAAGAAAAAACAAGAAATGTTGGAATAGGGTCTCCTACAAGCTGCGAAATTGGTCCATTTTGAATATTTTTGATTAGATTTAGTCTAGCGCAGGGTCTTTCGGGTGGGTCAAAGCCTCGAATGCATTGTAATGGGTAAAAGGGTAAATGAGGGGTCCGAAAACCATGGTTTGCGGACCATAGGAAAGTCTAGGCTAGATTACTATAAATAGAGGAGAATTATGTATGGTAAAGGATAAGGAATGATAAGCTATTGATGCAATTTGTGGTTTAAGCTATCTATTTGGGTTTTTGGGGAAAGGACTCCTGCTCGCTGTGTGCGCGGAGATCCAAGTCTAGTTGTGTGCGGACCCTGCTGCTGTGTGCGCAGGTTGGGAAGGGAATTGTAAGGAAGAATTGATGAATGAACGAATAAGAAAGATTGATATAGAACTGAATCTGTGAGTACTCTTGTGTGAATTTTTAGTAATTTCTGTATTGTGCATTTTTTGTCTTTAAGCTGCGAAGATCTGTGTAAGTGGTTTTCTGGATCTGGATATATATTCTGTTTTGTTTATGTAATGCTGTGTTACTGTCATAAAAGCATATAATTATAGATCTAGCGCACGTGGATGCGGAAAGAGACTTAATTAACCCTGCGAAGAATGAGGTAATCTGGGAATCACAGGACCTAGCACAGCTCTGCTTGCCTTACCCATCCTTTCTCAGGGTGCGGAAACCTGGTTCCAGCACCCACCCATACTACTTCAGGTGAGACTTTGACCTGTACAAGCAGGTCACTGCCAACAGGGCCAGTAGTATAGGGGTTTGTTGGCAAATCATGCACATCGAACCTGGGTCAGGACCCCTCAAGCCAACAAATGGTTCCATTGCCGAGACCGAAATAAGTCTGAGAGAGGGATCGGGTAATGACAAGAGAATACTGGAAGCCCGAAAGGAAGGAGATCGAAGGCTGGTTCGAAAGGCAGATCCAGGAATTCGCAGTGAGGAGTTAAAAACGGAAAGGTGGAAAAATAGGTACATCCTTATAGAGAGCTATGAAATATTCTTTGTGACATTTGTGATTGAGCTCCAGGAGTGGCTGGCCAGACTTGTAGAATTCTAGAAGTGCTGGAAGGACGAACGAGTCACTCAGTGGACCCCAGAGCTGATCCAACAGCTAGAAAAGACTAATAACACTATCACGCACATGGTAGATCACTAGGTGGATAGTGTGCTAGGAGGATTTGTGACGGAATTTTCCATTGATCAATCTGTCTCATACTCTGAGGCCGAACGACAATTCTTTAAAGGGTTCCGGGGCAAATTCCTGAGGACATTACCGTTCCTGATTAAGATATTACTGTGTGAAAAGAGAATTTTGTGTAGTCATACTAACTGAATGACCTCAGATCTAGACGAGAGAGCGACGCGTAGTGGTAAGTACTATCGGACCAAACTTGATGGAGGGAGATTCGCCTATAATATGTTGCAAGAATCAGCTACGCAAGATCCCCCGGCTACACCACCACCTAGGCCGCACAAATGTAAGAATTCACCCATACCACCACCCCCCCTAAACAGTGATATGGCTGCGCACCTGAAACTACCTACCTTCAAGGGGGTAGGGGATGAGGATATGGATCGGTTTTGGTTCGTTGTAGACTTAGTCTGGACTGCGCAGAATGTGACAAGTGATACGATAAAGAGAGCACAACTGTCATTGGAATTCGAGGACAGGGCCCTGGACTGGTATATGTGACACATTACCCAGAACGGGAGCGCATCCATTCAAGATATCAAAGACGCTCTGAAGCAATAGTTACGAAAACCAAAATATTATTCCCAGCTGGTAGCGGAAGTAAAGGACTTCAAACAAGGTGCGTCTGAATTAGTATGGGACGCTGATCAACGATTGAAGAAGGTAATGAGGGAAGGAGGATTCGAGTATGATGATAGACAACATACAGAATGGTTCATCGCTATGTTGTTACCTCACCCGCGCATGCCAATGAGTCACCAGACCTTTGAATCATAGGAGAAAGTTGTGGAAGTCGCTATGAAACTAGAAGCTGCACCCCGAGAGGATACGTTAGTAGGGGTACAACAAATTCAGGAACAACTTGGGGCTATGCATATGGAAATACAAAACCTACGAAGGGAGTGAGGAAAGGACGGTTGCGCAGATATTTGGTGCATACGATGTCAGGTGTCTGGCCATATGAAGGATCAGTACCCCCTACTAACAGAGTACATATAAGTGGGAGGACCTAGTCCGGTACGCCCAGGAGCAAGTAAGGAACCCATCCTATCACAACCACGGTCAAGCGGACCTGCACTGTGGTGTGACAACTGTCGGGTAGCAGGAATGCATGATACGAACCATTGCCCCCGGTTAGGTGCGTATGTCCCAGAACTAAAGAAACAATGGTGCAGATTCTGCCGATCGGTGGGACACGATGAGAAAAACTGTCGCACTTATGACTTGATGATGGATTGTGGGAACTTGTATAGGGTAAAATCAGACCCTGCATCGCCGAGAGTTTCTGCGCACTTTGGGGGATCACTAGCTAGAGGTAGAGGAGGTCGGGGAGGAAGCACAGGACGAGGATGAGGGCAGCTAATATGCTATAAGTGTGGGGAAATAGGACACTTCGCTAGAGAATTCCCAAATCCCACCAGGTTATCGTGAAAGTATTGTAGGCAGCTGGACCATGTGGTGGAGGATTTCCCAATTTTAATAGCCAAGATGCAGGAAAAACAACCCACCCCTACGCAAAATGTGCAAAGAGTTAAAACCGAGCTAAGGAATGCGGATCCAAGTGTAAAATTCATGACACATAGCAGGATGGTCACCCAAGAAGCAAAGGAGGAGCTTGCCTCTTGGGAAGGAGTGAATTTCAAAGCACAAGCACCACTAGCAGCCCCCACGCAGCTGCCGACACACCTCCAGATAGAAGAAGGAGTTGAGCCCTTTTTGAAGGCATGTCTGAAGCTGCTACGAAACCCACAGGCCGTAGGAAATCTCCAAGCACTACTGAATACCTGGGACCAAGGATGTACACAAAATATACAGCGAAAAGAAACACATCGGAAGAGAAATGCGGTTGTCTGTGCAGATTTGTGACTACGAGATGGATCAGGTTATCTTAGATCTTAGATCAGATGTGAATGTATTACCAAAGAAGACATGGAAATGAATTGGAGAACCTAAATTATAATGGTCCACCATCCAACTGCGAATGGCAAATCAACAAAAAATCATTCCCCTAGGTAGGCTACCAAAAGTCATGGTTGATATCGCAGGGGTAAGGGTCCTAGCTGACTTTGAAGTGATAGAAATTGTGGGAGATTCAGATCCCTACCCTGCACTCCTCGGATTGGACTGGGCTATAGACATGGGGGGTGTCATCAATCTCAAGAAGCATAGCATGGTGTTTGAAAACAAAGGTACGCGTGTCATAGTGCCTCTAGATCCAGCAGAAGGCGTGCAGTATACAGAGCCAACCTATGAGGAGGAGGAAATAGATCAAATTTATAAATTGACTGTGCGGGATGAATATCGGGTTAACCCCACAGACGAAGGAGTGCTCTGCTGGGAAAAGGACAGTGAATGTTTTTCCGACTCTGATGAGGAACTGGAAAACTGGCAAGGTCGGTTGCATGAGGTTTCGGCGCTACGGTGTCTTTGGACCACCAAGAATTTCCGTTGCATCCCTACCAAGGAAAGAAATCTGCCTTGCCATGATGACGCAGGTGATAGTAAGAAGGTTGTTGAGCCTAAAATCCCCAAGGAACGTAGGCTAGAGGCACTGCCACTAGCCCTGTGCGGAACACCTGCGTGAGGGCCGGTATTCCTCACTCAGGAGAAGTATTGGAGTAGGATGATCCTGCGCTTAGGGACCCTAGTTTCCAGATGGGCTCTGAGTTCAGTCGACCTATGCAGATACTTGCTGACATACAACGCTCAAAGGTGTGATTGAACCCTGCCCAGACAGGCTCACCTGGGTACTACTGACCTAGGTGTGTGTTCGATTTCGGACCGACCTGAACCCACGTGCAGTTGGGAGAATTTACGAACACTTCAAGTAAAAGATGGCACGAGGGCGCTTGACGTAGCCCTACCATACCAGGACGTCCCGACCAAGGATGAAGCACATGGCTCGAGAAGATTGGTGGCCAAATTGCCGATCTGGTATCTAAACCATGTTACAGAACACCTCACATCGACCTTAATTTAGGGTACGTGAATAGCACGCAGGCGTCATCCAATGTCTGAAGTTCTGTGGAAGAATCCTCAGGTATGAATAACGACCGTCAACACACCTCACTTTGATAAGAAAGCAACCTTACAATTATGCAAAATAGGCGGCAGATCATCAATGCAACCATTTATGGTAAGATTGATCCAAATGGTCAATGGTAAGTTTCATGTACGAGCTACTCCACCATTAAATAGCTCCGGACGGTGTGCGTTTGGCTAGATGACTTCGCACCAGGCTATTTATTTTCTCTACAACATGCTCTTGCTATCTTCCTACTGGTTTTCTAAGATCATTGACATTCTCTGGGACACTCGTTCTCTTTTTGCTATGATGGACCCTAACCCGCCGACTGATTCGTTCCCAGGCTGCTTAGCACCTTCAGATATCATCTTGAGAGGGCTTGGGAATGCTGAACGTGATCAAATGATTGAGCGCTGGCCTCCTGTAGAAAGAATTGCCTACGAACCACGCATGGAAGGGCACCATTGCTGCGCAATAGGAATAACCGACCTTCGCAACCCGGGGATGACTGTAGGACCCAACCGGATGTCCTCGGATGATATAGCAGAGGAAGGTACATTAATACCGCATCCCCCCCGCCCACAGTATCACAGTCAGGTCACAACTGGTTCTGCACCAAGAAGGAGCGCTGAGATATAGGGACATGCTGCGACTTCTCCGCAACTCCAGAGTACCGCCCAACAGAAGCAATGTTTGTTCGCTCCCTCGCACTGCCCTAGTTAACAATCATAATCCACCTGCTAGGGACATCCAAATAGATTTGGCACAACTATCTCACACAGCTCTACAAGGAATATACACTAGAGTGTTTCAAGAGGTTCGCCACCGTGACCAGACTACACGACAACAATATGACATACCTCCTAAAGTATGGGCCCAACGAATTGCATTTTTCACAGACACAACAAATATCATTCAGGAGCAGCTTACGCAGGGCACGCAGTTGTTAAAAAAATCCACGCAACTCTGGACAGTAGTACGACACCATTCTATGCTTCAGCATATCTAGACAGAATTACGGCAGGCGGAAGCTGCTCTTGATTAGGTCAGAGTTTTCTCACCCTCCAACGTCTCCGCATAGCGTCTAGCCATCATGGACACGATTGAGAACCCTCGCCACACCAACCATGTCATCCGAAAATGGTTGAAACCATGGGCCGACACTGCACTCCAGCTTGCCCAAGATGCTCAGTCCACCATTACGCACCTCCACCGACTGCTAGAACGGGTTACCGCGGCTCCAGACAGCCCTGCCTCCCTGACACTTGTCAACATTGCACAGCGAGTTGCTGCCTAGAGTCAGGAAGTGCTTCCTCTGCTTGTCCGCACTCTTGATACCTTGCGTACGAAAATAGAAGCTGCACCATCGCAGTGACTCAGGACGAGTCACAAGATTGTGTTGGGGGACTGTTGGAACAGGGTCTCCTACAAGCTGCGAAACTGGTCCTTTTTGAATATTTTTTATTAGATTTAGTCTAGCGTAGGGGTTTTGTGGTGGGTCAAAGCCCCGAACGCATTGTAATGGGTAAAAGTGTAAACTAGGGGTCTGAAAACCACGGTTTGTGGACCATAGGAAAGTCTAGGATATATTACTATAAATAGAGGATCATTTTGTATGGTAAAGGATAAGGAATGATAAGCTAATGATGCGATTTGTGGTTTAAGCTATCTGTTTGGGTTTTTGGGGAAATGAATCCTGCTGGCTATGTGCGTGGAGATCCAAGTCCAGCTGTGTGTGGAACCTACTGCTGTGTGCGCAGGTTGGGAAGGGAATTGTAAGGAAGAATTGATGAATGAATGAATAAGAAAGATTGATAGAGAATTGGATCTGTGAGTACTCTTGTGCGAATTGTTGGTAATTTCTATATTGTGCATTTTTTATCTTTAAGCTGCGAAGATATGTGTAAGTGTTTTTATAGATCTGGATCTATTATGTTCTGTTTATGTAATGCTGTGTTACTGTCATAAAAGCATATAATTATAGATCTAGCGCACGTGGATGTAGACAAAGACTTAATTAACCCTGCGCAGAACGAGGTAATCTGGGAATCACAGGACCTAGCACAACTCTGCTTACCTTACCCATTGATGTCGGCTAACCCACTTACACACTCTTAGTCCATATATAAAATTTCAATTCAAATTTAAACCCCACAATCTTCAATTCCCTTTCCGCACAAAACTGCATTCAACTTTTAGCCCCAATTAATTTTAAATCTGGGCAATCTTTAAAATATCTCTAAAAGCTTTAATTGAGATTTGAGATATTAATTCAAAGTTCTCTTATGGTTATAAAACCCCAATCTCCACTATGCATACAATGCACACACCTAGTTCCATTATCTATCTCGACAAATTAATTTCAATTGTGGAAACTTCTTATCAAAGGTTAAAACCATGGTTATGAACCCATCGGTCTTACCTGTTCCATGCAATCGGATTAAATATTCAACCTTGCTATAAACCCATCAACTCCCATAACCAAGGGTTGTTTCACAAACGGAATCCTTTTTCAAAGGTCTTACAAAAACAAATTGATTAAACATCCATCGGTTTTAATTCTAAACCTCAGACCTTATAATTAAACCCGAGGCTTATCGTAGCATTTGACCCATGCGAACATTCAATTCCAGAGTTCGACCTTGGTAAGTTATTTCCAATGCATATAGCTATTAAGCCGCAAATTAACAACCCAATGCCAAGAATTTATATTAAGTAGGTAGATCTTGGTCCAATTATATATGTGCGCCCTCAATCCTTTATAACTTACCCAATGCATCCACGCATGAACCTTCGGCCATGGAAATTCATATAAACTCCGACTTTGATTAAAATATCAATCATTAACATATATTAGAGTTTGGGTCCGACAACATAACATACCTTAACTAACTGTCGAATGGATCTGATGGTCCATATTTCATCGCGCTTCTAACCTCAAAATTGCACGCAGCCAACGATTATCGCGCAACTAACATATACGAGACTTAATCCCCGCACATAAATACTAGACTCACAACAACTAACTCTTACCTAGCTTTATCGTTCATGCAACTTCAAGATGCAAATGCCGTCGATCTCCGATGGCTAGAAATCAGACGGAAATCGCGTTTTTTTCCACCTTGTGACTTAACTCTCCAAAAAAACGCGAAACTCGTGGTTTTCAAAAACCACCTCCACCTTACGTTTCAAGCGCTGAATGTTATCGCGTTTTTTTTCTCAATACCATCTACCACTTTAAGAGTCGTGCGAGACCGCTTGTTTACTCCTTCAAAACCACTTTTATTGTTCAACGCCCAGGTTTTGTTCCTTATCTTCATGGTTCCACTTCATTGCTTGATTCCTCCCTTCCATGGTTATATATGCATTTCGAACATAGGTTTAAATCCATTGCTTACTCACATCTACTGCGCCATTCTCATTTCATCACCCCTACTCAAGGTTTTTCCAACGCCTGTTTCATCTCTATCTGAACACTGGAACGACAGTTCCATCGAGACACTGGTTATAACTTCACGTAATAGTTCTGCCCAAGATTTGTTTCAAAAGAATATTCCAGTTAACCCTTAACTTATAATTTTGATTTCAACAAATCAGGTTCTTCAAATACGATTCCAAAATCAGATTCTATTGGATTAATACTCCCAAATCCTTCTTCTTTAATTAAGAATGAACTCCCCTAGGATTAATCAATTTCGATGCAACCAAATTCCGAATTAAAATTTAGCTTCGCTTAAATGTGATCGATCCTTTTAGTGATCGATCTTCCTCAGGTAATATGTATGCAAGTTATGCCAAATTCTCTATTTCACATAGAGTCACCGTTTCAGCCATAGCACAGGGTTTCAAACTTGCCCATAGAAACTCAAATATTCTTCATACTGAATTCAATCAAGAATACACATATATTTCACACGGAAATTAGAAACAAATTCCTCATCAATATATACAAATGTGATCAATTACCAAAGCCTTCACTTACAAACTTTCTGGTTGGCCATATTTTCAATTTGATGGCCTTCTACCTCACTACTCTGCCTCTAAACCGCTCTCCTCCCCTTCAGACCTCTACTTGATGCTTACATTTATAAAAAAGATGAATGAATTGATTCAGGTTCTTTGACAGCTCCACAAACTCTTGGATTTCTCAAGGTCCTAAAATTAGCCTAAATCCCTGAATCTTCACATTCCTAGCTTAATCAACTTCCTCTCATGTTCTTCAATGATTTGAGAACATTTACAATTCCTCACTATATTTATTCAAAATACTAATAATTACATGAGAACTGAAAAACATAAGACCCCCCTATGTCTTATAAAATTACAAAGTATTCCTTGAGCCTAATGCCCCTGCATCAGACTCCCAAGGTTCAAATTGATCATGATCTCCTGATCATGTGTCTGCAGTTTTGTTTTCCTGGAGCCCATACTCTGTTTTGTTACTATCCAATAGCTGCATCATCCTTCAACTGCACTTATCCAGGTTTCCATATCTTGTTCTGAAACTCGCCTCCATCTATGCTTTCACAATCTCTTATTGTCTTTCCTTTTCTAAAATCCTTCTGCTTTCTTGCTGCTGTCTGCTGCTTCTGAGACACCTTCATCATCAGTTCTTTGAGGTTTTCAATTTCTCTGTCCAGTTTATCTTCGATCTGGAAATCTCTTTGCCTCTTGTTGCTGCCTTCAATTTCTGTTGCTGCCAACATCATTGCTCTTGCTGTCCCACATGTTACTAACATGTTTACAACTCCTACAGATGTCACCCCCCATGTTGCTTCCTCCCAAACTTCGTGTCCCTCTGCAACATTCTCTTGCTCATCACCTGCAAATTTACTTTTAAAACGTAAATTATCTTTTAGTTCTCTAACTGCAGTAACATAACCACTCATTCCTCCTTGTATACTAGTAAGCATACTTAAATTCTGCAAACTAGTATCTGCTCCTAGTTCTTCCACAGCTTTAGGCAATTTCATTCTAGTTTCTGCAATCTCCTTCTCCTATTTAAATGTTTCCAGCAAACATTTTAGCCACTCAATTTGTACTTGTTTCACATCCTCAATATGCTGCAAATTAATTTCAGCATCTTCTTCTTCTTCTTGGACAATCTTCAATCAAATCAAGTTCTTCAACCACTGTATCTTCATCTTCTATTAGGATAGAATTCTGATTCTCCATCATTGTAGCAGTTTTAAAAATCTTCCCCACAGTTTGCTCTTGGTCCATCAGACAAGCCAATTCTTCCTTGTCACCAACAGTAACAAGTTTCTGCATGACTGTTTCACCTTCCTTCTGCAACAGTTCTTCTTCCCTCAAGACAATTCCAAATGATGGGTTGTCTTTTGCAATACCTGTAAGCACAATCAAATTGTCAGTTTCAAAATCACAAGACCCAATGGTCTCAATTGATGATCCAATCACCAATTATTCTCTCTGCAGTTCCAAGTCTTCTTCAGAACTCAGAAAATATTCACTGTCTTTTTCTTCAGCTTCTAGAGTTATCTCCACTGTTCCAATCACCATGTTAAAATTATGACCTTGCACTATGTTCTCAGCTAACATAGTTTCTCTTTCATTCAATTCTCTGACAATTTCCATTTTTTGTTCTTCCTCTTTGCCTGCATGATTAACACATGAATCATTAGCATTAAAATTACAAGGTATCAATACCTCTTCCTCCTCTGACAACACATCAGTATGTTGTTCTGAGTTTCCTTTCAATTCCTCTGTCAGCACATCAGTATGCTGATTTGTATCCCCCATGAGACTGTCATCTAGTCTCTCCTTCTCTCCATCATCTGCTTCATGAACATTATCCATGAAGACCTTCCTGTTCTGCTTCCCCAGAAAATTATCTTGTGCATAGGTCCTCTGTCTCTCCAATTCTCTTCTTTGAAAATCCAACCTTCTATACAATTCAACAACTTCAATTGAAGTAGATTTTGGGAACCTCACACAACCTTTTAGACCTTCACTTGTTCTTGACCGATCATCAGATGATCCCTCATCTCTTGCCTCAATATTCTCATTAGACTCCCTTGTCTTCAATTCCTCCTGAGATCTTGCTATCTCAGCATTGATCTGAACAGATTTCAGATTCAATTTCTCCTCCTCAACAAACTTTAAAGCTTGTTCATCTCCCTGTGATGTACCTACAAACATACACAACTCTTTAGTTTTAAAACCACAAGACTTTTCAGTCTTGGTTGATTTCTCAAGCACTTCCCTTTGAACAGATCTGCATGTGGGATCTTCAAATTCCATCCTTGACTCAACAACTCTGAGTTCCTCTTCCTCTGTAGAACTTGTAACCACCTCACAATTGTCAGGTTCAAAAATACAAGGCTTTACATCATCCAGCTGATATGGACTTGTCTAATACCTCAGGAAATCATCAATGATTTTCTCTTCAGCAAGACAAAATTCTTGCTGGCTTAAACCTTGACCATGTCTCACAAGATCTCTTGCAGATCTCCATTCTTCATATGTACTCTGTTCTACTTCACAAACATAATCTTCTTTTCTCAACTCAACTGCTTTGATTTCCTCTTTCAATAAGGCAATCTCCTTTTGCCTCAACCTCAACTGTAATGGTTGCCATTTTACTCTCTTCTTCACGAGCCAACCAACTCTCTGTCTTTCCTCTATCCTCATCTTCAGTTTGTTAAACTGTTCTCTGATCTCAGCAACCTCTTTCCAATATTCTGCATCAGTCAATTTCTTCCTCATTCCATTTGTCCTGGCATCTGCTTTCCCCTTTCTTCTGATGTGGTCTCTCTTAGAACCTCTGCAATCTCTTCTATGACTATCAGTAGTCATCTCTTTCTCCATTAGTTCTTCACTCACAAGCTGCACTAAGCCTCTGCAACAGCAAGCTCTCCTGCTGCCACTTACATCACCAATCCTTTCCTACGGATCTGGGCTTTTGGCAAGTACTGGTCCCCTATCTGCTGTAACCTTCTGAGCAATCTCTTCTGTTCTCTCTAGGCTTCACTCTTCAACTCTTAGAACTCATTCAACCTCTTTTGAATCTCCTCAAGGTTCTGCCACACTTTCTTCTTCACTTTAGAATCCTCTGCTGGACTCTTTCATCACTGCTCTCAAAGCTGTGATCTGCTTTTGCTGAGATTTCTTCAATTGCCTGCAATCTGAATTCTGCAAACAATTCTTCAAACCAGAGTTAAAAAATGCTCATCAACTCACCTTCTCTTGAGAACAATGCAATTGTCCTCTCTATTCAACCTTTAGCTGAATATCAGGTTCACTGCCATCATCATCAAAACTCTGTCTTCACTTTCTGCAACCATAATTCTGCAATTACAATTCCAAATCAGATTTAAAATTATTTTACCTGAAAGATCCCTGAATGATCTTGTTCTTCATTCATTTAGTTCTGCAAATCTCTGTTCACTGCACTCCTCTTCAAATCTGCAATCACTCTTAAACAGATTTAAAACTTCCAATTTCCTTCACTATTTCAGTACACATGCATTTCAAAAATTAATTTGCAACGAGCTATTCTAGCTCTGATACCACATGATGCCAGCTAACCCACTTACACACTCTTAGTCCATATATAAAATTTCAATTTCAATTTAAACCCCACAATCTTCGATTTCTTTTCCACACAAAACTGCATTCAACTTTTAGCCCCAATTAATTTTAAATCTGGGCAATCTTTAAAATATCTTTAGAAGCTTTAATTGAGATTTGAGATATTAATTCAAAGTTCTCTTATGGTTATAAAACCCCAATCTCCACTATGCATACAATGCACACACCCAGTTCCATTCTCAATCTCGACAAATTAATTTAAATTGTGGAAACTTCTTATCAAGGGTTAAAACCATGGTTATGAACCCATCGGTCTTACCTATTCCATGCAATCGGATTAAATATTAAACCTCGCTATAAACCCATCAACTCCCATAACCAAGGGTTGTTTCACAAACGGAATCCTTTTTTAAAGGTCTTACAAAAACAAATTGATTAAACATCCATCGGTTTTAATTCTAAACCTCAGACGTTATAATTAAACTTGAGGCTTATCGTAGCATTTGACCCATGCGAACATTCAATTCCAGAGTTTGACCTTGGTAAGTTATTTCCAATGCATATAGCTATTACGCCGCAACTTAACAACCCAATGCCAAGAATTTATATTAAGTAGGTAGATCTTGGTCCAATTATATATGTGCGCCCTCAATCCTTTATAACTTACCCAACGCATCCACGCATGAACCTTCGGCTATGGAAATTCATATAAACTTCGACTTTGATTAAAATATCAATCATCAACATATATTAGAGTTTGGGTCCCACAACATAAAATACCTTAACTAATTGCCGAATGGATCTGATGGTCCATATTTCATTACGCTTCTAACCTCAACATTGCACGCATCCAACGATTATCGCGTAACTAACATACACGAGACTTAATCCCCTCACATAAATACTGGACCCACAACAACTAACTCTTACCTGGCTTTATCGTTCATGCAACTTCAAGATGCGAATGCCGTCGATCTCCGATGGCTAGAAATCAGACGAAAATCGCGTTTTTTTCCACCTTGTGACTTAACTCTCCAAAAAAACGCGAAACTCGTGGTTTTCAAAAACCACCTCCACCTTACGTGTCAAGCGCCGAATGTTATCGCGTTTTTTTTCTCAATACCATCTACCACTTTAAGAGTCGCGTGAGACCGCTTGTTTACTCCTTCAAAACCGATTTTACTGTTCAACGCCCAGGTTCCGCTCCTTATCTTCATGGTTCCACTTCATTGCTTGATTCTGCCCTTCCACGGTTATGTATGCATTTCGAATAGAGGTTTAAATCTGTTTCTTACTCGCATCTACTGCGCCATTCTCATTTCATCGCCCCTACTCAAGGTTTTTCCAACGTCCGTTTCATCTCTATCTGAACACTGGAACGACAGTTCCATCGAGATACTGGTTATAAATTCACGTAATAGTTCTGCCCAAGATTTGTTTCAAAACCATATTCCAGTTAACCCTTAACTTATAATTTTGATTTCAACAAATCAAGTTCTTCAAATACGACTTCCAAAATCAGATTCTATTGGATAATACTCCCAAATCCTTCTTCTTTAATTAAGAATGAACTCCCCTAGGATTAATAAAATTCGATGCAACCCAATGCTGAATTACAATTTAGCTTCGCTTAAATGTGATCGATCCTTTCAATGATCGATCTTCCTCAGGTAATATGTATGCAAGTTATGCCAAATTCTCTATTTCACACAGAGTCACCATTTCATCCATAGCACAGGGTTTCAAACTTGCCCATAGAAACTCAAATATTCTTCATACTGAATTCAATCAAGAATACACATATATTTCACACAGAAATTAGAAACAAATTCCTCATCAATATATACAAATGTGATCAATTACCAAATCCTTCACTTACAAACTTTCTGGTTGGCCAGATTTTCAATTCGATGGCCTTCTACCTCACTACTCTACCTCTGAACCGCTCTCCTCCCCTTCAGACCTCTACTTGATGCTTACATTTATACAAAAGATGAATGAATCGATTCAGCTTCTTTGACAACTCCACAAACTCTTGGATTTCTCAAGGTCCTAAAATTAGCCTAAATCCCTGACTCTTCACATTCCTAGCTTAATCAACTTCCTCTCATGTTCTTCAATGATTTGAGAACATTTACAATTCCTCACTATATTTATTCAAAATACTAATAATTACATGAGAACTGAAAAACATAAGACCCCCCTATGTCTTATAAAATTACAAAGTATTCCTTGAGCCTAATGCCCTTGCATCACCCATCCTTTCTCAGGGTGTGGAAACCTAGTTCCAGCACCCACCTATACTACTTCGGGTGAGACTTTGACTTGCGAAAGTAGGTCATTGCCAAAAGGGCCAGTAGTATAGGGGTTTGTTGGCAAACCTTGCACACCGAACTTGGGTCAGGACCCCTCAAGCCAACAAGATACAAACCTTACATTATTTTTGTTTCTCCCCTTTCTTCTTCCTCTTTCTGTGATTTCAGAATTAGGGTTTTTCAATTTAGATTTATAGGGTTTGTATTGCTAAATATAGACCTAAGACATCCAACCGATGGGAAGATTAGCATATTCGGATCCCAATCCATGTGGGCCCTGGCATGAATTAAAAAAAAAAACAGATTTTTTTATCAGTGTGCTTGGAGTAACTTAGCACACCAGTGCTCTTTATTTTACAAGTGCACCGCAAAATGAAATGTGATATATATATATATATATATATATATATATATATATATTTGCGCCATATGTAAAATATTGCACCGATTTATGCTAAAAAACTAACAATGGACAATTTTTATTATTTTATCATGGTTAACCAGTGCGGTCATTGACATGTAATGCACCAGTGCTCCTTGTTGACATAGAGCACCGTATGGTCTATTATACTATTTTGGTGGTGCGTTTGGAAGAGAGACACGCACCGGTGTCGGTGTGTAAACCATGAATGGCGCACCGGTTTTTTGAGATTTTTTTTTTTACTTGAAAAGTTGACAATTTATTTATAAATATATTATTGAATGATATGGTACAGGTTTGAGATTGATAAAGAAATGAGTGACAAGAGATCAAGTAACAAAAATAATGATAACGCATCAAGAAAAGCAAAAAATGCAAGTTCTTTGTAAATTTTTTACAAAAAAATTATTTTTGAACTATATGTAAGTTTAATTAATATGTATTTTTTACTGTGTATCATGCAAAGCCACAAAATGACGAAGCTCGATAAGATTATTTTTGATCTAGGACCAGAAGAGCGTAAAATCTTGATGGAAAAATTGCAATAAGATGAATCAGGTGAATGAAAAAATACTATCGATCCAATATGAGTTTCTTTTTTTAGTTTTCATTAATAATATAATTAAAATCATTAGATAACATGTGTAAAACATTATATTAATTCACATTTGTTTAATGTTCTACAGGGACTAACAACTCAGAAAATGAATGTTGTTCTAAGAAAAGAAAAAAAATAGAACATGCAAATGAAAATGAATTGGTCCTTAGCTCATCTGGAGTGATGTTTGAGGTTAACGAAAGGGGGAAATTTTTTTACAAAAGTTTGAGGGATCTAGTGGAATGAATGTATAAACGTTCTTTCCACCTACAATACAAAAACCAATCGAATGAATCCAAGAACCAAATTTGTAGAAATTATATAACACAGCTCTGATACCATGTAGAAATTATATACAATATGCATGTATATATCTGGACTCTCCTAATCTAACAATATTTATCTTCTTGCTAAATACATAATCCTTCCACTATAATTCTTGTGGAAATTTAATCAACAATTGCAAAACACATGAAGCAATAAAAACACACATAACACAGTTGTTTAACGGGAAAGCCTGAAGCTGAAAACCATAACTACCATATATTATGTATCATGGATATCATGTAACAATATCATACAAAGCTTAGTACATCAAGATCTCAGTACAATCAATCGTCACACACTAACATAGAAGAAATCTGCAAATCCATGCACCAATCTCCGCCCTCCTACTATCCTGTCTCCACTGCGCAATCCAAGCTGATTACAAAGACTAATTCGATGTAATACCACTCTCCTTGACTGTGTTATCCTCATTGGAAACTCCAATGTATATGTATATGCAATCAATGCATCACTAGTAGTCACAACGGATAGTCTATCTCACCCTTTCACCTATCTCTCCACTGGATCTGACATGCACTGTAGTTAACTGCTGTATTGTTCAGTTGATTAATGAGTTATTATTTGTGAATTGATTAACTAATTAATTCACTCTACTCTCACTAGTGTATCATTAAGTTAGATTAGATACAACTAGCTCAACTGAGTCTAACTGAGTTAAACTGAATACAACTCCATGAACTACTCTTCCAACTCTGTCATAACTTTTCCACTTCAGTTCTAACTGAGTCCTCCATGCATGAAATCCAGTAAACCCTTAGGAATTGCGTAATTCCTTCAGCCCACTGATAATAAGTGCTGCAGAGAATAAGTTGTTGTTTAGTGTCTGATTATTATTAAGAGCTAATAATAATCGACATGCATCTATTTTTAGATCAGCAATTTATAAATAGAGTTCGCCCAATCTTCTAAAAATAGAATTTCATCAATTTTTCACATTTGACCAACCATCTACAAATAGCATCCTGCAACTTATAAAATATGCTCACCATGTCTAAAAATAGACATACACCTAAAAATAGCTTGTGTGGGCCCCACCTAGTTTAGGTGATTATTTTCCAACTAGGATCAAGGATGATGTTTCAGGATGCCTCCTTCAATGTTTTTTGTTGCAAGCTTCAACACTCCCTCTCAACAAGAAATGACCTTTGAAAGTGCCCTGCAACTCCATGCATATGCTCTGCAACTCTTGCTGCAACACTTCTGAAACTGAAAGGCTCCAAACAACTCAATAAGTCTAATGCATCTATCATCAAAGTCTTCGACTTCTGCTTAGCTACTGCACATGTCTTCAGGAACCACTACGTTGTTGAACTCTGCACCCATGCACTTTGCACTTGCTGTCAAATTTAAACCGCGCTCCAGTATCCGACACTGTCACTTTGATCTACCTGCATCAATCCAATTGATCATGCTACTGCTGCTCTATGGGAATCTCGTAGCCAGGTCCAATTCATGAGATCCACACCATATCAATGAATCTTGCCCAGAAACATCTTCTTGGGATTACCCATACATGTTGCCCCAACCTCTCACCTGGTGGTATAGCTGCATCCACTCCCTCTGCCCATCTGGCACGAAATTTCTCTGCATGAGTGGTTTCTCCCACTCCATGATCCTCATCTTGTGGCTGCTCCACATCCTGAGGTTCACTATTACCTGCATGCAAATCCTACTCCCTCTCAAGCTTCAATTGCATGTCTTTCTTGCACTTCCCAATAGTAGGAAGCTCCGTAGAAATCCCATCTACATCAAATCTATAAAGATTCTTCTGCATCTCCAGTTGTGGCTGCTCCACAACCTTCTGAGACTTCTTCTCAGGTTTCATGTTGAGAGGCTCCCTCTCAAACACCAAGTCAATAACCTCTGCTTTGCTCCTCAAAGCTTTGCATGCATCTTGTACCTCAGTGCATGTAGATTCTTGAGTTGCGCACATTGTAATTGTCCCGCCGTCGCAAAATTTTCTAACAAAAGAGTTGATTTTAAATCGATGATATCTCCCTCATCCAAGCTCCGATTCGACCAATTTTTTTTTTTCAATTTGGGTATTTTTTCGCAAGGAATCCAAATATGCTATTTTTTTTTCTTCTGAAAATATTTCACCAAAAATTTCAGATATTCTCTGCAAACTTGCGTGGCCAAAAATTCCTACTCTTATTCCATGTAGAAAATCTATAACACAACATGTAGAAATTATATAACACAGCTCTGATACAATGTAGAAATTATATAAAATATGCATTTATATATCCAGACTCCCCTGATCTAACAATATTTATCTTCTTGCTAAATACATAATCCTTCCACTATAATTCTTGCGGAAATTTAATCAATAATTTCAAAACACATGAAGTAATAAAAACACCTATAACACAGTTGTTTAACGGGAAATCCTGAAGCTGAAAACCCCAACTATCATATATTATGTATCATGTAACAATCTCATACAAAGCTTAGTACATCAAGCTCTCAGTACAATCAATCGTCACACACTAACATAGAAGAAATCTGCAAATCCATGCACCAATCTCTGCGCAATCCAAGCTGATTTCAAAGACCAATTCGATGTAATCCAAATCTCCTTGACTGCGTTATCCTCATTGGAAACTCCAATGTATATGTAGATGCAATCAATGCATCACTAGTAGTCACAATGGATAGTCTATCTCACCCTTTCACCTATCTCTCCACTGGGTCTCCACTAGATCTAACATGCACTGTAGTTAACTGCTGTATTTTTCAGTTGATTAATGAGTTATTATTTGTGAATTAATTAACTAATTAATTCACTCCACTCTCACTAGTGTATCATTAAGTTAGATTAGATACAACTAGCTCAACTGAGTCTAAGTTAAACTAAATACAACTCCATGAACTACTCTTCCAACTCTGTCATAACTTTGCCACTTCAGTTCTAACTGAGTCCTCCATGCATGAACTCCAGTAAACCCTTAGGAATTGCGTGATTCCTTCAGCCCACTGATTTGAAAAATATGTTCACTGAAATTAAGTTCTCCAAGAGAATAAGTTGTTGTTCAGTGTTTGATTATTATTAAGAGCTAATAATAATCGACATGCATCTATTTTTAGATCAACGATCTATAAATAGACTTCGCCCAATATTCTAAAAATAGAATTTCATATATTTTTCACATTTGACCAACCATCTACAAATAGCATCCTGAAACTTATAGAATATGCTCACCATGTCTAAAAATAGACATACACCTAAAAATAGCCTGTGTGGGCCCCACCTAGTTTAGGTGATTATTTTCCAACTAGGATCAAGGATGATGTTTCAGGATGCCTCCTTCACTATTTATTGTTGCAAACTTCAAAAATTTTTTATGTAAACTACAGGAAGAGTTTTGAGAGAATTGGTCAATGAGACATGTCAGACTTTTAATAGCAAAAACGTACAACAAAAAAAAAGACATAATGAAAAAGTAATATTCCTTTAGATGTTTGTCTAGAATTATTTATAAATATCACTTTTGTTATAATTACTTTTCATATATCAATATAAAAATTAAATAGTTTATTGTCATGTTACATTTTCAGGAAGATTATGAAAATCTCAAAAGATGAATGAGCTGATATCAGAAATATGCTAGTAGGAATGTCCCAAAAGGTGTACAAGGACATGGTCAAAGAAATGGACAAAATTGCATCGCTTAAGGAGCCATCTCAACAACAACTTGCTTCAAATGTAATATGTAATCATTGATTTTTTCAATCATTAGGTAAAATAAATAAAAAATTTAGCATTAAAAATTAATTTTCAAGTATTTTCTTGCAGAAAAGAAAAGAAAATGGAACCCATTCAGCACATAAAACAGGACGACAAGAAAGAAAATGATTAATATCTAAGTTTGTGAGTAATTGTTACTTCCTTATAACAACTTAACTAGATTTCATTTTTGTATTTTTAAAGTTGTTTTACAAAAATCATCATTGAATGTCTTCAAACAGGTGCTAACATACAAAGAAGAACCATCAGAGGAATTGATTGAAATTGGGTTAAATATGGGTTGTGCGTATATGTTGGTATATCAGAACTTAATTGTTGAATTTGTAAGCATCTATCGTTCTTGTTTTACTTAGATCCGTCTATAATTAATAGAAAAAATAAATCTTTTATATTAAATATGTGATTTGTTATGGGGTATATAACTTGCAGGAAACAAAGTATGGCACTGCGCCAATAGATCAAATCTTGAAATATGGCATGTTACATGGTTTTGAAAGAATGTGTATAGTTTATGAGTCAATTGTTGCATTGGTACGTCATCTCTTTTCGATTTACATTGATGTATATTATTTAATATTTAAATTTTCATTATTCTCACCAATGTATATACACTCATTATAGTTTATTTTTATGTTTGTAGATGGAAGGTGAAGAAGAAGAAAACAATCAACACCGTGAACAAAAAATTTCTGAAAATAACCCAAGTCATGGAAGTAGCTCTAGCAGTGACAGTAGTTCAAGTGAAGAATGATGATCACTATGTTTGGATATAAAAGCAAGGCGTTGTATTTTTTGAAAAATGTCTGTGAAATTAGACATTTTCTTTAATGTAATGGACATAGTGTCCCAATTGAAAGATAAAGGGATACCAATAACTGTCCCATTTTTTATGACAAAGAATGTCTTATTCATATATGTATATAATAAAAAATGTTTTAATTTATTCTATTGCGTTCTCTATTGTCGCTATTGCGTTCTCCATTTTTTTTTCTTTTCACAAATTCGGATGCTAATTATTATTCAGAAAAGAATGGGGAGACAAGGCTCCAGGATTACAAGGGGGTATTGGCAGGAAGAAAGCCAAGAGTCGAAATTTTTTGTATCGATTTTTCCTCTACATCTTACTAGTTTAACAGTAAGGAAGAGAGCGGCAGTGTAGATTCTTATGAACTGTAATAATAATAGACTAACTTTGCATTCCATAATTAGATTTTAAAAGGATGGTGAGGTTGCCGCCCATTGAAGTCTTCATTCGATTCATATGATTGCGCTGTGCCAAACAATATTTGAACACCGTGAGCAGGAAAGCCGGACAGAGGCGTTGTATTCGGGGGCGCAATAGGAACTAGAAAGGGCTGTGACACGTATGGTGCGCTGGCTATTTTGAAACAGAGGTCTAAGAAGTGTAGGAAGATAGAGATCAAAGAATGTGTGAGAGCGCTCAATGGGTAAGAGGAGGTCTCAAACACAGGTGGGTGCGTGGTGGATAAAGGACTATCACAGATAGAGTGAGTTTTTGAGAGAGCAGAGATTATATCTGTGGGCATCTTACTGAAGGGATAAGGAATTGTATATTGTGGCTTTGCAGAGGGTCTGAGCATGAATTTTCGAAGATAGAGAGCAGAGTTTTGCTGAGGGTAGAGGTTACATAGAGAAAGAAGTCTGGTCATGGCAAGAAGAAGAACTGATCTGAACCATTACACCGAAGATTTCCAACAGAAAGAGAACAAGCTCTGTTTTCCCTTTTATCAGCTTCTTTGTTGAGGGTTCGGAGCACATGATAGAAGAGATTTCCTTGCATCTGCTGATCAATGGTTTGGCAATGCTCTATGATTTGCTGAAGAATCAAGTTGGGGGCTTTCTGAGTGCGAATCATCAGATTGATGACAATGGCAGAATCTCCAATGATAACAGCTGTGTTGATGCCGAGTTTCTAGAGCTGAAGCAGGCCTTGATAGAGAGCTAAGGCTTCTGATCTGTTATTGGATAAGGTTCGAAGACCCCATTAGAAATCCAATAAAACATTACCATTGCCATTGCAGATGAGCCCTCCAGCCCCAGCCATTCCTGGGTTGGACTTGGAGGCCCCATCAAAGAAGAGGTAGTGAGAATTGCAGTTTCCTAGCCATCGAGAAAATTCCTTTTCTTTCATTCGGAGTTTCCAACTATAACTGGTACTGTTTCTGTTACTAGTCTTGCTTCCGCTTTGGGCTATAATGTTTCTGTCTAGAAGATAGCCTATGTAATTCCTTTCTTCTACCTGGAGGTCCATCGTGCTCAAATGTCCTTGACATTTCGTGGATAGGGCTTGCAAATTAAGACTCCAGGCTTTATTGTAGAGCTTTCTGACGCTGGTTTCTTTTCCTTTGAATATCACGCGATTTCTTGCCAACCAGATGTTCCAAAGAAGGGTACAGGGCAGGGAATTCCACACCCTTCGAGCAATGTTGTTCTTTTTTTTCCTCCACGGGTAGCTTTTTTTCCATATGTGTAGTGATTCAATAATGCTAGTGCTAGGCTCCCAAGGGAGATCATGACTTCGGAAAGCTTCCTTCCAGCATGCTACAGCAAAAGGGAATTTTATGAACAAATGTTGGCTTGTCTCTTCATCAGATTGACAGTTAGGACAGCGAGAAGGCCCAATTATTCCTCGCTTTCTAAGGTTCTCAGAGGTGAGGACTTTCCCTCTTAGGAGGAGCCAAAGGAAAAATTTTATTTTTGGGAGAGATTCTGCCTTCCAGACCAATCTCCATTGCGCCCAAATAGAACAGGGGGAAACAATATTGCAGATCTGTTGGTAGGCAACCTTTATGGTGTAATAAGTGCCAGATGGATCCCATCGAAAGTCATCAGCAACAAAGCGGATTGAAGGAGCTATACCGTGAAGATGGGTTTGCAGATTGTTGAGGCTAGTTTCTAAGTCTGCTGGTATGCAGGGGAAGGTCCAGCCTTTCCAAATATGAGTGTGGGCATCCCAATGAGAGATCTGGTCCAGAGTTTGGATTCCTGTATTGTGAAAGAAATCTAGAATCTGCTGCGTTCCATGCCATCGATTTATGTTCTGTTGCCCCATTATTTTATCTTCCCCAATCCTTATGTGGCTGCCGCCGTTGGGCACTTTGGAGGTATTTTGTTCAAGAAAGGGAATGGCTTTCTTACACATCCTCCATAATTTAGAGCATGTTCTGTTAGGGAGTTCAATATCCAAGAGCTGGTGCCTTGGAAAGGCGAGGTATTTTTTTTCAAGAACAGTCTTCCACCAGGCGCTCTTACCAGTAATGAGTCTCCAAACAAGTTTGCCAGCAAAGACAAGATTTAGAAGTTTAGGAGATTTGATTCCTAACCCTCCTTTCTCATGCGGTTGGATGACCTGCTTCCAGCTGACCAAGTTATATTTTTTGTTTCAGTTCTCCCTCCTTGCCAAAGAAATTGACGGAGGAGAGCATCCATTTTAATATGAAAGCTAGCAGGTGCTTGCATGAGCGTAAAACAATACAAGGGTAGGGAAGAGAGGCCTGCTTTGAGAAGAATGAGGCGCCCTGCTGGATTAAGCCAAGAGGTGCCCCATTGCTTAATCTTCCGTTTCATTTTGTCAATAATAACTTCCCAGGCAGCAGCTTTCAGGTTTCCAACACTGACTGGCATGCCCAAATATGTAAAGTGCTCCCAATCCAGCTTACATGGGACTCCAAAAATATTAGCAATTCTGTGAATAATTTGTGCCGAAGCGTTCCACCCATATATGCAGCTCTTGTGGTAATTTATCAATCCTCCGGAGTAGCTCATGAATTGATCTAGTAGAACTTTGAATCGACTGGCTATAATAGGTGATGCTCCCCCCATTGTTGTTCTCAAATGCACTAATAAAAATTTAATTCATATGAATATTGTTATAAGATATATATGTGTCGATATTTGATGAATAATGAATTTTAAAAAACCACAATAATTTTGATATGATATAACAAATTAATCCAAACATCACATTCAAATGCATTAATAAAAATTTAATTAATATGAATATTGTTATAAGATGTGTCGAATTTTGATGAATAATGAATTTAAAACAATCACAATAATTTCACTGTCACAGGTCGATGTTTCTAAAAAATACAAAATGAAAACCAGTGCGTGTATACTTACACCGGTGCGCTTGTATTCTTAAGCGCCGCAGTGCATTTTTACGACCTATGGGCACCGCACAAATACCAAAACCAGTGAAAAATATTGAGGCATTTGTGCGGTACGGCTCTCCGGTGCGTTTATGTCTATATACACATCGGTGCCTTTTTACGACCTATTAGCACTGCACGAATACAAATACCAATTATAAATCTCGGTGCGTTTGTGTGATACTATGCACCAGGGCGTTTTTGTGTCTATACGCACCGGTGCATTTAGACAACCTATGGGCACCACACGAATATTGATACCAATTATAAATCTCCGTGCATTTGTGTGATACTGCGCATCGAGGTGTGTAAGAGTCTATACGCACCGGTGTATTTGTATGAAATATTTTCACTACACGAATACCGATACCAATTATAAAGCTTGGTGCATTTGTGTGAAAGGACACACCGATGCATTTCTATAAGTCTATGCACCAGCGTGTTGATACGACCTATGGGCACCGCTCAAATCCCATGACCAATTATAACGGCCCCGTGCGTTGTATCACTAACACTACATCCGGTGATGTTTTATACGTTAACGGCCTGGTGCATTCTTGTTCGACCACCCCGGGGTGCCGTCCATAGGTACGCACTGGTGCGTTAAAGCCTGATTAGTGCACCGAGGAAAACAACATCCGTAATAACATCTGGCTGCCCATTTTTTTTAGTTGTGTTGAATTTCTATTAAAAAATCCGCCAAAACCTCTGTAACCATAAAAAAATGTGGTAGTATATGTTTTTTTGACAATTTTGGCCAATTTTATAACACTAAAAACCTCCTTTATAACCTCCGCTAGAGGGTCTTTTCCTTGTAGTGAAACTAGCATAATTGTACCCAAACAACTTTGACACATGCTAGATCAAAGACATCAATAAGCTATCATAATTTTGGTCGGTACCTCTAACACATGGTGTATCCTCACCACAATTATGGTCAGTAATCCTGCCACATGTTTCATCATTAGGACCAACTATTCACTATAATTCTTGTCTTTCTGACATAGGGTATACAAACTAGTCTTGGTTCACCATCATTCTGGTCAATACTTGACACATGGTGAATCTCCAAAGACCACACTCTATTTGAGTAATTATGGGCATGCTACTAAATGATCTTGATGTTGAAAGGATGCACTCTATCTGAGTAATTCTGAGACTACAAGACCATTCTTCCTAATTTTGGTCAATATAACTGATGCAAGAAGAATTATTTTCATTTGTTGGACCATTCTCCATAATTTTTTTCATATATCACATAAGGAGAATTCCAGTCCACGATGCCATCTTATAAAAAATCTCTCTCAATGAGAGAGGTATTCTCAAAAAGTCCAAGCTTGTCCTTGAAGTATACAAACTTCGCTCTATACAAAGGCTTTGTTGATCCAGGTGGATATTGGTGGCCACCCTCCTATTCTACTTGGGGCTCCACCATTGTTTCTTTCAGTTTTCTAGTTTCCTTAATTATAGCACAATTTAATATTTTTAGTAGTTTTTCGGTTCTTGAACTTCCAGAGCCATTTTGAGGCCCTAAACGATCTTTTTTGGAAAACTAGGAGCAAAAAGGGGCATAGATTGATGTTTCTCACTCAAAAGTTGTAGTCCTTTGATAGACCTTTCTAACTAGGTATTGAGCGCGTTAAACAAAGATCATATGCCAAAGTTACGTCCCCGGGAAGTTGACGTACCAATTTACCGAAATGAGGCCCATAGTTTTGGCGCTTCATCTCCTAGGGTTAGGTTTTTGGATGTTTATGGTTTTCCATTATTTCTCAATAATAAATAGGCCCTTGAGCCTCATTGTAACATAGTTCAGAGGCCTGTAGCCACCACATCTCTTCTCATAGATAAGCTACAAACGCCCTAGCTAGTTTATTTCCATTATGTCTTTAAACAAATTTCAGTTCTTTGATATTAATGAAATGAAGTGTTATTTCCATTGAATTTTTGTATTTATGGTTATATGTGTATTCTATTGTGTTCCTGCATAAATCCGGATCAGCGGTATCAGATCGGTCTGCTCTTTATTAATCCTTATTTGCATGTCCCCAACAAGGTCGGGGGATAAGGAGTTATGGATCAATTTGGTTTAACCTTTGCAAGATCAGCCTTGCAAACCCCGACGACCGCCCATGGGGGATGACAAGAAAGATGAGGGAGCAGGAGATCCTATCAAAATATTTCTCGAGGAGGCCTTCGAAAAACAATGGAACGTGATGATGGATAACTTTGCTCAGATCCTTCAACGATTGCCCACCGCCGGCGCATCTGCATCTAGTAGCCAATCTGGAGGCGCAACTCCTTTTAAGGTACAAGTAAAATTTGACATTCCCGTATTTGAGGGCCAAATAGATGCAGACGTTGTAGATAGATGGTTGAATATATTAGAAGGATATTTCTTGGTTCATGAATTTTTCGATCGGGAGAAGATTATTTTTGCATTCCTCAAAACTAACCCCCATGTCAAGGACTAGTGGGAAACCTACTGTGAGAAAAAGGACAAGGGGGAAACCTCTCTATTCTCAGCTATACCCACCTGGAATTATTTTTGAGACGCAATTAAGGAAAAATATTATCCCGTGGGGAGATATGAGAAAATTACATACAATGGACTACGCTGCGACAACAAAGGGATAAGGATGTGCATGAGCTAACGAATCTGTTCCATACACTGTGCACAAAGTTGGGTATCAAATATTCAAAGAAACATTTGGTGTTAAAGTACCATAGTTTTCTGCACAGATACATTTAGGAGGAAATGGAGTTCCTTGACATCTCCTTGCTTAGTACGGAATATCCATATCCTGCCAAGATTGAGCAGAAATTCAAACAGAAGAAGCGAGACTTTGGATTTGCGAATCAAAAGCAAGGGAAAGGTACCCCCAAACTGCGAAACAAAGGAAAAATCCAAGGCATGGTGGCCCAAGATAACCTATCGAAGCCACAAGCAAATAACAACACCGCGAAGCCGAAGAAGGACATGGGAAAGTGGTGTGAGTTCCATAAGAGCTCCACTCACAACACAAGTGAGTGTCGGGCCAAGCAGTCACTAGTGGCCGAGATGAGTGCTTCTGAATCAGATGCATGCTCCGACACTGAATCAAAAACTAGCAAGGGGAATGAAAAAGGGAGAAGATTATTGATGCGAAGCCCAATGCCACGATTTCCATTATAAAGATACAGAAGGAGGAACCAGAAGGTCCAGAGGAGGAGGAGCATCTCTTCCACTCCTAGATGTGGGTAAAGGGTTCCATGCTATAGTTCATTGTTGATAGTGGGAGCCAAAAGAACCTCATTTCAGCAGAGGTCATGAAGCAGTTGGGCTTGCTGATCACTGCACACCGACAACCATACACCATTGGGTGGCTTCACCAAGGATTAGATCTCCGCGCCAGCCAACAGTTCCGCCTTCCCTACAACATCAAGCCCTTCACAGATGATGTATTATGTGACATTGCTTTTCTTGATGTTTGTGACGTATTATTAGGCCAACCATACTTATGGAAGCGACATGCTATATATGAGTCCCGACCTCACGATGTTATTGTTACTTTAGGAAATAAGTTTTACATGATACCATAGGTACCACCGCCTGTGGCTATCTCTTTGGTTACTGCAAAACAATGCAGTAAGATCATTTCAAAAATCGGGAATTTTTTTTTCCTGATGATCTGTCCCCAAGGCAAGAAGAAGACTGTGGCCACGACCTTTGGAAAGGGTTCCTCTAAACAACAACAACAAATGGACAAGGTCATGGAGGGGTACGGGGACATCGTCACCTCACCCACAAGTGTGCCTCTGCACTGTTAGGTCAAGCACCCCATCGATTTGATCCCAGGTGTGCCACTTCCCAATGGACCGATCTATCAGCGCTATGTTCTAGATAATGATGAAATCAAGAGGTAGATTTAGGAGGTGCTGTAGAAAGGTCACATCCGACTGAGTTCATCGCCCTGTGGGAGCCCAATCGTGTTGGTGTAGAAGAAGGATGGGACTTGGAGACTCTGTATTGACTATCGGGCACTGAACAAGAGCACTGTTCAGAATAGGTACCCAATCCCATGGATTAATGATTTTCTAGATCAACCCAAAGGGGAAAAATATTTCAGTAAGATTGACTTGAAGTCTGGGTATCACCAGGTACCAATCGTTGGTCATGCCTTTCGGGTTAACGAATGATCCCGCAACCTTCATGAGGCTGATGGAAGACATATTGCAACCATTCACAAACTAATTTGTAGTAATGTACTTGGATGAAATCCTGATATTCAACCAGACTTGGGAAGAGCAACTCCACCACATCCGATAGGTCCTCCAAACACTGTGACAACACAAGTTGTGTGCCAATTTGGAGAAGTGCACTTTTGGAATGACCCAGGTTCTGTATCTGAGATACATTATTGATGAACAGGGGGTGCATGTGGATCCAACCAAGATCAAAGTAATTTAGGATTGGCCGGCCCCAACCACTCTAACAGAGCTTCGCAGCTTTCTGAGTCTTGCTAATTTGTACCATAGGTTCATGTTGGGATTCTCTCATACCACTTGGACCTTGAGTTAAGTCACAAAGGGAGGAGCGAAATAATTTTTTTTTTGGTTGGAATCTCAACAGAAGGCATTTGTAGAATTGAAACACCTCCTCTGCTTTTCCCCAGTGCTCACATTACCGGACTTGCAACAACCATTTGAGATCAAGAAATATTCCTCTGACTATGCTATTGGGGCAATTATTACTCAACGAGGGCGTCCAGTGGCATATCACAGTGAGACACTGTCTGACACAGTCCGAAGGTATCCCACTTATGATAAAGAAATGTATTCCATTGTGCAGGCTTGCCACCAATGAAAGAATTTCATTTTGGGGAAGGAAATGGTCATCCACACAGACCACTGACCCCTATAGTTCATATAGACACAAGGGAAGTTGTAGAATGATCACCATCATAAGTGGTCCACATATTTGCAAAAATTTCATTTGAACATCAAGTATAAGAAGGGAAACACTAATAATGTTGCAGACTGCCTCAGCCGACCACCGATTGTGGTGCTAACCACCGTTATCAACTCTTGTGGGCACAATACTTCTGATTGGATGCTTCTCTATAAGAGCGATCCAGAATTCGGCCACACATAAAAGACACTCTTGGAGGGTACGCAAGTTCAAAATTTTCACCTTCAGGATGAACTACTATGTCACCTGGGACACTTTTGTGTTCCTTCATGTTGGGTGTGGAGCCTGATTATCTTGTTTACTTTGTATCACAGCATTGGACCCTTGTACCTTAAATGGGGCGGCAATTCCGCCCGTAAATTAATCACTGCCATGGGGGGTCCAGGGGGGGAGGCAACGACTTTATGGAGCCCCCCCTGGCAGGGGGTTTCGGGGGCAGTGCCCCCGAAGCTAAAAACAGATGTAAAATTTCCTTGTAAAAGTATAGTAATTTCTAGTCAATCTGGGTCGTTCATTAGGCAAATGATCTGACAGTAGAAGTTATGTTCAGTTTAGGTTTTTTTTTCCCTAGAAGACAACCCCTCGCTTGTATGAGGGTATTGTATTGCAGCTGTGGATTGTATGTGTATTCTCGGAGCGAGAAACAGAGAGGGAGACTTTGAGAGAGAACAGAGGATATTACAACGGATCTATTGTAGGTTGCGTCTCTTCATTTTGCTGGATAATAGAAAGGAAGGACTAGCTGTTCGAGGTGGACGTAGCCCAAACTGGGTGAACCATGTATATCTGTGTCTCTCTAGTTTTATGTGTTTTGTGTGCTTGTATTTTCTGCGTATTTTATGTGTTGCATTGCTCCATAATATATAATTTTCTAACAACTGGTATCAGAGCCTAAGGTATATTTGGTTGATAAAATCGCAAGAAAGAAGGGTTCCTGGTTCGAGTGGGAGCAATGGCGAAAGATGGTAAGTTTAGGGTCGATAAATTTAACGGCCAAAACTTCCCGCTGTGGAAGATGCAGATGGAAGATTATCTGTATCAGAAATATTTGTACCTACCATTGAGCGGAAAAACAAAGAAGCCGGCAGCCATGACAGACGCAGAATGGAACATTCTTGATAGAAAGGCACTTGGAACAATACAGTTGTGCCTTGCGGCGTCAGTCGCCTTCAATATTTCGAATGAAACAACAACAGAGGGTTTGATGCAGAAGTTGGCGAAACTATATGAAAAAACCTCGGCCTCAAACAAGGTATTTCTTATGAAACAACTATTTAATATGAAGATGTCAGAAGGTGGATCTGTTGCAGACCATTTAAATGATTTTAATACAGTTACCAGTCAGTTAAGTTTTGTAGGGGTGAAATTTGATGATGAAGTTAGAGATCTGTTATTCTTTTGCTCATTGCCAGAGAGTTGGAATGGTTTATTAATGGCCATTAGTAACTCTGTCTCTGGATCTAGTACTTTAAAGTTTGATGATGTTGTCGGTGCTATCCTTAGCGAGGAAATGTGACGGAAAAGCTCCGTTGAGACATCGGGTAATGCTTTGAGTGCAGATTCTAGGGGAAGAAGAATGGAAAGAGGAAAGAGCTTGGGATATCACAATAAATCAAGAAAAGGCAGATCCAAGTCCAGATCGTGGATAGTGTGCTGGAAATGTGGAAAGAAAGGACACCTAAAGAAAGACTGTAGATCTTGGAAGGGAAAAGAAGGAGACGCGCAACAAGAAAACAATCATGAAGCAAATGTGACAGGTGATGTGTTACAAGATGCTTTGATTCTTTCTTTCGAAAATGTTACTGATTCTTGAGTTGTAGATTCAGGGGCTTCATTCCATGCCACACCTGATAAGAAATATTTTCATGACTATGTTCAAGGAGATTTTGGACAAGTTCGTTTGGGTGATGATAAACCCTGTAAAATTGTTGGAATGGGTAAGGTTCTTGTAAAATAGCAGAATGGAAACCAATGGCTATTAAAGGAGGTAAGTCATGTTCCAGATCTAAAGAAAAATCTGATTTCAATAGGGCAGTTAGGCGGTGAAGGTTGTGTGACAACTTTCATAGATAAAACTTGGAAGGTCACCAAAGGAGCCCTGGTAATAGCAAAAGGAGAAAAGGTTGGTACGTTGTATTTATGCAATGGTATTTCTAACTCTGTTAATGCTTTAACATCCAAAGGAGAAGATGCAGCATTATGGCATCATAGGCTGAGACACAAGAGTGAAAAGGGGATGAAGATTCTTCACTCAAGAAATTTGTTGCCAGGTTTGAAGAATGTTGATTTGGATTTCTGTGAGAATTGCATTTATGGAAAACAGAAGAGAGTCAGATTTCTTAGAGTTGGGAAAGAAAAGAAGAGAGAAAAATTAGAGCTTGTGCATACATATGTATGGGGACCTGCTCAGGTATCATCTCTCGGTGGCTCTCATTATTATGTTACTTTAATTGATGATGCAACTAGAAAAACCTGGATTTATTATATTCAGAATAAATCTGATGTATTTGATACTTTCAAGAAATGGAAAGCTTTGGTTGAGATTGAGACAAGAAAGAAGTTGAAGTGTCTCAGATCAGAAAATGGAGGTGATTATTGCAGCAAAGAGTTTGATAGGTACTATTCAGAGCATGGAATTCGTAGAGAGAAGACAGTTCCAAGAACACCACAAGAAAATGGTGTGTCAGAAAGGATGAAAAGAACAATCATGGAGCGTGCAAGGTGCATGAGATTGCATGAAAGATTGCCTTTACAATTTTGGGCAGATGCTGTAGATACTGCTGTTTATCTAATAAATAGAGGGCCTTCAAGTTCCTTGGATGGTGGTATTCCAGAGGAAGCATGGACAGGTAAAAATGTAAACTAATATTTTTTAAAGCCTTTTGGTTGTGAGGCCTTTGTCCATATTAATAAAGAAAATAGAACAAAGCTTGAGGAAAAATCAAAGAAATGTACCTTTATTGGATATGGTGTTAATGATTTTGGTTATCGCTTATATGATTATGAAAATCACAAAATCATTAGGAGTAGAGATGTAATATTCAATGAAAAGGTCTTGTATAAGAATCAGTTGCAGGAAAGGAAATAGGAAAAAGAAAGCAAGGAATACACAGTTCTTGATGAGATAACTGAAAAAGTAAAGGTGCCTAAAAATAACAATAATCAACAACCACAACAGCAGCAACCACCACAACAACAACAGGCACCTCAAACACCTGAAAGTGGTGTTAGAAGATCTATCAGGATAAGTAGACCCCCTTAACGATGCTCTCCTTCATTACATTATTTATTGTTGAATGATTCTGGTGAACCCGAATGTTATGAAGAAGCAATGTAGGTTGAAAGCAGGAAGAAGTGGGAGCTAGCCGTGGAAGAAGAGATGGACTCCTTAATGCATAACTAGACTTGGGACTTAGTTAGGTTGCCTGTAGGTAAAACTACATTGCAGAATAAATGGGTTTACAAGCTGAAGGAAGAATATGGAGGAAAACAGAGGTACAAAGCTAGACTTGTGGTGAAGGGGTTTGCACAAAAGAAAGGTATTGATTTTGATGAAATATTTTCTCCTGTTGTTAAGATGACTTCAATCAGAACTATCTTAAGTCTTGTAGCAGCGGAAGGTTTACATCTTGAACAATTAGATGTAAAGACAACATTTCTCCATGGAGATTTGGAGGAAGAGATATACATGCAGCAACCAGAAAGATATGAGGTCAAAGGGAAAGAAAAATTGGTGTGCAGGTTAAAAAAGAGCTTGTATGGCTTAAAACAGGCTCCAAGGCAGTGGTATCTAAAATTTGACAAGTTTATGTCTGAACAAGGTTATACTAGATGTCACTCTGATCATTGTGTTTATCTGAAAAAAGAAAAATGATGGTAGATATATTATACTGTTATTGTATGTAGATGACATGCTTGTTGCAGGGTTTAACATGTAGGAAATAAATGTGCTCAAACAAAAATTGGCAAATTCATTTGCAATGAAGGATTTGGGAGCTGCAAAACAGATCCTTGGTATGAGAATAACCAGAGATAGGAAAAATCGAAAATTAACACTGTCTCAGAATGAGTACATACAAAAGGTGTTGAAAAGATTTAATATGCACAATTCAAAACCAGTTAGTACACCTTTTGGTATCCATTTCAAACTTATTAAGGAGATGTGCCCAAAGACCCAAGAAGACATGGATTATATGTCTAAAGTTCCATATGCATCAGCAGTTGGAAGCTTAATGTATGCAATGGTCTTCACAAGGCCTGATATTGCACATGCAGCGGGAGTTGTAAGCAGGTACATGAACAATCCAAGAAAAGAACATTGGATGGCAGTAAAATGGATTCTCAGATATTTGAGAGGTACCACAAATCAAGCATTATGCTTTGGTGGTTCAAACATTGCTCTACAGGGATATGTTGATGTAGACATGGTAGGTGACAGAGATAACAGGAGGAGCACTACAGGATATATATTTACTGTAGGTGGAACAACTGTCAGTTGGGTTTCAAAAATCTAGAGTGTTGTTGCACTTTCAACAACAGAAGCAAATTATGTTGCTGCTACAAGTAAAGAAATGATTTGGTTACAAAGGTTTATGGATTAATTGGGTAAGAAGCATGATATGGGCACACTATATAGTGATAGCCAAAGTGCCATTCATCTTGCAAAGACATTAGCATTTCAGTCCAGGACTAAACACATACATCTCAAGTACCATTTCATAGGGTCAGTATTGGAAGATGGAGAGTTGAAGCTGGAAAAGATACACACTAGCCAGAATCCTACAGATATGCTAAAAAAAGTTGTAACCAGGGAGAAACTGAGAATGTGCTCAGTTTCAATTGGTCTTCAAGGATGACGATGAAGATGAGAAACATCCAGGTCCAAAGGGGAGTCATTGTCCAGCAAATGAAGCAGCGGTGGAGTTGCTAAAATCAATCTCCAAGTGGGAGATTGTTGGGTGTGGAGCTTGATTATCTTGTTTACTTTGTATCACAACATTGGACCCCTGTACCTTAAATGGGGCGGCAACACCGCCCGTAAATTAATCGCTGCCGTGGGGGGTCTAGGGGGGGGGGGCGGCAGCGACTTTATGGAGCCCCCCCTGGCAGGGGGTTTCGGGGGCAGCGCCCCCGAAGCTAAAAACAGATGTAAAATTGCCTTGTAAAAGTATAGTAATTTCTAGTCAATCTGGGCCATTCATTAGGAAAATGATTTGATGGTAGAAGTTATGTTTAGTTTAGGTTTTTTTTTTCCCTAGAAGGAAAACCCTCACTTGTATGAGGGTATTGTATTGCGGCTGTGGATTGTATGTGTATTCTTGGAGCGAGAAACAAAGAGGGAAACTGTGAGAGAGAACAAAGGATATTACAGTGGATCTATTGTAGGTTGTGTCTCTTCATTTTGCTGGATAATAGAAAGGAAGGACTGGCTGTTCGGGGTGGACGTAGCCCAAACTGGGTGAACCACGTATATCTGTGTCTCTCTAGTTTTATGTGTTTTGTGTGCTTGTATTTTTCGCATATTTTATGTGTTGCATTGCTCCATAATATATAATTTTCAAACACTTCAAGCAAGCGTGCCAAGATGATTTTGGAAGCACACTACAACCGATTCGATGGGAATTTTGGGGTCGAGAAAATAGTGGCAGTACTGCAGAAGTATTTCTATTGGATGAACCTTCGACGGGATGTTGGAAAGTACATGAGATCCTGCATTGCTTGTGCCATTTCCAAACCCACCATCAATAATCAAGGCCTCTATACCCTACTACCTACCCCTCGTCGACCTTGGGAATCCATCTCCATGGATTACATGTCGATCCTTCCTTCTACTAAGCATGGAAACGAATGTGTTTTTGTGGTCATAAACATATTCTCGAAGATGGCCATTATGTCAGCCTGCAAGAAGAATATCACAATAGAATTCACTGCTAAAATGTTCTTTGATGAGCATGGGTGCACTTTGGCATCCCACAGTCCATCATATCAGATCAGGACATCAGGTTCCTCAACACATTTTGGTCCAACCTCTAGTCAATGCTAGACACCAAGCTCACCAGGTCCACAGATTTCCATCCCAAACTGATGGCCAGACAGAGGTCATCAATAGGATGATTGTACACATTATACGCATGTGCAATTAAAATAATCCACACACATGGGATGGGAGCCTTCCCTATGTACAACATAGTTATAACTAGGCTCTCCATAGCTCAACCGACGACAACCCCTTTCAAGTGGGCCAGGGTTTCAACCACTATGTCCGATTGACATAGCAATGCCATTTGTGGCTACTAAGGCTGATTCAGCTCATGTCCAATCTGAAGCTGAAAAAGCAAAAAAATTCATTGAGCACATTCATCACATCCACCAATAGGTTCATTACATATTGGATAGAACCAATGCTAAGTATAAGCAACACCATGATCAACATTAGGTGCCACACAACTTCCAGGTGGGTGAAAAAGTGTGGCTACATTTGCAGAAGGAGTGCCTCACTGGACCCCACCACAAGCTTCACCTGCTCCGATATGGGATGTACACCATCACCAAGGTTGTAGGGAACAATGCCTTCATGCTCTATATTCCAATTTTCCTTGGTCTGCACCCAGTATTCAATGTGGACCACCTTTGACCCTACTTTTCACCTCTAATAGACACTTCTTACATTGAAAAACAACTCACACCAATAGAGTTAAACCCATAATACATGGAATAGGCCACCACAGATTGTATCATGGAAATTAAAATCAAGAACACTTGCCAGTAGAATATCATACTGTATCGGGTTGTCAAATCTGGCCAACTCCTGCACCAAGGAAAGTGATTCACCAGGGACCAAGTTCAGCAAAATTTTCCTCATCTCATGGAGGAACTCAACGCAATGGGGACCATTGGTTCCTAAGGGGGGATGAATGATCTAGGTGGATATTGGTGGCCACCCACCTATTTAACTTTGGGCCCCACCATTGTTTCTTTCATTTTCCTTAATTATAGCACTGTTTACTATTTTTAGCAGTTTTTTGGGTCCTGAACTTTTAGAGCCGTTTTGAGGCCATAAACGACTTTTTTTGGGAAAACCAGGAGAAACATGGGTCATAGATATATTTTTATCACTCAAAAGTTGTAGTCCTCAGATAGATCTTCCTGACGAGGTATTGAGCACGTCAAACAAAGGTCGCATTCCAAAGTTAATGTTATGAAACCAGCTCCAAAAATAGAAGAAAAGAGATATCAACACCTTAGAAATCAACCACTTCGAGGGGGAAACCTCATTTAAATTACATAAATGAAATATTCTTGGATGATACAAATGAAAAAACCTCCTTTATATATATAGGAGTCCACGGGGTCACAATATAATCCTAGTTGTACTAACAATAATAATGTAAGGGAACAATAATAATTATATGGGGGTTACAGGGGTACAAAAATAACCATAAGGGGGCTACACTGACAAAAATAAGGGAATAAACTAGTAATATAGGGACCTAACATGTCCCTATCCTTCAAAAAAGTGTTGTCCTCAATTTTTGAGTAGCTCTGGATGCTTCTGTATAAAATTCTCATCCTCCCATGTATAATATTCAATGGGTAAGTTCTTCCACTTGATGAGATACTCTGAAATTGATCAATTTCGTAGCTGTCGAGTTCTTGTTTCCATGACTGCTTCAGGTTCCAATATGATTTTTCCTTCCTCATCAAGTTCTTGCAATATTGTTTGAATTGGAAGTTTGTCACCTATAACCTTCTTTAAGCATGAAACATGGAAAACTGGATGCACTCGAGAAGAAGCGGGAAGCTCCAATTTGTATGCCATAGTACTAATATTTTGCAACACCTTGTAAGGACCATATTACTTTGGCGATAATTTATTATCCTTCTTAGCTTGCTTGAGGGACATTTTTTTGTATGGTTGTAGCCGTAAAAATACCCACTCTCTTACATCAAAACTTCTCTCGCTGCGATGTTGATATGCCTGTTGTTTCATTCGATTTTGTGCCAAATTTAGGCTATCCTTTAAGAGTTGGAGACTTGTTATTGATGCTCGATGTGATATTCGATTGCTTGAAACTTATAATTTTCTCTTAAAGATGATGTGATGGACGATGGATGATATCCATAAAGTGACATAAATGGGGTCATTTTTGCTGCAGTATGGAAGGAAGTGTTATACCACCATTTAGCCAGTGGTAACCACTTGAACCATTTTGTTTGTTTATCAAATACGAAACAACGAATATATCCTTCCAAAAAATTGTTCACTATCTCAATTTTCCCATCAGATTTAGGATGGTAAGATGAGCTATGAGCTAGTTGAGTACCCAAACAAGAAAATAATTTCGTCCAAACATTTCTAGTAAAAATGGGATCTTTGTCGCTTACAATAATCTTTGGGTTTCCATGTAGCTTTTGAGTTGTGTTCATAAATTCAATAGCAAATTTACTTGCTTTAAATGGATGAAACAATGTTACTGATGAAACGAGAACTATTACCTCAAAATGGGAACTCTAGCCCAAAAAGACTCAAAAAACATGAAAAAACGCCCCAAAAACAAAAAGTGTGTATTCTAGAATGCATTTGTTTTTTTCTCAAGGTCAAATTTCATATTTTTATAAAATTATGCTAAAAACGAAATTGTTTCTTGAAAAAATGATTGAAAAAACACCCTCAAAACAAAACGAGTTGATGTTGGAATAACAAAAAAAAACATTGTGTCACACTTTTGACACATTGTAACAATGGAATTAAAGACAACATATAAGGACATCGAAAAATCGTAAAATTATAAATTTTTTATAGATGATGTTAAATATAAACAAAATCATGTCTAAAGGGTTTATCATTTCGAACAATTTTTATCCATGTTGTTAAACATACAATATCTTGACTCTAAACAACCCTAAAATTGTAATTATTTTCAACCATAACATTAAAGATAAAATTTCGTAGCACATAAAAACCTTAATGACAAGTTGTAAATCTCAAGTTTTTAAATCTTAAGTTTTCAAGATACTTGAACCATGAAATTATGGAGAAATTATATGACTTAAACAATTTTTAAAAATGAACAAGTAAATGAAAAATTTATTATTCATATATTTGTTTGTTTATATATAAAAACATATTTTTTAATTTTTTTTATTGTTTTTCTATATTTTAAATTATAATTGTTTTAGTTTTAAGAAAATAAAAATAAAATCTTCTTATATATGTTTGTTTATATTTTAAAACATATTTTAAATTTTTTTTAATTGTTTTTTTATATTTTAAATAATAATTGTTTTAATTTAAAAATAATAATAATAATAACTTTAAAAAAAAAAAAAAAAAATTAATATTTGTTTGTTTATTTTTTAAAACATATTTTTTAATTTGTTTTTATTGTTTTTTTATATTTTAGAATTTTAATTGAATATTTTTTTATATTAAAAAACATATTTTTTTTATTATAATAGTTTTTGTTTAAAAAAAAAATTAAATTTTTTAAATAGTTTGTGTTTGAAAAAAATAAAATAAAATAAAAAATAATTTGCCACCCGCTAGGGGACGGAGGCACACTGGGTAGCCCTCGACGACACCACTTGGCCGGCCTCTGGCCCCCGGCTGGGCAGAGGGCGATTCCAAGAATCGCCCCTGGCTGGGTGGAGGGTGATTCCGAGAATCACCCTCTGCTCAGCTAAGGGTGATTCGCAGAATCACCCTTCGCCCAGCCGAGGGTGATTCTCGGAATCGCTCTCCGCCAAACTAAGGGTAATTCTCGGAATCGCCCTCTGCCCAGTCGAGGGTGATTCTCGGAATCACCCTCTGCCTAGCCAGGTGTGATTCTCGGAATCACCCTCCGCCCAACTAGGGTGATTCTCATAATCACCCTCCGCCCAGCCAGGGGTGATTCTTGGAATCGCCCTCCACCCAACCGGGGGTGATTCTAGAAATCGCCCTCCACCCAGTCGGGGGTGATTCTCGAATTCACCCTCTGCCCAGCCATGGGTGATTCTCAGAATCGCCCTCTGCCCAACTGGGGTGATTCTCATAATCGCCCTCCGCCCAGCCGAGAGTGATTCTTGGAATCGCCCTCCACCCAACCGGGGGTGATTCTCGAAATCGTCCTCCACCCAGCTAGGGGTGATTCTCGAAATCACCCTTTGTCCAGCTGGGGGTGATTCTCGAAATCGCCCTCTGCCCAGCAGGGGGTGATTTTCAGAATCACCCTCTGCCCAACTGGGGGTGATTCTCAGAATCACCCTCTGCCCAGCCGGAGGCTGGAGGTAACCAGGCGATGTCGTCGAGAGCTACCCAGCCTGCCTCTGGCCCCTAGCTAGGCGGAGGCAGGTTGGGCAGCCATCGATGGCACCACCTGGCTGGCCTCTAGCGCCCAGCCGGGCGGAGGGAGATCCTCGGAATCACCCTCTGCCCAGCCAAGGGCCGGAGGCTGGCTAGGCGGCACCGTTGAGAGCTGCCTGACCAACGTCCGGCCCTCGGCTAGGCAAAGGGCGATTCTGAGAATCGTCCTCCACCCAGCCGCGGGTCGGAGGCAGTCTGGACAACCCTTGACAGTTCCGCCCGGCTTGCCTCTGGCTCCCAGCTGGGCAGAGAGCGATATAGAGAATCACCCCCAGCTGGGCAAGGGGTGATTTCGAGAATCACCCCCGACTAGGTGGAGGGCGATTCTGAGAATCACCCCTGGCTGGGTGGAGGGAAATTATGAGAATCACCCCTGACTGGGTGGAGGGCAATTCTGAGAATCTCACTCCCTCGACTGGACGGAGGGCGATTCTGAGAATCGCCCTCCACCCAGCCAGGGGCTGAAGGCAGGGTAGGCAGCCCTTGACAGCACTGCCCGGCCTATCTCTGGCCCCCGGCTGGAAGGAGGGTGATACCGAGAATCACCTTTGGCTGGGCTAAGGGTGATTCTCGGAATCGCCCTCGGCCTAGCTGGGGGTGATCCTCGGAATCGCCCTTTGCTGATTGGGGGGCCGGAGGCTAGCTGGGTGGTGCCATCGAGGACTGCCCAGCCTACCTCTACCTAGCTAGTGGCTGGCGGCAGGCTGGACAGCCCTCAACGACGCCACCCGGGTTGCCTCTGGCACTCGGCTAGGCAGAGGGTGATTCCTAGAATCACCATCAGCTGAGCGGAGGGATATTCTAAGATTCACTCCTGGCTGGGTGGAGGGTAACTCCGAGAATCACCCCAGGCTGGGTGGAGGGAAATTCTGAGAATCGTCCCCGACTGGGTGGAGGCTGGCCAGGTGGCGTCGTCAAGGGTTGCCCAGCCTACCTTCGACCCCCGACTGGGTGAAGGGTGATTCTCAGAATTTCCCTCCACCCAGTTAGGGGCCGGAGGCAGGCCGAGCGATGCTGTCAAATGTAGGAGATTGGGTTATGGATCTATTTTCAGGTTCATGTAAGTTTTATTATACAAATTTAAGTTTAAATATTTTATTTTTTACTTTTTATGTCTTTATACTAAAATTCTTACTTATTTCTTTTGTACTTGATGATTAGGTACAACACTAGCATTTTGCCTACCAAAAGGAAGAAATTGCATTGCCATTGAGAAAGACCTAGTGCAATGCAAATTTATTCAACAAAGAATTAATGCTCTTGAATTCCTTCCAGAAGCGAAGCAATAAGTTGGTTTGAGGAAAGGGGATTTTAATGAATCACTTGTGGAAAAAAAAGCAAATGAACCTCAACCACCATTATATGGAATGATTGGAAAAGGACACCTTGGAAAATTTTCAGACATGAAAGATCCATTAGAAGATGACAATGACCAAAATGAAGTAGAAAATGTTGCGGAAGAAGCCATCAATGATGTTCTAGATGATGTTGAACATGTATTAGTTGATAATGTTGGGGATCTTTAAGTTATGCTTGCAAACAAAGCTCATTTTCGAGATCTATTAATCAGTTTTACTTGTGACGTTTATACTTTGATATTTTATGAGAAGAATCCTTATTTTTTGTAAAAACCATGTGATTACTATTATTTTTTGACATAAAATTCAATAAAAAAGCTATTTTCTTAAGTTTTTTTGTTAAGATGTCCCAAAAATTAGTTTATTTAACATGTTATTTTTAAAAAAAAGTCTCTAAAAGTGTATTTTTTGCATTCTATTTGTATTGAAAGTTTGTAATTTTTTGTCATATCGTTCAAAATATTGGTTTTTTAGCAACAATTATTTGATGTGCATTGAAAAATTAATTAGCAATACATAAACTTGTAGAAAATATATACTTTATAATATTGACCCTTTTTTCATTTTTTATCTACGTGAAAAAGTGAAGATATCATTACAAATTTTTATTTTTTTAAAAAATATTTTTTTCTTTTTAAAACAAAAGTACATAAATGCACTTAAAAATAAACATCTCATGGAAGAAAAAGACATTAGAAAATGTATAGTGTCAAAATCAATCCTCTAAAAAAACGCTGGTGATGATACGCCACCACTATTCAAAATCGACATAAAAAGCATCACAGAAAAAATAAATAAATAAATCAATATTAAAGTGCCAAAAACATGCTCAAAAAAACAAATTTGATTCTGCATCACCACTTTTCAAAATCTGGTGCTTTTCTTGCTATGTCAAAAAGTAGGTACCAGTGCAGTTACCTATTTCACTGTAACAAGAAAAGTGAGATAATGCACAAAAGTGTGCATACTTGGTAAGTCTATCAACTACCACCATGATGAAACTCTTTCCTTCGGACTTAGGTAAACCTGCGATAAAATCCATTGAAATCTCCTCCCAACGTTGACTTGGAATGGATAAAGGTTGTATAAGACCCTAGGTCTTAATTGTATCAACTTTATTCTGCTGGAAAACCAAACATTCTGCCACAAAATTTTGAATATCGGATTTAAGTCCATCCCAAAAAAATTCTTTCTTCACCCTGTGGTATGTTTTTAAAAATCCCGAGTGTCCTCCTAAAGGAGAAGTGTGCAATTCCAAAAGAATATTTTGTTTTAGTTTGGAATTCTTACAAAGATATCAGCGATCTTTGTACCATAAGGAATCATTTTTCCAACTAAATATATCAGATGTACTAGAATCTTGCTGCAACTTTTGAACGAGTGTCCACACTTCTTCGTCCTTCTTCCATTCCTCCCTTGTTTCATTTATCCAATCTGTTTGAATAATAGAAATGGCAGAAAGCAATGCTTCCACCTTTTTATGCTTTCTTGAGAGTGCATCTGCAACATCATTTAGCTTCCCTTTTTTGTATATGATTTCAAAGTCATAACCCAACATCTTTGTGACCCATTTATGCTGCTCTTCTGAGGATATTCTTTGTTCCAAAAAGTTTTTAAGACTATCATGATTAATTTTTCCATGAAGTTTCTTCCCATTAGGTAAGGTCGCCATTTATTTAGTGCATTTAGTATTGCCAACATTTACTTCTCATAAATAGCTTTCTATAAATACTTTCCTTTTATTGGACAAATTTCAAAAGCAATGGGTCTTCCTTCTTGCATTAAAACAACACCAATTCCATTTCCTAAGGCATCACATTCCACAATAAAGGTTTTTGTGAAGTCTGGAGTAGCTAAGACCGGTGCTAGGCACATTGACTCTTTAAGATGTTCAAAGGCCTTAGTTGTTTCAGGAGTCCATGAAAATCCATTTTTCTTCAATAATGTTGTTAAAGGTGCTGCTATTCTCCCATAATTCTTAACAAACTTGCGATAATACCCTGTTAACTTGAGAAATCCTCACAACTGCTTTATGGTTGTGGGGATTTTCCATTCCTTAATGGCTTTAATTTTGTTAGGGTCTACCTTAACACCCTAGTGAGATACAATATGACCCAGATATTCCACTTCTTGTACTGCAAACAAACATTTGGATTTTTTTCCATATAATTGTTTATCCTCCGATATTTTGAGAATCTTGTCAACATGTTGAACATGATCCTTCCAAGACCTGCTATAGATTAGTATGACATCAAAAAATACTAGCACAAATTTTCTAAGGAATGGTTTGAAAATGGAATTCATCAACCCTTGAAATGTAGAAGATGCGTTGGTAAGGCCAAAAGGCATGAAAAAAAATTCATAATGACCCTCATGAGTTCGAAATGTTGTTTTCGGAATATCTTCGGTCTTCATTCTAATTTGATGATATCCTAAACGAAGATTCAACTTGGTAAAATAAATTTCTCCATGTAATTCATCCTATAATTCATCAATCATAGGAATGGGAAATTTATCCTTAATAGTGACGAAGCATTGGGCTCTATAATCCGCACATGTGCCATGATCCATCCTTCTTGTGCACCAACACTATTGGAGCAGAGAAAGAGTTTTGAATCAGTTGAATTATACTAGCCTCTAACATTTTTGCAATCATACGTTCAATTTATCTCTTTTGGACATAAGGATATCTATAAGGCCTGATGTTTGGAGGAACTCTTCATGGAATCAAATTAATTGCATGATTATGATCATGAATAGGTGGGAGTCCTTTGGGAGTTTCAAACACCTTGGAATGATTGTCCAAGAATCTTTGGATATATGGAGAAATAGATGATTTTGATGTTGGAACTTCTAGTGAGCATAATTATGCAATTACATCTCTTTGTTATTTCTTTAGAAGCTCTGTCATGACATTAGAGCTTATTATCTTTCCAAGCTTCCTTTCTATACCCCGTAATTCAACTTCCTTTCCTTCCAAAAAAAATCTCAAGAAAATTTCTTGAAAATTAAAAGCTAATGTCCCCAAAGATTGTAACCATTGTACTCCTAGTACAACATCAACACCTCCCATTGGAATTGAAAGCATTGGACTATTCAATACATATTCCCAAATGTTTATCTTGATATTATGGCTTTTTCCATATCAATTTATAGTTCCTCCATTTGTAACCATCACTTAACATTCTGGTGCTAGGTATAGGAAAAAAATCAATTCTTTGGCTACCTTACAATGAATAAAATTATGGTTACTACCTGAATCAATCAACACTATTCCCTTTTTCCTCTTGATATGTCCTTCTATGTTGAGATTTTGAGGAGTGGTAATTCCTGCTAATGCATTACATGATATGGTCGGACTCATTTCTTCTTTCTCTAAGGTTGGTTCCTGGTGTATATCCTTTTCTTTTGAAGTTTATTGTTCATTTTCTTCCTCCTCTTCACAATATATGTAAAATAATTTATTCTTGGCATAATTATGACCTCTAGTGTATTTCTATCACAAAAACAACAAAGCCCTTTTTCTATTTTTTCTTCCAATTGTTGTGGTGTCAACCTTGTAGGTTGTGGAAGTCTAGGAGTAGAAACATTTCCATCTTTATAGATGTGACTGGCAGGCTTCCTTGTCTCCATAATTTTACATTTAATTTTTCTTTCCAACCAGAATGCCTTCTCCAATGAATCAAGTTCCCAAAGGCAAACCTCATGTTGGATGCTATCCTTTGAAGTCCCTGAGAAGACATCAATACTGTGTTCCTCTGGAATATCAGCTACCCTTATATTCAATTTTTGGAAGTCCTCAATGTGCTCCATCACTAAACCCTTTTGTTTGAGATTCATCAATTGGCTAAAGAAGGTGCTGCTCTTTGTATCCTCATAATGTGCTATCATTTCCTCCATAAAAGTGATCAAGTGACAATTTTTTTTACGGGAGAAAATCCATCGATACCATAAAAATGTATTTTTTTCTAAATATAAAGTTGCAAGGCGTACCATTTGTGTGTTTTGCACATTATTGAGATCAAAATATTGCTCCATCTGTAGTATCCATGTTACAGGATCCTTGCCATCAAACTTCCTCATATCGATCTTTGGAATATGGTGGGTCTTCAATCCAACATTAGAGTTTATGAAATTACGTTTAACATTTATTTTATTCTCATCATGAGTTTCCTCTATTATATTTTGCCATTAGGAATCATTTCTTGTATAAACTTTGTCAAAAATTCCTTCAAACCTTCCATGTTTGCTTTTATTTCATTCTTCATGCCGTCCATTTTTTCTTCCATGTATTCCATGCTATTCTTCAAACCATCCATCTTAGCTTCCACACATTTCTTCAAACCATCCATATTAGCTTCCACACCCTTCTTCAAACCATCTGATTTAGCTTCCACGCCTTTCTTCAAAACTTCCATTTCATTTTTTGTTGCTCTTTGCGAGAGCGAAATTTGGTGCACTTGCTCTTGTAATTTTGATATATCATGTTGCACTTATTCCTTTTCATGAGTCATAGTAAAGTATTCTGAGGGCTTAATGGGTGTTGAATTCTTTTTAGGGGGAATTTTAGAACCCAATACTGATATCTATGCTTCAATATTCCCTTGGAATCACTTCAAACTGATTTTTCAAACAAGACTTATGCAATTTGAAAAAGAAAATACACACCTTTTTCTTGTTTTTGAGGATCTAGATATTGAAACTAAATTATCTCTGTGATTTCAGATCTTCAATATCTGAAATTTGGTCCTGTAGTAGCCCTCTAAATCATCTTTCGAATGAAATAGGTCTGACATGATTTGGATTCTTCAAGGAAAAGTTATGCCCAATCTCCCACAATGACCTAATTATGGACTGGTTCAGTAGAGTGAACTTGTATGACATGCCACGTGTCACTGTTTCCTCCTCCGTCTCTGAAATTGATACACAGGAAACCAAAGTCTGTGTAATTTTGGCCACTTTTTTATATAATTCCAATCCGATGCTCAGAGAGAGAGTTATGACGATTCTCCAAAGGGTTCCACGCTATAGTTCATTGTTGACAGTGGGAGCCAAAAGAACCTCATTTCAGCAGAGGTCATGAATCAGTTGGGCTTGCTGACCATAGCACACCCACAACCATACACCATTGGGTGGCTTCACCAAGGATTAGATCTCCGCGTCAGCCAATAGTTCCTCCTTCCCTACAACATCAAGCCCTTCACAGATGATGTATTATGTGACATTGCTCCTCTTGATGTTTATGACGTATTATTAGGCCAACCATACTAATGGAAGCGACATGTTGTATATGAGTCCCGACCTCATGATGTTATTGTTACTTTAGGAAATAAGTATTACATGATACCATAGGTACCACCGCCTGCGACTATCTCTTTGGTTACTGCAAAACAATGCAGTAAGCTCATTTTAAAAATCGGGAATTTTTTTTCCTGATGATCTATCCCCAGGTCAAGAAGAAGACTGTGGCCACGACCTCTGGAAAGGGTTCCTTTGAACGATAAAAAAAAATGGACAAGGTCATGGAGGGGTACGAAGACATCTTCACGTCACCCACAGGGGTGCCTCTACACTGTCAGGTCAAGCACCCCATCGATTTGGCCCTAGGTGTGTTGTTTCCCAATGGACCGATCTATCAGCGCTATGCCTAGATAATGATGAAATCAAGAGGTAGATTAAGGAGCTATTGCAGAAAGGTCACATCTGACCGATTTCATCGCCCTGTGGGAGCTCGATTGTGTTGGTGTAGAATAAGGATGGTACTTAGAGACTCTGTATTGACTATCGAGCGCTGAACAAGAACACTGTTCGGAATAGGTACCTGATCCCATGGATTGATGATCTTCTAGATCAACTCAAAGGGGCGAAATATTTCAGTAAGATTGACTTGAAGTCCGAGTATCACCAGGTACCAATCGAACCCTCCGATGTGTGGAAGATTTCCTTCAAAGCCAAGGAGGGCCTTTTCAAATGGTTGGTCATGCCTTTCGGGTTAATGAATTCTCCCGAAACCTTCATGAGGCTGATGGAAGACATCTTGCAACCATTCAAAAAATGATTTGTAGTAATGTACTTGGATGACATCCTGATATTCAACTAGACGTGGGAAGAGCAACTCCACCACATCTGATAGGTCCTCCAAACACTGCGACAACACAAGTTGTGTGCCAATTTGGAGAAGTGCACTTTTGGAATGACCTAGGTTCAGTATCTGAGATACATTATTGATGAACAGGGGGTGCATGTGGATCTAACCAAGATCAAAGTAATTCGGGATTGGCTGGTCCCAACCACTCTAATAGAGCTTTGCAACTTTCTGGTTCTTGCTAATTTCTACCATAGGTTTGGGTCGATATTCTCTCATACCACTTGGACCTTGAGTTAAGTCACCAAGGGAGGAGCGAAAGAAAAATTATTTTGGTCGGAATCTCAACAAAAGGTGTTCGTAGAATTGAAACACCGCCTCTGCTCTGCCCCAGTGCTCACATTACCAGACTTGCAACAACCATTTGAGATCGAGACATATGCATTTTACTATGCTATTGGGGAAATTATTACTCAACGGGGGAATCCAATGGCATATCATAGTGAGACACTATTTGACACAGTCCGCAGGTATCCCACTTATGATAAAGAAATGTATTCCATTGTGTAGGCTTTCCACCAATGGAAGCATTTCATTTTGGGGAAGGAAATGGTCATCCACACAGACCACTGACCCCTATAGTTCATATAGACACAAGGGAAATTGTAGAATGATCACCATCATAAGTGGTCCACATATCTGCAACAATTTCATTTGAACATCAAGTATAAGAAGGGCAACACTAATAATGTTGCAGACTGCCTCAGTCGACCACCGATCGTGGTGCTAACCACCGTTATCAACTCTTGTGGGCACAAGACTTCTGATTGGCTTCTTCTCTATAAGAGCGATCCAAAATTAAGCCACACATAAAAGACACTCTTGGAGGGTACGCAAGTTCCAAATTTTCACCTCCAGGATGAACTACTATGTCACCTAGGACACGTTTGTGTTCCTTCAAGAAAGCGTGCCAAGATGATTTTGGAAGCACACTATGGTCGATTTGATGGGAATTTTGGGGTCGAGAAAATAGTGGTAGTACTACAGAAGTATTTCTATTGGCCGAACCTTCGACAAGATGTTGGGAAGTACATGAGATCCTGCATTGCTTGTGCCATTTCCAAACCCACCATCAAGAAGCAAGGCCTCTATACCCTACTACCTACCCCTAGTCGACCTTGGGAATCCATCTCCATGGATTACATGTCGATCCTTCCTTCTACTAAGCATGGAAATGAATGTGTTTTTGTGGTCATCAACATATTCTCGAAGATGGCCATTATGTCGGCTTGCAAGAAGAATATCACAATAGAAGCACTGCTAGAATGTTCTTTGAATGAGCATGGGTGCACTTTGGGATCCCAAATTCCATCATCTCAGATCAGGACATCAGGTTCCTCAACACATTTTGGTCCAACCTCTAGTCAATGCTGGACACCAAGCTCACCAAGTCCATAGATTTCCATCCCAAACTGATGGCCAGAAAGAGGTCATCAACAGGATGATTGTACACATTATACAATTAAAAGCATCCACACACATGGGATGGGAGCCTTCCCTATGTACAACATATTTATAACTGGGATCTCCATAGCTCAACCGACCACAACTCCTTTCAGGTGGGCCAGGGTTCCAACCACTATGTCCGATTGACGTAGCCATGCCATTTGTGGCTACTCAGGCTGATTCGACTCATGTCTAGTCTGAAGCTGACAAAGTGAAAAAATTCATTGAGCACATTCAACACATCTGCTAATAGGTTCATTACATATTGGATAGAGCCAATGCTAAGTATAAGCAACACCGTGATCAACATCAGGTGCCACATAACTTCCAGGTGGGCGAAAAAGTGTGGCTACATTTGTAGAAGGAGTGCCTCACTGGACCCCACCGCAAGCTTCGCCTGCTCCGATATGGGCTGTACACCATCACCAAGGTTTTAGGGAACAACGCCTTCATTCTCTATATTCCATTGTTCCTTGGTCTGCACCCAGTATTCAATGTGGACCGCCTTCAGCCCTACTTTTCACCTCTACTAGACACCTCTTACATTGCAAAACAACTCACACCAATAGAGTTAAACCCAGAATACATGGAACAGGCCACCACATATTGTATCATGGAAATTAAAATCAATAACACTTGCCAGTAGAATATCAAAGTGTATCGGGTTGTCAAAGTTGGCCAACTCCTGCACCAAGGAAAGTGGTTCACCAGGGACCAAGTTTAGTAGAAGTTTCCTCATCTCATGGAGGAACTCAACACAATGGGGACCATTGGTTCCTAAGGGGGGAGGAATGATCTAGGTGGATATTGGTGGCCACCCACCTATTTAACTTGGGGCCCCACCATTATTTCTTTTATTTTCCTTAATTATAGCACTGTTTACTATTTTTAGTAGTTTTTTGGGTCCTGAACTTTCAGAGTCGTTTTGAGGCCATAAATGACTTTTTTTTGGGAAAACCAGGAGCAACATGGGTCATAGATAGATGTTTCTCACTCAAAAGTTGTAGTCCTCAGATAGATATTTCTAACGAGGTATTGAGCACGTCAAACAAAGATCGCATTCCAAAGTTAATGTTATGAAACCAACTCCAAAAATAGAAGAAAAGAGATATCGACACCTTAGAAGTCAACCACTTTGAGGGTGAAACCTCCTTTACATTACATAAATGAACTATTCTTGGATGATACAAATGAAAAAACCTCCTTTCTATATATAGGAGTCCATGGGGTCACAATATAATCCTAGCTGAACTAACAATAATAATTTAAGGGAACAATAATAACTATATGGGGGTTACAGGGGTACAACAATAACCATAAGGGGGCTACACTGATAAAAATAAGGGACTACACTAGTAATATAAGGACCTAACATGCCCTTATCCTTCAAAAAAGTGTTTTCCTCAATTCTTGAGTAGCTCTGGATGCTTCTGTATAAAATTCTCATCCTCCCATGTATAATATTCAATGGATAAGTTCTTCCACTTGATGAGATACTCTGAAATTGATCAATTTCGTAGCTGTCGAGTTCTTGTTTCCGTGGCTGCTTCAGGTTCCAATATGATTTTTCCTTCCTCATCAAGTTCTGGAAATATTGTTTGAATTGGAAGTTTGTCACCTATAACCTTCTTTAAGCATGAAACATGGAAAACTGGATGAACTCGAGAAGAAGCGGGAAGCTCCAATTTGTATGCCATAGTACTAATATTTTGCAAGACCTTGTAAGGACCATAGTACTTTGGTGATAATTTATTATCCTCCTTAGCTTGCTTGAGGGACATTTTTTTGTATGGTTGTAGCCGTAAAAATACCCACTCTCCTACATCAAAACTTCTCTCGCTGTGATGTTGATATGCCTCTTGTTTCATTCAATTTTGTGCCAAATTTAGGTTATCCTTTAAGAGCTGGAGACTTGTTGTTGATGCTCGATGTGATATTCCACTGCTTGAACCTTATAATTTTCTCTTAAATATGATGTGATGGACGATGGATGATATCCATAAAGTGACATAAATGGGGTCATTTTTGCTGCAGTATGGAAGGGAGTATTATACCACCATTTAGCCGGTGGTAACCACTTGAACCATTGTGATTGTTTATCGGATACGAAACAACGAAGATATCCTTCCAAAAATTTGTTCACTATCTCAATTTTCCCATTGGATTGAGGATGGTAAGATGAGCTATGAGGCAGTTGAGTACCCAAACAAGAAAATGTTTCCATCCAAAAATTTCCAGTAAAAATGGGATCTCTGTCGCTTACAATAATCTTTGGGTTTCCATGTAGCTTTTGAGTTGTGTTCATAAATTCAATAGCAACTGTACTTGCTTTAAATGGATGAGATAATGCACAAAAGTGTGCATAATTGGTAAGTCTATCAACTACCACCATGATGACACTCTTTCCTATGGAATTAGGTAAACTTGTGATAAAATCCATTGAAATCTCCTCCCAATGTTGACTCAGGGTCTTAATTGTCTCAACTTCATTTTACTGGCAAATCAAACATTCCACCACAAAATTTTTAATATAAGATTTAAGGCCATCCCAAAAAAATTCTTTCTTCACCCTGTGGTAAGTTTTTAAAAATCTTGAGTGTCCTCCTAAGGGAGAAGTGCACAATTCCAAAATAATATTTTGTTTTAGTTGGGAATTCTTACAAAGATATAACCGATGTTTGCACCGTAAGGAATCATTTTTCCAACTAAATGTATCATATGTACTAGGATCTTGCTGCAACTTGTGAATGAGTGTCCACACTTGTTCGTCCTTCTTCCATTCATCCCTTGCTTTGCTTATCCAATCTAGTTGGATAATAGAAATGGAACAAAGCAATGCTTCCACCTCTTCATCCTTTCTTGAGAGTGCATCTGCAAAAAAATTTAGCTTCCCTTTTTAGTAGATGATTTCAAAGTCATAGCCTAACATATTTGTGACCCATTTTTGTTGCTCTTCTGAATATAGTCTTTGTTCCAAAAGGTATTTAAGACTTTCATGATCAGTTTTTACCTTGAAATGTATTCCCATTAGGTAAGGTCGCCATTTCTTTAGTGCATGTAGTATTGCCAACTTTTACTTCTCATAAATAGCTTTCTGTAAATACTTTCCTTTGATTGGACGAATTTAAAAATCAATGGTTCTTCGTTCTTTCATTAAAATAGCACCAATTCCATTTCTCGAGGCATCACATTCCACAATAAAGGCTTTTGTGAAGTCTGGCGTAGCTAAGACCGATGCTAGGCACATTACCTCTTTAAGATGTTCAAAGGCCTTAGTTGCTTCAGGAGTCCATGAAAATGCATATTTCTTCAATAATGTTGTTAGAGGTGCTGCTATTCTCCCATAATTCTTAACAAAATTGCGATAATACCCTGTTAACCTGAGAAATCCTCGCAGCTATTTTATGGTTGTGGGGACTTTCCATTCCTTAATGGCTTTAATTTTGTCAAGGTCTACCTTAACACCCTCGTGAGATACAATATGACCCAGATATTCCACCTCTTGTACTTTAAAGCAAAATTTGGAGGTTTTTGCATATAATTGTTTCTACTCCAATAGTTTGAGTACTCTATCAACATGTTTAACTTGATCCTTCCAAGACCCATTGTACATTACTATATCATCAAAAAATACTAACAAAAATTTTCTAGGGAATGGTTTGAAAATGGAATTCATTAACCCTTGAAATGTAGAAGGTGCATTAGTAAGGCCAAAAGGCATGACGAAAAATTCATAATAGCCATCATGAGTTCGAAATGCTGTTTTCAGAATATCTTCAGTCTTCATTCTAATTTGATGATATCATGAATGAATATCCAACTTGGTAAAATAAATTGCTGCATGTAACTCATCCAATAATTCATCAATCACAAGAATGGGAAATTTATCTTTAATCGTGAGCTTATTTAGCTCCCTATAATCCGGACACATGCGCCATGATCCATCCTTCTTGTGCACCAATACTATTGGAGAAGAGAAAGAGCTTTGAATCAGTTGAATTATACTAGCCTCTAACATTTCTGCAATCATACTTTCAATTTCGCTCTTTTGGACATAAGGATATGTATGAGGCCTGATGTTTGGAGGAACCCTTCATGGAATCAAATTAATTGCATGATTATGATCACGAATAGGTGGGAGTGCTTTGGGAGTTTCAAACACCTTGGAATGATTGTATGAGACTTTTTGGATATATGGATAAATAGATTATTTTGATGTTGGAACTTCTAGCGAGCATAATTATGCAATTACACCTCTTTTTTCTTTCTTTAGAAGCTTTTTTAGGACATTAGAGCTTATTATGTTTCCTAGCTTCCCTGCGATATCCCGCAATTCAACGTCCTTTCCTTCCGAAAAAAAATTCAAGAAAATTTCTGGAAAATTAAAAGCTACCATCCCCAAAGATTGTAACCATTGTACTCCTAGTACAACATCATCATCTCCCATTGGAATGGAAAGCATTGGACTATTCAATACATATTCCCCCATGGTTAGCTTGATATTATGGCATTTTCCAGGGCAATTTATAGTTCCTCCATCTGCAACCATCACTTGACATTCTAGTGCTCGGTATAAGAAGTAATTCAATTCCTTGGCTACCTTACAATGAATAAAATTATGGGTACTACCCGAGTAAATCAGAACTATTACCTTTTTCTTCTTGATATGTCCTTCTATCTTGAGATTTTGAGGAGTGGTAATTCCTGCCAATGGATTACATGATATGGTCGGACTCATTTCTTCTTTCTCTAAGTTTGGTTCCTGGTGTATATCCTTTTCTTTTGAAGTTTATTGTTCATTTTCTTCCACCTCTTCACAATATAAGTAAAATAATTTCTTCTCGACATAATTATGACCTCTAGTGTATTTTCTATCACAACAACAACAAAGCCCTTTTTCTATTTTTTCTTCCAATTGTTGTGGTGTCAACCTTGTAGGTTGTGGAAGTCTAGGAGTAGCAACATTTCCATCTTTATAGATGTGAGTGCCAAGCTTCCTTGTCACCATAATTTTACATTTAATTTTTCTTTCCAACCTGAATGCCTTCTCCAATGAGTCAAGTTCCCAAAGGCGAACCTCATGTTGGATGCTATTATTTAAAATCCCTAAGAAGACATCAATACTGTGTTCCTATGGAATATCAGCTACCCTTATATTCAATTTTTGGAAGTCCTCAATGTGCTCCATCACTAAACACTTTTGTTTGAGATTCATCAATTGGCTAAAGAAGGTGTTGCTCTTTGTATCCTCATAATGTGCTATCATTTCCTCCGTAAAAAATGACCAAGTGACAATTTTTTTTTACGGGAGAAAATCCATCGATAACATACAAATGTATTTTTTTTCTAAATATAAAGCTGCAAGGCGTACCATTTGTGTGTTTTGCACATTATTGAGATCAAAATATTGCTCCATCTGTAGTATCCATATTACAGGATCCTTGCCATCAAACTTCCTCATATCGATCTTTGGAATATGGTGGGTCTTCAATCCAACATTTGAGTTTATGAAATCACGATTAACATTTATTTTATTTTCATCATGAGTTTCCTCTATTATATTTTTTCCATTAGGAATCATTTCTTGTATAAAATTTGTCAAAACTTCCTTCAAACCTTCCATGTCTGCTTTAATGTAATTCTTCATGCCTTCCATTTTTTCTTCCATGTATTCCATGCCATTCTTCAAACCAGCCATATTATCTTCCACACATTTCTTCAAACCATCCATATTAGCTTCCACACCCTTCTTCAAACCATCCATTTTAGCTTCCATGCCTTTCTTCGAAACTTCCATTTCATTTTTTGTTGCTCTTTGTGAGAGCGAAATTTGGTGCACTTGCTCTTGTAATTTTTATATATCGTGTTTCACTTATTCCTCTTCATGAGTCATAGTAAAGTATTATGAGGGCTTAATGGGTGTTGAATTATTTTTAGGGGGAATTTTAGAACCCAATACCGATATCTATGCTTCAATTTTCCCTTGGAATCACTTCAAACTGATTTTTCAAAAAAGACTTATGCAATTTGAAAAAGAAAATACACACCTTTTTCTTGTTTTTGAGGATCTAGATATTGAAACTGAATTATCTCTGTGATTTCAGATCTTTAATATCTGAAATTTGGTCCTGTAGTATCCCTCTAAATCATCTTTCAAATGCCATAGGTCTGACATGATTTGGATTCTTTAAGACAAAGTTATGCCCAATTTCCCACAATGACCTAATTATGGACTGGTTCAGTAAAGTGAAATTGTACGACATGCCACGTGTCCCTGTTTCCTCCTCCATCTCTGAAATTGATACACAGGAAACTAAAGTCCATGTGATTTTGGCCACTTTTTTATATATTTCCAATCCGATGCTCAGAGAGAGAGTTATGACGATTTTCCAAAGGTTACATATTTTAGATGAAATTAGGGAGCCTGCAAAAACCCTAACTTCCACATATCCTATCTCTGAAAATATTGTGAACCAAGACTTGAAATTTTTACACGAAGTTCCTCAGGATATCTTCAAAATTGTTTTTTTTTTAGTGTCTGAACCCTGGTATAAAAAACGTTATAACGAAAATTCCACGATGGCCTGTTTGAAGCAACAAAAACCTAGAATCCAAAACTCTTATACCAATTGTTATGAAACCAACTCCAAAAATAGAAGAAAAGAGATATAAACGCCTTAGAAGTCAGTGAATTGAAGGGGGAAACCTCCTTTACATTACATAAATGAAAAATTCTTGGATGATACAAATGACAAAACCTCCTTTCTATATATAGGAGTCCATGGGGTCACAATATAATCCTAGCCGACCTAACAATAATAATGTAAGGGAACAATAATAACAATATGGGGGTTACAGGGGTACAACAATAATAATATGGGGGCTACACTAACAACAATAAGGGACTACAATAGTAATAGAGGGACCTGACAGTTACGTCCCCGTGAAGTTGATGTACCATGGCCCATAGTCTTGGCGCTTCATCTCATAGGGTTAGGTTTTTGGATGTTTAGGGTTTTCCATTGTTTCTTAATAATAAATAGGCCTTTGAACCTCATTGTAACACATTTCAAAGGCCTGTAGCCACCACATCTCTTCTTAGAGATAAGCTATTAGTGCCCTAGCTAATTTATTTCCATTCCATCTGTAAACAAATTTCAGTTCTTTGATATTAATGAAATGAAGTGTTATTTCCGTTGAATTTTTATATTTATGGTTATATGTGTATTATGTTGCATTTCTGCATAAATCCGGATCATATGTATTCATAAAAAAAATCTGCTCATTAGTGGAGATATATTGGAGCTTCATTGCTCCCCTTTGCACCATGTCACATATGAAATGGTACTTGATCTCTATGTGCTTCGACCTGTCATGGAAATATGGATTATCTGTAAGCTTCACACAACTTTTATTATCAAAAAATATCATGGTTGGCTCAAACACATGATCAAATATTCTTGCGAGCAAATTTTGAAGCCACAATCCTTCACAACTGACCAAACTAGCTGCAATATATTCTACCTTGGCAGTACTAAATGCAATAAATGTTTGCTTCCCACTCATCTATGAAATCATAACAGAGCCCATGTTAAAGAATGTAACTAGTCTTCATAATTATATTTGAGTCATAATGTAATGTATTTTTCAAAATAAAGAAAAAGGAATTGTATTATAAATTAAATTTACATATTAAAGCATGGGTTTCTTGCTTGGGTCAATGATTAATAGGTAAAAGCCTTCATTGTAGGATTCTAAGGTTTATGTGAAGAGTCCTTGTCCATGTCATCATGTAATAGGCCCTTCTTGGTCTCTGTTTATCAAGAAATAAATTTATTTTTATGTAAAATGAGTCATTTAGGCCTCCTCCACCAAGTCGGCCTCAACCTAGATAGGTCAACCTCATTGGGAGGAAAAATACACTATATAAAGGCAACAAATCAATCTCATTTGGAGAAATTTCACAAAAGGTTCGATCTATAGTAGTCGAGGAAGAAAAGGAGGTCTGAAATACTTGGAATAAGGATAAAGACCCTAGTGAAGGAGAAGAAACCCTAGCAAAGAAATTTGGAGACTATATTCTCTCTCTTTTGACTCACACGTGTGAAATTATGAAGCAGTTAGAGGGCTGAAATTGTAGGGCTATAGTAGGGCCAAAATTATGAAGCTGGGTTGGAGGAGTTTGAAAAAAGTTGACTTCTAATGTTTTGTTCATCATCTTCGAAGGTTGACTTGGTGGAGGAGAACTATCTTTTGGTCAGGTCTAAGGTCTTTGTTTGTCTCAATTTTATTTGAATATTCTAGTGGAAGAGTTTGACTGGGTTTTCCCTTTCTTAAGGGTTTTAGCCTGGATGAGAGCCTACTTATGGTGTCATTAATCTTTATGCTTTTAATTTTATTATTAATTTCTAAGAAGAAGATAAAATAAGAACATATCGAAAGATAATAAGGCTTTAAGAACATCACAAGTAATTGTCAATATAAGAAAATATTTCTTCCTTTTTGGTTTTCTAACATGGTATCCGAGCTAAGATAAAAGAGGAGAAAGAAAAATGCAACTTTAATATCTATTGAAATAAGGAAGGATCAAAAGAAAGGATTCAAGACAAGATCATAAGAATAAGGGAAGAATAAACATCTAGAAAAACTATGACAACTTCAATGAAGATAGAGAATAAGTTAGAAGGAGCCACCAACTATAGAGCATGGAAGAAATGGATGGATCCCATCCCTGCAAAACATAATATATTAGAATTTGTTTAAGGGAAATTTCATAAAACAAAATATTATGCAGGTAAAGAAAAATACAAGGAAACTGACATCTTGGACATGAATCTAATTGTGGATGGATTAAATGAAAATATAATCCCCTACATATCCAACATAGATACTGCACAAGATATGTATGAAGCTATCTCCAAACTATTCACCATCAAGAACTTTAGATAAATAACTAGTCTAAAAAATGAACTAAGAAAAAAAATATGATACTGTATCTTCATATTTTGTGAGGGTCTATCGAATAAGAGATGAAATCCAAGCCATTGATGAAGTTGTTACAAAGAAAGAACTTGTAATTGTAACAATATTGGGTTTACCAATATCATGGAGCTCTTTTGCATCATGTATTAGTAGTTGGAAAGCTTCACCATCCTTTGAACAAATATGGAATGCATGCAGTCAAGAAGCAACCAAAATCTCATTATAAAATAATAAGAAGGAAGAATATGAGGAAAAAACCTCTAATGCATACTCTGATAATCAAAAGAAGAAGGGAGAATACAAGAAATTCAAAGGAACAAAGAAGAAGGTTGATCTATCAAAGATTGAATTCTACAATTTTCATAAGATGGGACATTACAAGAGTCAATGTCCTGAAAATCCAAGCAATAGAAATAGAGAAAGAGAACATGGAACTATTGTTAATGAAGCTCCACCCAAGAAGAACAAGGCCTAAGAATTCAAAGTCAAAGAATTATACTATTAAGTATTTCCTTGCATATCCTTCTAGATTACTATTTTAAGTTTTATAAAGTACGTCTTTTATGTTTTGATCTAATATGTCTTATTAGAAGTTCTTGAATTGTTTTTATAAGTTGTGGGCATCCCTTTGAAATATTGGATTAAGAGGGAGCCTTCACCATTTTAACAAAATATAAGTATATTGTTCACTGTTTCCTATTTCATGTTTTATTTCCTCCACACACCTAGATTTATTTGTATTGCATAAACATAATATTTTCTTTGTATTTTCCTTGGTAGGAAAGCTTGCATAATACACAAAGGTTATGGAAGAAACTTCAAGGAAAGGACTATTGCTATTAAAGTAATCTTATTACTAAATAAACTCTACAAGTTTTGTTAATGAACAACTCAAGGTATGTTTAATTTGACTTGTTGCATAAGAAGGTATGAATATTTTTCATTTGAAACTAGAGTTATATTACTAACTCTCTCATGTCTAGGTTTTGGATCATAAGGATTATTTTTAGGGTGATTAATCGCTAGATTCAATCCACCCTTATCATTCTATCTCATGTTATTTTGTTTTGATAAAGCCATAGCCTTAGGGTTCACTATAAAACCCTAGTGTCTCGATGCTTAGGGAAGCTAATGATGAAACCCTAATATTCCTAGGGTTTATTGATAAAGTTTAGATCTCTTGTCAATGTGTAGGGTTTTGGTAATGTTATGGTAAATCCTTAGCCTTTTAGGGTTTGTTGTTGATGTCTAGAAACCATAGTTTTCTTAGGGTTTGGTAAATTATGGATTATGGCAAAACCCTTGTAATAGTCAATATAAAATCCTAGAAATTGATGTCTCTATATATATGCTTTTGTAAAATTGAAACCCTAGCCTGGTCAAAATTTGTTGTATATCTAATTTTTGGAGCTGAAGTTTGTATATAGAGTTTACGATAAAAACCTAGTATGATATTGATATAAGTTTCTGGGAAATTATAATGGAAGCCTAGAAATGAAATGTTGGTGTGCTAACTTGATTGTTGATGTTCATAATATAGGTTTTGTAAAAAAACTTGGTAGTTGATATTCTAGGGCATGATAATAAAACCCTATAAGTATAATGTTTTCGATTATTGATATGATTTAGTTTTGATGATTAAATCTAGGGTTTGTAATGAAACCCTAACAAATGTTGTTGTAAGAATTATAATGGATGAAACTATTGATTGATTATAAAACCTAACTAGGTTTAGGTCTTGAAATTATAAAATCTGATTTATTATGCTCCTATTATAATGATATGCTTGACTTCATGACCTTGTACATACATATTTGTGTTTGGTTGTAATTTTTGTTAAAGGAATATAGAATCTACATAAAAGAATCTACCTCAAAAGAATATAGAATCTACATCAAACAATGAAGACATATTGAAGTAAGCAGGGATATCATTTTTGATGAAAATCAAGCCTACAAGAAATCAAAGGATATCACTATTGATTCTGATCATGAAGAATCTCCAATATTTGAGGAAGAAGAAGTACACCATGAAAACCCTACTAACAATCAAGAAGAAGAAGAAGGACCAAGCGATCCTATATAACCTGTGATGATCCCGACCACAAGGAAGAGGAAAAATTGGTTAAAAGCTACTTTGGAAGATGTCGAAGGAAATGAAGTTGCAAAAAGAACCTTTAGAGAAAGTAAAAGACCAAAGAGATATTCTAGGTATGCAACATATATGAAAAATTTAATTGAAGCTGAACCATATCCTTATCAAGAAGTTTGGAAGAAGGTGATGCATGAAGAATATCAATCCATTATCAAGAATGGGGTTTGGGAAATCGTTCCTAGAACTAGTGACAAATTGGTTGTCACATCTAAATGGATCTACAAGATCAAGCATGCTATTTATGGGAGCATAGAAAAGAACAAAGTGACATTCGTTGTAAGATGTTTATCTCAAAAGGAAGGCATATATTATGAAGAAAAATTTGCAGATACAACAAGGTATAATACCATTGGGACTTTGGTTTCATTTTATTCTACAATAGGTTGGAATATCCATAAAATGGATGTGAAGACTACATTTCTAAATGGGACCATTGATGAGGAAGTTTACGTCGGACAACCCGAAGGCTTTGAAGTGAATAGTAGGGACTCTCATGTTTGTAGACTCAATAAAGCCCTATATGGATTGAAGCAAGTTCCTAGGGCATGGTACGCGAGAATGGATGAATATATCCTAAGAATTGGGTTCATGAAGAGTACTCTTGATCCAAATATCTACATCAAGGTTTGTGAATAATGAGCTCGTCATTATTCTACTATATGTGGATGATCTTTTCATCACTGGTGTGGAACATAGAATTCAAGAGTGCAAGAAGATGTTGGCAGCTTAATTTGAAATGAAGGATATATGACTGATGCACTATTACTTGGGTCTAGAAGTATGGAAGAAACACGGGGAGATATATTTTGGGCAAGGAAAGTACATCATCAAAATGTTGGAGAAATATGGGATGACGGACTCAAAGCCCATGGCTACTCCTATGATCACCAATATAAAGAAGTTGCGGGGTTATGACTCAAGTCTCGTGGATCCTACCTCCTATCGTTAGTTGGTGGGATCTCTAATGTATGTGGTAAAAAATAGGCCATATATATGCTTTGTAGTGAAAAGTATTAGTCATTTTTAGTTAGAGCCTCGTCATGATCATAGGATAACTGGCAAACACATATTGAGGTATTTTCATGGTACTATACATCACTGCCTAAAGTATGATAGTAAGGATTTAAAGTTAATTGGATTCACATATTTTGATTGGGGTGGCAGTGAGACCGATGGAAGGAGCACTATAGGTGGATATTTTAGTATGGGGTCTGCTATGATTTCATGGATGAGTAGAAAGCAAGATCTCGTTACTTTAAGTAGTGCTGAGGCAGAATATGTGTATCCATGTGAAGTAGGAAAGTAGGATGTTTGTTTAAGGAAGCTTTTGAAGATTTTTTCGAGAAGTCTCTAGGTCCTACTGTGATTAAATTTTATAGTAAAATTTGTATCAAGATGTCTGGAGATCCCGTGTTTCATGCAAGGACGAATCATATCAACAATAATTTACACTTTATTAGGGACTTGGTGCAGGATGGGATAGCGAAGTTGGAGTATGCCTCAACAGATGAACAAGTAACATACATACTAAAAAAGTCTCTTCCTAATAAGAAGTTTGAATATATAAGAGATAGGCTTGGTCTAGTAGATATTGCTGATTTTATTGATGATAAGAAGTTGGAAGAGAATTGTTGAGGCTTTTCGAGTGAAGCATTGCCTGGAAGGACATTAGACCGACACTTTGTGTTGATTTATGGTAGGGAGGGTGGCATTGAATGGAAGTGCACCTATATCCCTAGGTTTGTGATTAGTATGTAAGCCTGATGGTAACTAGAGAGGATGAAAGCTTTATTCCACCTTAGTCCCACTTGAATAGATAGCCTTGGTCAGGAATCTAGTTCATGGCATTGCAGTGCCTAAACTGTTGAGAGACCAATGGATAGATTTAATTGGTCAAGAGTCTAGTCCATGGCATTGCGATGCCTAAACTCTTCATAGTTCATATAGTTTGAGAGCTTCCATTGTATTTGTATATTAAGAATACCTCCCTAGTTAATAGGGAGTGTTGAAGAATGTAACTAGGTCCGGTCTTCATAAAATGTATTTGATTCATTATGTAATGTACTTTTCAAAATAAGAAATAAAATAATTTTTATTATTGTAACGATGACTTATTAAAGCATGGTTTTCATGCTCCGGTCATCATTATATTAGTCAAAGTAACCATTGAGGACTCCTAGGATTAATATTGAGTCAATCAAGTCATTGTATATTTAAAAATACCCTTCTTGGTCTTTCGAATCATGTAATTTTTTTTTATTGAGTCAAATATGAAATATGTCACCTCCACACCAAGTCGCCTTAAAGGGGACCAATTCAACCTCACTTGGAGCCTATAAATAAAAGGAGATCAAATTAATTTGGAACATCTCATCTCAAGCTAGTTCATTATCTCTCTGGAAGCCGGAAAAAGTGTGAAGTGGGTTAAGGAATCCAAAATGAATGCAAGTTGGTTCAAAGTAAAGAGAAAGAGAAAATCAAAGTTTTGATGCTACTCTTTCTCCATTTCATGACCTAGTTTGGGAGATTGAAGTCTTTTTGTGTTGATGTTGCTGCCAGATGCTGTAAGTTGCTGCATAGTCGAAGTTGCTGGGAAAAGGTGCTGCTGCTATTGGGTAAAATATTTGGAAAGGATGACTTGGTGTGGAGGGAAGGTTTGGTCTATGTCTAGGGTGAAGAGTATCAAAGAAAACTATTGAAGGAAGATAATTTTGACTGGGTTTTCCTCTAGAGAGAGGTTTTTCCATGACATAGTGCCTACATCTTGGGTCTTATTTTTTTGTGATCTTCATACATAAATAATTTGGTAATTTCTTGATGAAGGATAATGTAATAAATAAGTAAAAGAATCCAACATAATTCACAAGTAATTATCAAGAAAGAGGAATCAAACCCTAATCTACTTGCATTGATTTTTCAACATGGTATCAGAGTTAAGGTAAGGAAAGTTTGAAGATCACTTTGTTGGCTCGAAAGGAATGAACACATATTAGCCCTCATTTATAAGCTATGTGAGAATGGGTATCAACATTTCTGGAAGCTATATCAAGAAGGTCATCCACTGCTTATTCAACAAGGTAAAAATTCAAGGATTTTTGGCTTCTCTTACAGGTTCTCTAAGTGATGAAAATGCATAGATCATTGATAGTGGAGCATCAAGGCACATGACAGGAGAAAGTAAAAAAATTCATACACTATCAGAGGAGCCATATTATCATGCAGTGGAATTGGGTGACAACAAAAGTCATGTTGTTAGAGGTTTGGGATCAACATCGTTGAAGTTGTAAAGTGGATCGAAGTTGCATCTCAACAACATATTACATGTTCCAAGTTTGAAAAATATTTTTCTTTCTATTTATTGTTTATAATATAAAGGAGATAGAATTGATTTTTTTGAAGGAAAAATATTGGTATGGGACAAACACTCTAACATTGATAAATATAGAGTTATTGGAGTTTGTGAAGGAAGCTTATATAGGGCCATCACTCCACCTCCTAAAGCTTTGGTTCATATGGAAAATACTCCTATTGATCTATGGTATAGGAGGTATGGTCATATATGCTACAAGGATATTCATACTCCCAATAAATTGGTTAATGGTATCCCCAATATCAGGGAAGATCATGAAGGTGTGTGCAAGGGATTCTATTTGGGAAAACATACAAGAAACCCATTTCCAAATAGTGAAACTAGGTCTAAAGAAATATTAGATCTCATTCACTTTGATGTGTCTGGGCCCATGTCTGACAAATATCTTGGGGGTCATCTCTACTATGTAACATTTATAGATGACCATTCTAGAAACACATGGCTCTACCTTATTAAGATAAAGGATGTAGTATTTCAGAAGTTCAAGGAGTTTCAAGCTGAAGTAGAAACCCTAATCAAAATAAATATAAAGACTCTATGCTCCGATAATGGCAGGGAATACACTTCTAAGGAATTTATTACATATTGTAAGGAAGTATGAATTAAGAGGGAGCTCATTGTTCCCTACTATCCCGAAAAAAATGGAGTTGCAGAAAGAAAGAAAAGGTCAATTGAAGAAGTCATTAAAACAATGCTCCTTGATTAAGACCTACCAAAATTATTATGGGGAGAACCAAAAATGACAGCCGTATAAATTCAAAATAGAAGTCACCATATAAATATCAAGAATATAACTCCTGAAGAAGTATTCATAGGGAAGAAGCCGAGTGTGGATCGCCTCCAAATCTTTGGAATACCTATCTACATCCATGTTCCAAAGGAAAAGAAAAAGAAGTTGGATTCTACAAGAATCAAAGGAATATTCGTTGGATATAGTCTCACCTCAAAAGCATATAGAATATACATCAAATAAGGAAGACATATTGAAGTAAGCACGAATGTCATTTTTTATGAAAATCAAGGCTATTGATTCTGATGATGAAGGATATCCAATATTCGAAGAAGAAGAAGTACACCATGAAAACCCTTCTAAAAATCAAGAATAATAAGAAGGAATAAGTGATCCTATTCAACCTGTGATCATCTCGACCACAAGGAAGAGGAAAATTTGGTTAAAAGCTACTTTGGAAGTTGCCAAAGGAAACGAAGTTGTGAAACGAACCTTTAGAGAAAGTAAAATACCAAAGATATATTCTGGGTATGTTGCATATATGACAAATTTAATTGAAGTTGAACCATCTGCTCACCAAGAAGTTTTGAAGAAGATGATGCAAGAAGAATATCAATCCATTATGAAGACTGGGGTTTGGGAAATAATTCCTAGACCTAGTCACAAATCAGTTGTTACATCTAAATGGATCTACAAGATCAATCACGTTGTTGATGGGAGCATAAGAAAGTATAAAGAAATATTCGTTACAAGAGGTTTATCTCAAAAGGAAGGCATAAATTATGAATAAACCTTTGTGGATACAACAAGGTATACTACCTTTAGATCTTTGGTTTCATTTGCTGCTAAAATAGGTTGGAATATCCATCAAATGGATGTGAAGACCACATTTCTAAATGGGAACATTGATGAGGAAGTGTACATCGGAAAACCTGAAGGCTTTGAAGTGAATAACAAGGAATCTCATGCTTGTAGACTCAAGAAGACCCTATATGGCTTGAAGCAAGCTCCTAGGGCATGGTACATGAGAATGGATACATATCTCCTAAGAATTGGGTTCATGAAGAGTATTGTTGACCCAAATATCAAAATCAAGGTTGTGAATAATGAGCTCATCATTATTCTACTATATGTGGATGATATTTTCATCACTGGTGTGGAGCATAGAATTCAAGAGTGCAAGAAGATGTTGGCAATTGAATTTGAAATGAAGGATCTAGGAATGATGCACTATTACCTTGGTATAGAAGTATGGCAGACCCGATTAGAGATATTTGGGGCAAAGAAAGCACATCATCAAGATGTTGGAGAAATTTGGGATTATGGACTCCAAGCCCATGACTACTCCTATGATCAACAATCTCAAGAAGCTGCAGGGTTCTAGCTTAAGTCTCATGGATCCTACCTCCTATCGTTAGTTGATGGGATCTTTAATGTATCTGGTAAACACCAGGCTAGATATATGATTTGTAGTGAAAATTATTATTCAATTTCAATTGGAGCCTTGTCAAGATCACTATATAACTTCCAAACACATATTTAGGTATCATCGTGGTACTATACGTCACTACCTAAAGTATGATTGTAAGGAAATGAAGCTAATTGGGTTCACATATTTTGATGGGGGTGGAAGTGAGTTTGATGGAAGGAACACTACAAGTGGATTCTTTAGTCTAGGGCCTGCTATGATATCATGGATGAGTAGAAAGCAAGTTCCCATTGCTTTAAGTAGAGTTGAGGCATAATATGTGGCTGAATGTGAAGTAGGAACGAAGATTGTTTGGTTAAGGAAGATTTTGACATATTTGTTCGAGAATTCTATGGGTCCCACTATGATTAAATATGATAATAAAAGTTGTATTAAGATGTCTGGAGATACTGTGTTACATGAAAGGATGAAACATGTCAAAAATAATTTCCACTTTATTAGGAAATTGGTGCAAGATGGGATCGTGAAGCTGGAGTATGTATCGTTAGATGAAGAAGTAACAAACATATTGATGAAGTCTCTTCCTAATAAGAAGTTTGAATATCTAAGAAAAAAACTTGGTCTAGTAGATATTGCTAATTGTATTGATGATAAGAAGTTGGAAGATAATTATTGAGGCTTTGTGAGTGAAGCATTGCCTTGATGTATGGTAGGGAGGGTGGCATTGGTTAGATCCGCGCCTAGATCCTTGGGTCGGTGGTTAGTAAGTAAGCCTAATGGTACCTAGAGAGGCTAAAAGCTTTATTCCACCTTAGTACCACTTGGATAGATTTCCTTGGTCAAGAATATAGTCCATGGTATTGCGGTGCCTAAACTGTTGAGAGACCAATTGATAGATTTCCCTAGTCAGGAATCGAGTCCATGGTATTGCGGTGCCTAAACTCTTCATAGTTCATATAGTTTGATATCTTCCATTTTATTTGTATATTATGAATACCTCCCTATTTAAGAGGCGGCGTTGAATAATGTAACTAGGTTTGGTATTCATAAAATGTAATTGAGTCATTATGTATTGTACTTTTCAAAATAATAAAGAAAATAAATTTTATTATTGTAACAATGACTTATTAAAGCATGCGTTTCATGCTTGGGTCATCATTATATTAGTCAAAGTAACCATTGAGGACTCCCAGGATTAATATTGAGTTAATAGAGTAATTGTATATTTAAAAATACCCTTATTTTCTTTTGAATCATGTAAAAATGTTTATTATTGAGTCAAATATGAAATATGTCACCTCCACACCAAGTCAGCCTAAAGGGGACCAATTCGACCTCACCTAGAGTGTTGGGTATGTGTTATATTCTTTCCACGACTAGCACCACGCATTGTACGTTGCGTCGGGTGCAGCAGGGGGGTCACAGGGGGGGCGGCAGCCCCCCTTGTCGGGGTCTGGGGCAGTGCCCCAGAAATTTTTTTTTTGGTGTGCGGACCCACTCATAGGCGGACCCACCCATGTTTTGTGCATGATTTTGCACATGGTTTTGGGGTACGATGGTTTTCGGCCCCTGGTATTTTGTAGATCCGGTCAAGGGAACTACGGTTATGTTCTAATCCGGGGTTAATGGATTGGGGTTTATGTATGCTTCGGCATGTATATATATGTGTTGTAACACTAAAAGGAATATAATGAAAAATCAAGCTGGTCATCCCGATTTGGGATCCAAGGGAAAATCTCTGTGTTTATCTGTTTTATGTTTTATGCTCTCGCTATTGTTTATTTTCTGTTATAAGATTCGTGTGTAGATCATTTTTGTTCAGGGTTAAAACCTACATAGAGCCTATATATAGAAGGATATCGAATGCATTTGGAGCATCTCATCTCAAGTTAGTTCAATATCTCACAGGAAGCCATAAAAAGTGAAAAGTGGGTCAAGGAAGCCAAAATGAGTGCGAGTTGGTTCAAAGTAAAAGAGAAAGAGAAAATCAAAGTTTTGGTGCTACTCTCTCTCTCTCTCTCCATTTCATGCCCTAGTTTGGGAGATCAAAGTATTTTTGTTTTGCTAATGCTACTGGATGCCTTAAGTTGTTGCATAGTCAAAGTTGCTGGGACAAGGTGGTGTTGCTATTGGGTTGAAGATCTGGAAAGGATGACTCGGTCTGGAGGGAAGGTTTGGTCTATGTCTAGGGCAAAGAGTCTTAATGAAAACTATTGAAGGAAGATAATTTTTACTCGGTTTTCCCCTAGAGAGTGGTTTTTCCATGGCATAGTGCCTACGTATTGTGTCTTGTGTTTTATTTATTTATCTTCATACACATGTAATTTGGTAATTTATTGAAGAAATATAATTTAATAAAGAAGTGAAAGAAGCCAACATAATTCACAAGTAATTATCAATAAAGAGGAATCAAAACCTAATCTAATTGCATTGATTTCTTAACAAGTTTTTGGTTCATCATCTTGGAAGGTTGGCTTGGTGGAGGAGGAAGGTCTTTTGGTCAGGTCTAAGGTCCTGGTTTGTCTAAATTTTATTTGAATATTCTAGTGGAAGAGTTTGATTGGGTTTTCCCCTTCTTAGGGGTTTTAGCCTTGGATGGGAGCCTACTTATAGTGTCATTAATATTCATTCTTTTTATTTTATGATTGCTTGTTGATAAGAGTATAAAAGAAGAACATAAGGAAAGCTAATAAAAATTTAAGAATATCACAAGTAATTGTCAATATAATAAAATATTTCTGCCGTTCTGGTTTTATAAAAACCCAAACTGAAGCAAGCTTCAGATTTACTCTTTCAGTCTTCAACACTCCTTTCCCAATCTGCATTTGTATATCCATATAAATGTATATCACTATTTTGGAAATATATCAAACAATAGTTAACCACACCACATAAATATATCAATATATGCTTTGTTGCAATCCAATGATCATGTTTTGGTTCCACCAGGAATTGGCTCAAAGTATTCACTGTAAGCAAATGTCTATCCTGGTATTAAAAAAATACATCAATGATCCAATCAACTTCTGATACATGGTTGGATCTACCAAATATGACTCAGAGTCTCTCAACTTTCTCAAATGTGTCACCACAAGAATTTCCATCGATTTATAGTCCATCATCCCAAAATTATACAAGATTTGGATAACATATTTTCCTTGACCAAGGAATATTTCATGATGCTTATTCCATACTTCTAGACCCAAATAATAGTGCATAAAACCAAGATATTTCATATAAAATTTAGAATCCAACTCCATCTTAATTTGAATGATGGGATGCTCCACACTTGTCAGAAATAAGTTATCAACATACAATAACAGAATCACATGTTCATTCTTCTCAAACTTGATGTACAAGTTCAGATCAAAATCAATTTCAGGAAGCCAAGTCTTGTTAGGTAGCTGTCAATTCAAGAATACCAGGCTCTAGGTGCTTGCTTAGGTCCATATATGAATTTCTTCAATCTGCAAACCCAAGAATCTCTTTCGTAAACCTCAAAGCCTTGAGGTTTTTATATGTACACTTCTTTCTCAATCACACCATTAAGAGAAACAATATTTACATCCATGTGATGTAAATTATAACTCATAAAGGAAGAAATATAAATAATATATTTAATGGTAGTGTAACTATAAACCAAATGAAAGGTTTCATCGTAGTCCTCTCCCTCTTTCTAGGAGAATCCTCTAGCCACAAATATTTCCTTGTATTTGTCAATATTTCCATCCACTACATGCTCAATTTTGTATACCCATTTGGAGGTTACCACTGAATTTCCTTCAGATCTCAGCACAATCTGCCATACATCATTCTTCATAATTGATTGGTATACCTATAACATTTCATCCTTCTAGAATTACTAGCTAGTTGCTTCTTCATAGGGGGAAGGTTCAGAATCAATAAGATTAGTCGTCAATGCTACATAACCAGAATGCCTCTTTGATATTTTGGTTTCTGTGGAGGTGCCACGTGGTGCTGCATGTCCTTCTGCTTCTTGCAAAGTGGATCTAAGCCATGCTGTCCTTTTCCTATTTTTAGTAACAACAACTGGGTCCATTGGATCACTAGGCCCTTGTGGCTCTACTTGATAATCAACAAGATGTTCTCAAGGACCTAAATCTTATTCCTTGTGGGCTTCATATTATTTTTCCTCATTAGAGTCCATGGGAACTTTTTTGGATTTATATCAGGCCACATTCTCATCAAAGGTCACATCCCTACTAAATTCAACTTATTATTGTCCTAAAACATAGAATCTATAGGCCTTTGATGGTTCACTATATCTAACGAATATTCTTTTCTTCCATGATGTCTCGAAATTCCTTCTCTTATATTTAGCTACATAAATATAAAAAGTTCAACCAAATATTCTCAAATGATCAACCTGAGGTTTTTGTCCAATGAACACCTTTTTAGGAGTCTTGTCTTCCAAAATTTGATGAGGATTTTATTTTAAATGTAAACAACTATCATAGGTACTTAACTCCATAGAAACATAGGCAAGTATTTATCATACACCATTTCCTTAACAAATTATTTGATAGTTCTATTATTTCCTTCAACGACTCCATTTTGTTGTGGATTGTAAGGGACTATCAACTCCCTCTTAATCTCAACTTCTTTACAAATGCAACAAAATCCTTGGAGGTATATTCTCCTCCATTACCAGATCTCATGATATTTATTTTCTTTCCCTTCAAGTTCTCCACTCAAGCTTGAAATTCCTTCAACTTTTAAAATAATTCATCCTTCATCTTCATGAAGTAAATCCACATGTTGTGAGAGAAATCATCAATACATGTTACATAGTAAAAATATACTCCAAGAGATTTCACTGGTGTCATACCACATACATCAAAATGAGATAAATCCAAAATTTCTTTGGACCTATTTTCATTGCTTGGAAAGGGCTTCTTGACATTCTTCCCAAGCTCACATCCTTTACAAACTTCTTCATGTTATACCTACAAATATGGAACACCTGAAACCATTTGTTTCAAAGCATGCAAAGCGCTATGGTAAATATATGCATATCTTCTATACCAAAGCTCACATTGATTAATGTCATTATGTACTAATGTATGAGCAGGTTGTTTCAAGATTCAATACAACTTTCCTTCAAGAACTCCAATTACTATAGCGAAATCCATATTAGATCCTTTGGGCCAAAAAATAATTTTTCAATTAAAAAATGGTACTCTTTCTCCATTATCTTCGAAGCATGAAATGGAAACCAATTCTTTTTTAAAATTTGGTACATATAGTGTGTTGATGAGTTGGATGTTTTCAAATGATTCCAACTCAATAAAAGTATTCCCAATGCCTTTTATTGCATAACTATTGTTGTCTCCAAGTTTTTCCTTTTGAAATAATCTTATTTCCATTAGGATTTTGAGGTTGTCACGATCACCCATCATGTGACTTGAGGCACCACTATCTACTAGCCACAAATCATCGCTATCTGCAATAGAAACTGTAAGAGTAGAAAAATAGAAGAAGTATTTGGTACATTAATTTTCATTCTTAGATTTGTTTGGAAGTCCATCCATATCTGCCATGGTAGCATGCCACATTCCCTTTATTTTTCTATCATTCAATACTTTTGGACAATCTCATCTATAATGACAAAATTTGTGACAATGATAACATTGAAATTTAAACATATCTCTCTTTCCGCAAGGAGAAAATCTTATTTCTTCATTTCTTCTTCCTTCACTTCTTTGGAATCCAAACTTCTTTCTTTATTCACCCTACTTGAAATGTGCATATGCTTGAGAGTCGCCTTCATCAAATATTTGAATATTTCCTTTTGATATGAGCCTTGATTCTTCTTGAGTACAATTAGTCCATAATTCTTCAAAATTTGGGACTTCTTTCTGGCACAAAAACCTGATGCAAATGAATCCCATGAATTCGGTAGACAATTAAGTGCTGTAGTCACTAATTCCTTTTCAGAAATGGATTCATTAATTGCTTGAAGCTGATCTCTTAGTTGATAAATCCTCTTGAAATATGCAGCTATAATATCATTTATTTTGATATTAACATCACACAAGTAATTTTTCAAACTCATATCTTTACCAACTCATTGTGATGGCATCCTTCTCATATTTCCTTTTTCCTTCACTATCCGAAGGTTCAGTGACCTTTCCTTTTACAATACCCAAGAGATCATTCTTTGCAAGGATAAGATCAATCCTTGTCTTCCAAGCCTTAAAATTTGTAGCTCTTTCCAATTTGTTCTCAGACTTCATAGAGGACCCTTGATCTCAGATAAGAAAGTATATTGTAGATGTAGGTCTTCTTCTAGAGTGATCTCTTACCAAATCTTATTCAAGAGTGATCTCAATGCACTTTTCACCACCAACGCTCTAATACCATGTTGATTTTTCAAGTGTAATAGATACAAACACAAATTTATGAAATATTGATAATTACTTCTAATGATGTAGATATTATTTTAAAAATTCAAGTTTATAATTAAGAAATTAAACTTCAGAAATTCAACCATAAAATAATAAGGACAGTAGAGATCACAATGCGCAAAGAGAACACAACATTTACCCTGGGAAAACCCACTTTGGGGAAAAACCTTACAACCTTTTCCTTAGATAAATTCTTCAGTTTAACAAGAGATACATCTAATGCTCCTAGTCAACTATGAGATAAATTGATCAACAATCTATGGTCAAATATATTCAAGAAGCTCTTTAGTCATTTCAAGTCATGTCACACTCCATCTTTGTGACTTTAACCCTCTTTGATTTTCCTAAGCTAAATTTCAGCCTCCCAGAATATGCCCATAATTTTAGTTTGCCTAGAAACTGTTGCCTAGAAAGTCACACATTCAAGGTCCAGAGAGAGAGAGATAGATCCTAGAGATGAATTCTTCCTTCTTCTTCTTCTTATTCATCATCCCTCTTCTCCTTTGCTTGGATGCCCATAAACTATCTTTCTTGTGTGAGGTTGAATGGGTGATTTGTGGAGGAGGTCAACTGTTATTTATATAGTCTCCTGCTTTTGTGAATGTGTGTGTCTCTTCATTGGGGCCGGATTAACTTGAGGGAGGTTCGAGTTTAATATTTTGGAGAAAAAAATTCAAAATTAAAATTTTAAATTTTCTCTTTTAAATCCGACATGAAGAACATGTCTAAAAAAAATTCTTTCAAGGGCTAATCAATGATAATGACATGAATAATATGTCTTACAAATTCATTATACATCACAAGGGCCAAAATATAAATTATGAAGGTCAACCATAACTACAAAATTAAATAAATCAGAGTCCCTATACAAAAGGAATGCCACTCAAAAGTTGACCTTCCTGTTTTGACCACCATAATTTAAGAAGTTTCCATGTCAACCCCCATTATTCATGGAAAATAGGCTAGCCACATGATCCTGATAAACAATACTCTAAATGAGTCAATATTATAACTCTAGTTAAGATTTGGAATAAAAAATAACCAATATTAGGTTGTTTTATAACTGAGCCACTAGGAGGAAAATGGGTTCCATTCTATTCAAGTGTATTTTGTTCCATAGATGAGCAGAGTAGCTGAGAGTTTATAAAGAGAGAGAAAATAGAGAGGATTTTTTCACTATAGTAACCCAGAGATTCAATGGGGCAAGGTAGGTAGAAAACCTAACACTTAGGGTTTGAAGGTGAGATGGATCAGACAGGTGAGGTGCTAGAAAGAGCAAGGTAAGGCTTGAATTCTTTCTAAACTAAAGAAGATGGACAAATTATGTAGATTTTCCCAAAACAGATCATGAGAGATGTATTCTGTTTATCAACTTAAAAACTAGCATATCATATAAATGAAATGGATCATGAAAAAAAACATTAATACATAATGAGACATAAGAAAAAAAATGCTAAATTCTCATACCACAGGTATCCCAAAGAAATAGTTGCAACCTTTTCATTAAGTTCCTGCCAAACTAATAACAATATAGTCTTTGATCAATGCCTTAACATCCAACAATTTCCAACATCTAAGATGAGTCAAAAGTACATGATATAGACCTTAAAAAAAAATCCTCCCATCCTCTAGGGTCGAATCCATGAGAGGAGGAGCAGTTCCACCAAAAAATGAGCTGAATACCTAGAGTGAAGGGAGGTCAAACTGACTCATCCCTCACTTTTTGCAAACTGATTCATTACATATCAAAACTTTTTACCTAATGTATTTACCCTAGGTAAGTCAACCACGTCATAATTACTTTTACATTCCTGATTTACGTTGGTAAAATCTCATTGACCATGGTCAAACTAGAAAAAATTGAAAAAATTGAAAAATGTTAACAAACTGAGAAAATGTGTCCTATGAGTAGTGCCACTGTCCTACGCGCAACAAAAAATTCAAGCTAACTTTTGAGGGGGTTGCTGATGTCAAAACTGAGCTTAGGATAACTCATTGGAAATATTATCCAGTATACTTTCTAGATCTGTGCTTGGTTTATAGAGTTGACTTTATTTGACCTCCCAAAAAGTGATTCTCCAAAAACTGCTCTATACATAATGCCAACCTCAAAAAGAGGGCAGAAACATTATTTTTTGTGTGTTTTTTGCCCTTTACACTGACTAGTTTGTCTAAAAAAACTTAGAAAATTGACAGGGTGCATATATTCATCATTCTGAATCCAATAGTGGTCTCTCTTTTTTTCCAAAAGATGCCTCAAAAGTGTGCGCAGTTCCTAGGGCACTGCGCATAGGACAATTCAACTGTCACATGATTGTCCAAGTATGCACAAAACTTTAAAATTTTGCAAAAATGTGTCAAAACTTGTCAAAATTTTCTAAATGGTGGATGATGATGATAGCTAGGCATGGAGTGAGGCTTCAGCAAGGATATCAAGCCTTATTTTCTCTTCTTTCATGGTCAAGGCTTCAATTTTTGCATTGGCTTGTTTAAGTTTTGACCTTGCAATTTTGTTTTTCTTGGAATAGTGCTTGGCCCTCTTTCTCAATACATCATTATCCTTGTTTTCATTCTCCAAAATCTTCTCAAGGTGCTGGTTAGACCTGTCAAGCCATTGCTCCCGGTTCTCATTGATTACCACAACAAATTGTTCATTCAAAGTGAGTTGATTAGCAAGCTCAACCTCCTTTTTCCTCTCTAGTTCTAGAGCTCTTTTCAGCCCTTTAGTCCTAGGCCTTCTCCTTGGAACCTGTTCTTCTGCCTCATTGGTTTCACTATATCTTCCATATGCCTCATCAAGCAAGGCCTTTGCCTTATTTTCTTCTCTTTTTTCCTTGAGAAGCTAAATCTCCATGATGTCCTGCTTGGTCTTGAGTTGTTCATTTTCTTGCTCATGAAGTGCAATGAAAAAATGAGATCTCTCTAAGTTGGTCTAAAGCTCAATGATTTGGGCATCCTTCTTCTTGATAATAATTTTTGAGACCTCATCATCCTGCTCATCATCTAAATCAACAAGGTCAAAATCAATCTTTTTTTCATGGAGGTCATCCTCATCATGAATGGCTGCCTCATGTACACCCTCCTCTACCATCATTTCTCTTCCCTTCTGTACCTACTTTTTTGGTGAATAAGGTAGGGCCCCTTCTAATTTCCTTGGAGGAAACACCTTCCTAAGACCTCTCTGATATGTTTTTCCAATGCCTCTATCTCAGCCAATTTTGTCCTTTGAAGCTCACTGATCTTAACCATGCTAGATGACCTAATCTAAGTGTGAAATGGTGATGATGGTGGTGAAATGGGTGAAGTAATTTGAGCTGATGAAGAAGTAGGTACTGTAGGATGAGATGGAGGAATGGATGTGGAAGGATGAGATGGTGGAGGAACAACTTGAGCATGTTGATTTGGTGGAGAAGTAGAGATGCCATTAGCTATGAAAGTGTCCCACGAGATGTTCAATTTATCAAGGTGATGGAGGGAAATGATCTTGATGAGAGAGTGGTGAAAAAGAGTTTTCATTTGGTGATCATAATCTCTCTTTTGAACAATGTCTTCCATTTTTTCAATTTCCATGAAGAGAAAATAATGTTTGTTGAGCATCTTGACCCTTGTGAAGTGCATTAATAACTTGATATGGTAGGTGCAGAGTCTAGAAAACCTTCCTTCACAAGAAAAGTACCTCATGATGATTTTCATCATGGGGACATACCTATCCAGGAGTTAAGAGAAAGGAAAGAACCTTTTTCTTTCATTCATGTAGCTTGGCTTGATATATGGGTCAAAGTAATGATTCTCCAATTCCTTTGCCTTGTACCATTTTTCACCAACATTTGGAATTTCGGTGGAATTTTCTATGATGGATGTAGTTATTATGAAAGTGACACCAAAAAGGGTTACCCAGTTATCATGACGATTAGATATGAAAAGCTTGCTCAAAACTGGGTGATGTTGGACCTTTTGTATTTTCTCACAAAAGTCAAAGAATCCTACATGTTTGAAACATGTCATTGTCATGGGAGAGGCCATGAGTTCTATGGTGTTTTTAGATTCAAGTCTGATGATGTTCCCTCCTTTGTGTGGCCTCCTCTCTTCCATTTCTTCTTCCTCACTGAATTCTCTGTTTTCTTCTTCCATAGTGTCTTGGCGAGAATCCTTAGGGAGATGAATTGGGAGTGAAATGTAGGTTTAGGGAGTGGGGAATGGGATGGAAAAAATTAGGGAGATGAGGGAAGGTATTTTTGAATTGAGGGAGGTAATAGGGAGTGGAAATTTTGCGGGATTTGGGAATTGGAATTTTATTACAGGTATCGGGATTTGGGAGCCTAGTAATGTGAAATACTTAGGTCTTAGGGTTTATGGGACAAAGGGGTTTGGGATAGGGATTTGATAATATAGGGGTAGGGATAGGATTTTTTATGATGTAGGAAGGGTAAAGGGGTCTTCAAAAATCAAATTTTGGGATTAGGAAGCAAAACTAGGGTTTTTAGCCTAGAACTCTCCAAATTTTTCATAAAAGCTCTAATACCATAAAATTTGCACTTGAGGAATGGAAGGAGGGTGTAATGGTGACTTAATTACTTGTCAAGAAGGAGTAAACACTGAAGGTTGGATCTTTTATTAATTTGGAAGACAGACTGAAGGAAATTTCTAGGTATGTACCTACAGCACTATCAGGGCTGTCTTATTCAAAACTTCAACCTGCCTTTCATGATATTTCTTTATTGATACAGTCTTTGATGGTCTTTGAGAACTCTTTGAATTTTACTTTTTGGTGATTTGGCATCTTTGGAACAATGAGTTAGCAGCTTGGGATGGTAAAATTATTACGTTTTGAAAGACATAAAACTACATAATTGAAAATTAAATATTACATCTGAAAACCAAAATTACATGCCAAAACAAGAAATTTTATTTACAAATCACCTTCATATGGTGAAGAGAAGTTTATTGGATCACCCTTTACTTGCTGGTCTTATGCAATGGAGTGGAGTTTTATTGGACCTTAGAAACCGTAATGACCTAATGAAACCCCAACTGACCCTAAAGACCTAATGAGACCTTGAAAGAGTGGTTTTCATGATGACATTAGCTTTATGGATGATGTACAGTCAACAAGGTATGAAATATGCCAACAAGTAATAAAATTTGAGGAAGAGTGATGTTTTTGGACTAGGGCTACCATCAGTGACTAAATTTTTTCATGACCTAGTGGAATGAATAAAAATGTCTGAGTGGGACTCCTAAAATGATATGAAAAGAGGATTTTTATCACCAATGGTAGGATGAAAATACTGACACTAAAAAAGGGGGTAGCCACATGTGGAGTTTCTAAATTTTTTCAATTCTAAAAATTCTATTGGTCAATCAGAAATGAATTACATCACATTTTCTAGCCCAATGTGTCATATAATGATGGTAACGCAACTGAAATGTATGATACTAGGAATATAAAAGTATACAGAAAGGGATTGAAGAAATAATTAGAGAGGATAATCACCCAAATTGGGGTTGATCCTCATGTCGACATTTCTTTCCTTTCTTTTTCGAAACCTTGACTCAACCTTCTGAAGATGGGTTGATAAAAGATATATGTAACTTATTATCATTGCGCGTTGAAGGAGATCCCTTATCTAAATACGAAGAAGCCGAATCATGAGCTTATTTCAATATACTTGAAGAAGCATTACCATTCAATATCTCTGTGTTTTTCGAAGGAGTATGGTTCACACTAGGAGCCTCAACAGATTTTTGGGGCCTTGAATCTTGAACCTTGTCCCTTGGAGGGAGTTCATCATCAGATTATTCGTCGTCCATTACTGATGTAGAGGAGATATTGTCCTCTATAGGAGGAGGGATGTAGGGATTCCAAGTTTTATATTTGGAATTGAAAATGTTCTGCTTTTTTTGAGAAACAAACATTGGGAAATAATTATGTGCATGTCCTGTTTAATGACATAAACGACAACAAAAAGTAGTGTTCTCATAGTCTAGAGCCCAGATCCAGTGAAAATCACTAATTTTCTAATTGATTTGGTCTAGCAACCATTTACCGATTTCGATTTAAACATAAATGTTGCCATAGGTGTATACACCAAGCCACCCTAGAGAGAAGTCTGTAGTAAGGTGTATAAATAAGATATAAAATATAATTGATAAATCAAATTTAAAATAAATCTAAGCTAACACAATAAATAAATAATATATATATATATATATATAAACAATGCACAACTTGATATATATATATATATATAAACAATGCACAACTTGATTTCCTTTTTAATTGAATAAGTGAGTGGAACCCATAGCCCCATCGAGCACTTGTTGAACATTGGAATGTAAGCTATTTGGTGTTTTATTGTTGGTATAAAAATGGCATGTTGTATGTCGAGTAATGAAAACTATTCAATCTCAACCCATGTGTTATCTCAATTAGTTACAACCACCTTCATATAATAAAAATTATAGCATTTAATTTCCCATGGGTATTGTGGTGGTAATGGTTAGAACATGGTACTATGGAACTCGTTCGCCACTTGAATGAATATATGTATAAATATTTTGAATGGGTTAAGGAATAGTTGAATTTAGAGCACTAATTAAGCACATTTAAATACGTGTAGTGTGTTTCCGGTTGTGTTTGCACACTCCGTTATACTTTGTGTAATGTTTACTCGACATAACATGTTTATAAAAGCGATTTATTTTTTTATGTCTTAATTTTAGCATTGGAAATACAATGAACAAATTAAGCTTGAAACATTTGTATTTTATCATGTTAGTTTATGCATAAACAATAATTTTTTTAATTTACCTAATAGTAATTATAGAATTATATTTTAAAATTTTATATTGAAAATTAGTGATGGCAATATGGATGATACACAAACCTGCTAGTTATGAATCATATTAGTATCAAAGCATTGGAATGTATGTCTTTGAAGAAGCTGGTTACAATTCGAGGACAAAGTGAGACCTAATATGAGTAAAGCAATGAAAAGGGAAAGGTTAAAATATTTAAGGGCTATTAATGTGAAAACCTATGAAGAGAATCAATGATCCAAGGAGAAAACATAAAGGACCAAAAAGAGGATAGTAGACCTAGAAGGGGACATTGAGACTATTAGAAAATCATATTATTTGTTAAAGGAACTGCTAGTCGAACATCATGGATCTCTCTCTGTTATTATGGTAGATTGAAACAAGAGGAAAATTAAACTATTGTAACGGGAAAGAGTAACATTGATCTAGATTGGATTATTATTTTTTTTGTCATCCCTCGATGATTTCAGAGAAGAAAAATTAGAGAAATCAACTCATATAACCATTTTTACTAGCGAGACCTAGTTTGGAAATTTGGGGTCTGAAACCTTATAGGAGTAGTTTGAGGCATCAAACAATGTTTTTTGGGGGTAAAATTTTTCCACTTATGTGTCACACATTTTTGTGCTATTATACATACAGATACATTTCCAAGTGTGCAAGACTCGCCTAAATCATGTTGATTTTTCAAGTGCAATAAATAGAAGCACGCATATCTAAAGCACTAATAATTACTTCTAATGATGTAGATCTTATTTTAACAATTCCAATTTATCATTAAGAAATTAAACTTTATACATTATACCATAAACGCATAAGGAAAATAGATATCATAATGTGCAAATAGAACATAATATTTATACTGGGAAAACCCACTTGGGGGAAAAACCCATCAACCTTTTCTTTAGAGAAATTATTCAGTTCAACAAGAGATATATAATGTTGCTATTCAACTATGAGATCAAATTAATCAACAATATTTCGCCAAACCTGGTCAAACAACCCTCTAGTTAAGTAAATTCAAACTCTTGATCTACAACTTCGGCCCACTTTGATATGGCTATGCCGAATTTTGACCTCCCAGAATATGCCCAAAATTTCAGCCTGCCAAAACTTTCAGCTTTCTTAGAAAATGCTGCCCATAAAGTCACACGTGCGAGCTCAAGAGAGAGATAGAGATGCTAGAGATTGGATTCCCAGAAACCGTCTTTCTTGTTTGAGGTCAAATGGGTGCTTTGTGGAGGAGGTTGAATGCTCTTTATATGGTGTTCTTCCTTCACGAATGGATGTGTCTCTTTAATGAAGCTAGCTTGGCTTGAGGGAGGGCCGCATTTACTAGTTCAGAGCCAAAAATTCAAAATTCAAAATTTTCTCTTTTAAAGCCGACATGAACAACATGTATATTAAAAATTATTTAAAGGGATAATAAATGAAAATTACATGAAGAAAAAGCCTCACAAATTCATTATACATTACAAGCACTAAAATTTAAATTATGAAGGCTAACCATAGCTACAAAATTTAACACTCTCTCTTAGCTAGAGATCTATTCATAATGACTAGAAAGTTTTCTTCATGTTGATAAATTTATCTAAGAAAAGGTTATAACAAATCAAAATCATTCAACTGCCATAATTCTAGCCAAATAAATTTAACACATGGTACGATAATACAATTAAAAAGCCACCATAATTCTATCCAAATAACTTTGACACATGGTATATCAAAAACATCAGAAGGCTACCATGATTTTGGTCGGTACCTCTAACACATGGTGTATCCTCACCATAATTCTGGTCAGTACCTCTAACACATGGTGCATCCTCACCATAATTCTGGTTTTTACTCTTGACACATGGCACATCATTAACATCACCTAGTCACCATAATTTTAGTATTGATTCACAATCATTCTGGTCAATACTTGACACATGGTGAATCTCCAAAGGCCACACTCTATCTGAGTAATTATGGGCTTGATGCTAAATGAACTTCATGTTGAAAGGTTGCAATCTATCTAAGTAATTATGGGTCTCCAAGACCATTCTTCCTAATTCTGGTCAATATACTTGACAACGGAAGAATAATTGTCCTCTACTGGACCATTCTCCCTAATTTTGGTCATATATGACATTAGGATAATGTTAGTCCATGATGCTATCTCATCGGTACTCCCTCTCAATGAGAGAGTTATTCTCAAAAATTCCAAGATTGTCCCTTAAGTATACAAACTTTTCTCTAGATAGAGGCTTTGTAATAATATCAACAATCTTCTCATAAATGGAGACAGACTAGAGCTTAAATACTCCCATATGCACCATGTCATGAATGAAATGGTATTTGATCTCAATATGCTTCAACATGTCATTGAAAACTGGATTCTCTATTAGCTTCACACAATTTTGATTATAAAAAATATCACGGTAAATCTAGCACATGATTAAATAGTATTGCGAGCAACTTTAAAAGCCACACTACTTCACAACTCATCAAAATGGCCACAATATATTCTGCCTTGGTAGTATTGAGTGCAATAGATGTCTACTTCTTGCTCATCCACGAAATCACAGTGGATCCCAAACTGAAGCAACCTTTGGATGTACTCTTTTTTTCTTCAGCACTCCCTTCCCAATCTACATTTGTATATCCCTGTATATGTATATCACCATTTGAGACATATCTCAAACCATAGTCAACCACACGACAGAAATATCTCAATATATGCTTTGCTGGAATGTAATGATCATGTCTTGGTTCCACCTAAAATTGGCTCAAAGTGTTCACTTCAAAGAAAATATCTAGCTTGGTATTAACCAAATACATCAACGAGCCAATCAAATTCTAGTACATGTATGGATCTACCAAATATGACTTAGAGTCTCTCAACTTTATCATATTTATGACCAAAGGAGTTTCCATTTATTTACAATTTATCATCCCAAAATTCTGTAGGACCTTGAAAATAAAATTTCCTTGACCAGGTAAGATTTAACTAGGCTTATGCCATACATATAGCCAAAAATAATAGTGCATCAAATTAAGATCCTTCATATCGAATTCAGAAGCTAACTCCCTCTTACTTCGAATAATGAGATTCTCCACACCTGTTAGAAATAAGTTATCAACATACAAAAACAAAATCACAGGTTCATTCCTCTCAACCTTGATGTACAGGTTTATATCAACATCACTTTTTGGGAAGCCAAGTCTTGTTAGGTAGCTGTTAATTTAAGAATACCAGGCTGCAGGTGCCTGCTTAAGTCCATATAAGGATTTATTCAATCTACAAATGTGAGACTCTCTTCCATGGACCTCAAAACCTTGGTGTTTTTCTATGTACACTTCTTCCTCAATCACACCATTAAGAAAAACAGTCTTTACATCCATTTGATGTAAATTCTAACCCATAAAGGAAGCAATAGAAATAATAGATTTAATGGTAGTGTACCTAGAAACCAAAGAAAAGGTCTCATCGCAATCCTCTCCCTATATTATATGGAAAATTTACTTCTGCAGACAAGAATGAACTCCCTATATATAGTGGTATGATCTAGAACAACATAGAGAAAAAAGTTCAATGTTTTCCTTAAAGAGATTATACTATAGAAAAGATACCTACCTAGAATCTATAGAAATTCCTCCACTTCTCTTCACTTATAAGCTCCAATCCTATCTCCGTGTGCTATAAATGGAACATGCAACAATGACTAAAACAAGCAAAGGAACTACAATATTCACATAGCATAATCCAATATCTCTATTAAATGAGTCAACGTGGAATTAAATACATTAACATCAACATGACACAAGTATAGGAAAACATAGTGTTTTTTGTATTAATAAATAAATGATAATTAATTTGTAGATGTCTCCCCAATTATCTTGTCCTTCCTTTCCAAAAATAAAACCTTCATACTCAACCCTAATTCAAATGGATGATGACTCCTTAAGCTCAAAGCAACAATATGAGGGCACTAGAAATCTCCAAAAGCCATCCCAGACTCCATAGGAGGTAGTAAATTTATAGGTTAAACATGGTAGTTTAGGATTTACCAATCTAGGCTTGAGATCCACTTATGAGGTAGGATAAGCTCAAGGGATAAGAGATAAGACTGCCAGAGTAGGATCAAATAGGAATTCAAGATCTCTATCCATGGTAAATAGTTAAAACCACCTTAGAAGCTTCTGTAAGGAGAAGATTCAAAAATATTTTTTTAATTTTCATGGAATTATAGAATTAACACACCTTCAAAGGAGAGCAATATGTGCTGATTAGTGTTGGTGTTCACGTATGAAAATTTCACCCAACACACGTGGTTAGTTATGCAAGATGCACTGGGGCTAAAAACATGGTTTTTACGCTAATTTTCCCATAAAATAAGACTTTTTGGAGAGGAGATGCTTAGGGATTTGAAAAGGGATAATGACAAAGTGTTCGAGGGTGTTGATTGATCTAATTTCAGGCCTTTTGAGTGGGTGTGACAAAATGACATGTAACAAATTCTCCCCTAAAGTACAAAGTCAGAAGGAATGGATGAGGAATGAAGTGATTTACCTTGTGACAAGTTCGGATCAAGAAAAAATAGGTCGATATCATCATTTTCTACAATACATATTATCATCATGATATCATCACTAAGGTAGGCATACCCATGCTCAACATATAAGCCAATATTACATGTACAATGACCAAAAAGTCTCATCCACTGATGACATATTGTGGACCCATGATTGTATGATTGTCTGGATGATCATAGCCATCATATTTTGTGATCTTGTATGAATCTTGAAATCAAAACCTGGATGGATGGAACTATATCTGGGGTCTTCTACCTCGTCACTCGATAGTACAAGTCTATCCATGCGAATAAATGAGATGGAGTCGAATTACCAGCCAATGATGTAAGTTGTTAACATACGCGGGAGAAACCACCGATAATTTTAATGGATATCAAGGTCTTATAGTATAATCTATGTGGTTTGTTTGAATGAGTTGAATCAAACACCACACAAATATTCCAACCGAAGGCAAATGATGACGACTTGTCTCCAAGAGTGAGGAAACTTGGCACTGATGTATGCAAGCTCCAAGGTACCGAAGGAAGTTTCTAAGTTAAATTCCTAGATAATGAGCTGATGTTGATAGGAAGTGACCCGTCGCAGGAGGGCCTTGATGTATCCCTCATCAATGACACAAATCAGGTATCAAGATTTGAGACAAAATGATGCTGATGCAGAGCTCACTAGAAAATTTGGCGGAAATTCCGACGACCAATTCGTCGCTATTCCGACACATAGTCGTCGCAAGAGCGACAGTTCAAGGGCGGGAAAAACGTGGTTTACCATACCGTCGCAGTTCCGACGCAATTAAAAAGTGTCTCACTATCGACACTTTTTCCGTCGCTTCCAAACAAGCGTCACTCTTCCAACGTTTCCCAATCCGTCGCACTTCCGACCTTTGTAAACTGTTGCACTTCCGACGAAATGTGGTCTGACGTTTTGAACGTCGCTCTTCTGACGTTTGTAAACTGTCACAATTACGACGAAATGTGGTCTGACGTTTTGAACGTCGCTCTTCCGACATTTGTAAACTGTCGCAATTCCAACGCAATGTGGTCCGACGTTTTGGACGTCGCTCTTACGACGTTTGTAAACTATCGCAATTTCGACGAAATGTGGTCCGACGTTTTGAACGTCGCTCGTCCGACGTTTTTATACTGTCGCTCTTCTGACGTTTCTAAGCTGTCGCAATTCCGACGCTTAGAAGGCGTCGGTATAACGACGACAGGTTCAATTTTAAAAAATAAAATGAAACTTTAAAAGAGGAAAAACGCTGTTTTGAATATATTATATGAAGTAAAACAATCCATGAAGTCATTACATTTTCACATCTGAATATTGGAACCCAAATATCCATCCAGAAAATTGGAAGTCCCACCCCAGACAATGATAGAAAAATACCCCATGTCACATACAGGGACATGATATAAAATCCAGTAACGGTCCACATGGAGATTATTGACAATCTGAGAAAGCATCCAAATATGCCTGAGGCATCTATAAGAAAGTGAAATAGCAGTATGTAGAATAGTAAAGCAACAGATAGAGTACCGACGTCCATTGTTCCAAATGCAAATTAAAGTACCCAAAATCCTTGAACAGAGAAAAACGCTAATCATGTGAGTGTGATATGTCCAAAATATAAAAAGACCATCAGACCATATCAATAAACCAACAACATAGACCAGCATCGCTAGTTTTGAAGGCAGAGTGATAAACATTAATCATTTTTTTTTCATAAGAGAAAAAACGTTGTTTTGAATATATTATATGAAGTAAAACAGTCCATGATTACATTTTCACATCTGAAGATTGGAACCCAAATATCCATCGAGAAAAGTGGAAGTCCCACCCCAGACAGTGATAGAAAAATACCCCATGTCACATACAGGGACTTGATATAAAACCCAGTAACGGTCCACATGGAGATTATCGATAATCTGAGAAAGCATCCAAATATGCCCGAGGCATCTATAAGAAAGTGAAATAGCAGTATGTAGAATAGTAAAGCAACAGATAGAGTACCGACGTCCATTGTTCCAAATACAAATTAAAGTACCCAAAATCCTGCAACAGAGAAAAACGCTAATCACGTGAGGAGTGTGATATGTCCAAAATATAAAAAGACCATCAGACCATATCAATAAACCAACAACATAGACCAGCATCGCTAGTTTTGAAGGCAGAGTGATAAACATTAATCATTTTTTTTTCACAAGAGAAAAAATGTTGTTTTGAATATATTATATGAAGTAAAACGGTCCATGAAGTCATTACATTTTCACATCTGAAGATTGGAACCCAAATATCCATCCAGAAAAGTGGAAGTCCCACCCCAGACAGTGATAGAAAAATACCCCATGTCACATACGGGGACTTGATATAAAACCCAGTAACGGTCCACATGGAGATTATCGACAATCTGAGAAAGCATCCAAATATGCCCGAGGCATCTATAAGAAAGTGAAATAGCAGTATGTAGAATAGTAAAGCAACAGATAGAGTACCGACGTCCATTGTTCCAAATACAAATTAAAGTACCCAAAATCCTTGAACGGAGAAAAACGCTAATCATGTGAGGAGTGTGATATGTCCCAAATATAAAAAGACCATGAGACCATATCAATAAACCAGCAACATAGACCAGCATCGCTAGTTTTGAAGGCAGAGTGATAAACATTAATCATTTTTTTTTCACAAGAGAGAAAACGTTGTTTTGAATATATTATATGAAGTAAAACAGTCCATGAAGTCATTACATTTTCACATCTGAAGATTGGAACCCAAATATCCATCCAGAAAAGTGGAAGTCCCACCCGAGAAAATGATAGAAAAATACCCCATGTCACATACAGGGACATGATATAAAACCCAGTAACGGTCCACATGGAGATTATCGACAATCTGAGAAAGCATCCAAATATGCCCGAGGCATCTATAAGAAAGTGAAATATCAGTATGTAGAATAGTAAAGCAATAGATAGAGTATTGATGTCCATTGTTCCAAATACAAATTAAAGTACCCAAAATCCTTGAACAGAGAAAAACGCTAATCATGTGAGGAGTGTGATAACCATCTGCAGAAACCCAGGCTCGCTTGTAAGATCAGGCTCGCTTGATTCCAAAATTGGTAACCATATGTTGCATCCGAGATGTAAGGTTCAGGCTCGCTTGTTTCCATTAGTAGCCTGCTACAACATCCACCCTGTTCATAGCAAAAAGGTTCCTGTAGATATACAGAGAAAGAGTATAATACGTAGACCATATAAACATGGCTCTGTATTTCAAAAAACAGGTTTAAAATAGAAACAGGGCAACATTTTAATTTCTATGTAAAGTTAATCTATTAACAGTGGGAATAAAATTACACCGAAGTCAAAATCATTGCCCAGAATCATGGCAAATTTGTCATCAAAAAATAAAAAAATTAAGAAGATTTCCCTCATACGGGGAAACCAGTCTTGAACGTTTAATTTACAGAATGCAAAAATATTACAAAGGTCCAGAACAGTAAAATAATCTAAAAGCAGCCCAATTAAGTGGGCCGCGAAGCAAGAAAAACAAATTAACCAAACTACTCCTTCGGCTCCTCGACGATTCGTCACCATCCTTTGGAAGGTCCAAGATCGCTAGGTGCTACCTCCACATTCATGCTACGGATCCCCTCCTGAAGGCCCGAATGCTGGCCGGCTTTTTCTGAGCTTAGACCCGCCGGACAGGTGCATTCTTCCTCCTTTTGGGCCTCCTCGCAAAAAACCACAGTGACTGAAGCTGTAATTCGTGGGCGGTTGAGAGAGAAATTAAAGGAAAATTGCGCAGTGCGCGTCATGGGAGAAGGTGAACTAGCGGTGGGGAAACGAGGAGCAGGGGAATCCATATAGTGGCCAGATCCTACAACCCGACCCCGCCCACTCCTAGTATTTGGATAGCGACCTGCATAATAATCACTGGACTGGCCGGAAGACAACTCGGTTGAGGGGCTGGAGGGAGTGCGTAGGAGTTGACCTCTAGTGCTCCCCCTACGGCAACGCATCCTTTGACGCACATGAGGCATGGGTGCAGTCTCACTAGCAGTGAGCACAAGAGGAGACGGAGAAGTAGAATTCCAAGAAATAGAGGAATATAGACAAGGACCAGACCGAGAGAAATGAAGATATGCAGCAAGTTCTACGCAGCAGTTCAGCTGGCCACTTCTCCTTCTCATCACAGTGAGCAGGCAGTGTAACCCAGCAACCAGCTCGTCTGAAAAACCATAGCGAAATGCCATTTTATCGACCCGACTGCAATGCAATCGAAGGACACCCGTCATAATTAATCTCTGATCATTAATGAGAGCTGAAGGCCGGATCATATTGGAGCATGCGGAATCGCTCACAGGAGTGGAGGTCTGATCTTGAACAGTGTTAAAACTTAATGTGATTAGATGTGAAAACCTTGGAACTTAATTGAACATCATTAAAACTTAATGCGATTGATATGAAATCGCCACATCCATGTCCCATCGCCTTAAACACCATTGAATGCACCCGCAGTCGGGAGCAGGGCAAGTTCTGATTGAGGACACGTGGAAGAAATTGATTGGAGTGGATCTTTGTTTGGGCCGCTCGCGCAGTGGAAATCCGAACCCGAAAAAGATTAGGGTGAATTTGATAAGAAATTCGCGTCACAACTCTCCCTCCGTACGCCAGCTGAACTTCGGACCCGAAAAATATTAGGGAGGAATTCATTTGGTTTTCGCGTCACAAAATTGGCCAACGTCAGCAGGCTATTTTGGAACGTGAATTTGGTTTGAATTATGGTTTATTGCCGTTTGAAGTCCGGCGGGCTCGACTTAAGAACAATTTTGTTTGATCCCATCTTATAAAATTTGTGTTGGTTTTCTTTGATAATACACATATTTATAATAAATCATGGGAATACCACACTAAACATGTGGAAAGTTATATAAATTATTGAGAACAATCATTTTTATGTAAAAATATCCAAATGTGCTTTTGGGAAATAAGAATTCGAGTATTTGGTTCATATTGTTTTAAAGGAAGGAGTGAAGTTGGAGCTTCAAAAGATGCAAGCTATTACAAAATGACCTATTCCTAAGAAAATCAAGGTTCTTAGAAGATTTTTTAGACTTACATGATATTATTGATAATTTGTTAATAATTATGCATGCATTTCAAGTCCACTCACATATCTCTTGAAGAAATATCATTTATATGGAATGATGAGGCTACTTTGGCATTCTCTCTTTTAATGGATGCCATGTCTTCTACACCAACATCGGTTGCACCTACTTTGGTAAAACATTCATAGTAGAGTGTGAGGCACTAGGACAAGGAATTTACGTAACATTAACACAATAAGGGATATCATTGGCTTTTAAAAGCAAGGAATTCAAAGAAAATATTTGGTGAAATCTACGTATGAAAAATAAATGGAAGCAATATTACATGCGATAAAAAATGGGGATAGTATATCATTGGGAGGTACTTTAAAGTCAAGATATACCATGATAGCATAAAGTATTTTTTGAAGCTATGATTTTCATTAGAAGATTAACAAAAATGAGGAGAAAAATGCAAAGTTTTAATTTTGAGATAATCTGCAAAAAGGGTAAGGAAAATTTAGTACATGATGCTCTTTCTAAAATAGAAGAGGCCTCAAATTTATATCCAATTACATTTTCTATTCCTAGGTGGCTAGAAGAAGCTTGCCATAATGGAAAAATGACAATAGTACTAAACAAAAAACTAAAATTTATAAAGGATGGGATGAACTCTATGGAGCATTGGGAGTGAAAGAGAGATATACTTTGGTGCAAATGTAGAATATTTTTATGCACGCAAGCATATTTGAATAAAAAAATATTAAGGGAGTCACATGTCTCTCTGATGGTAGGACACAGGGTTCCTTAAAACATCTCAAAGGATCAAAAAATATATTTTTGGAAGGAATGAAGAAAGATATTCAAAATTTTGTAAGAGAAGGTCAGGTTTGCATAATAAATAAAAGAGATAGTAAAATCTCTAGGGTTACTTCAACCATTCCACATACATATTCAAAGACTAGAAGATATATCAATAGACTTTATTACAGGGTTACTGAAATATAAAGGTAAGTATTACATTTTTTGTGGTCATTTATATAGACAAATTTTGTAGATTTTTTTTGTAGAGCTCAAAGTACATAAACAACAAGCCAAGTGGCAGAAGTGTCCGTGAAAGAAATTCATAGTATTCATGGTTTTCCTAAAGTAATAGTAACAAGAAAATTTTGGAAATAATTATTTAATATGAGTGGAGAAACACTAGTTGCCATGAGTTCTACATATCAAACACAATCAAATGGTCAAACAAAAATAGTTAACAAATGTTTTTAAGGTTATCTACAATGTTACTATTTAGAAAAGAAATCTTAATGGATGAAGTGGGTTCCTCAAGGAAGAATGGTAATATGATACTATCATACTACCTATCACACATCTACTAAAATTTCCCCATTTAAGGCCCTTTATGGATATCCAACTTGTCAAACCAGGAGGTAACTCCTCAAAATCAGAATGTGTATTAGCTGAAGAATGCACATGGATTTATACATGGAGGTGAGGCTATTGGGATTCATCTCCCAATGACTCTTGGCCTTCCTTATTTCGTAATATTAATTAATATACAATATTAAATATGCACACCCATCCATAGGATTAGGTGTCAACATTCCCCCCTTTAATCCGAAGGGATGTTGGTGAGTCCAAGCATCGATCTGAACTTTTCAAACTTTTCTCTTCCAAGTGCTTTGGTGAAGATGTCAACAGTTTGCTCATTTGTGGAACAATGATGTAGATGGATGGTTTTGGCCTGAACATGATGTCTAATTAGATGGTACTTTGTATTGATGTGCTTTGTTCGATCATGGAACTTTGGGTTCTTGGCCAACTTTATTGCAGAAGTGTTGTCGATCATGAGTGGAGTGGAATACATTTGTTTCATCTGCAAATATTCCAGGATCTTCCGGAGCCACACAATTTCCTTTGTTGCTTCAGCTGCTGCCACATATTCTGCCTCGGTCGTGGAATCTGCTGGAACTGACTGTTTGCGTGATCTCCATGAGACAGCTCCTGATCCAAGACTCATGGTGTAACCTGTAGTAGACACCCCTGTTTCTTTGTCGCCATCAAAGTCTGAATCAGAATATCCGATCAAGTTGAAGTCGCCTACCTGTGTATATTTGAGTCCAAAGTCTTGAGTCCCCTTCAAGTACCTTAGCACTCTTTTTGCAACAGACCAATGTCCTTCACAAGGTTTTTGCATGAACCTTGAGAGGATTCCAACAGCAAATGAAATGTCAGGTCTGGTGGTGGTCAGATAGATAAGACTTCCTACAAGTTGTCTATACTTAGTTGCATCCTCAAATTCCTTTCCTTCAATAGATGTGAGCTTCAAGTTTTGTTCCATTGGAGTGCTTAAGGGTTTACAGTCATCCATGCCAAACTTGTTCAAGAGATCTCCAATGTACTTCTTTTGAGAAAGAAATATGAATTTAGGATGTTGAATTACTTAAATACCCAAATAGTAATGAACATGACCCAAATCAGTCATTTCAAAACCTTTCTTCAACTCTTTCTTCATGGATGCAATATAGCTCTCATTGTCTCCTGTTATCAAAAGATCATCTACATATACCACAAGATATACAACTGTTTTTCCAACTTTCTTAACAAACAAAGTTGCATCATCAAGATCAAAGTGTTTGAAATCAAGTTTCAGAAGATGCTCAGTCAATTTCTCATACCAGGCTCGTGGTGCTTGCTTAAGGCCATACAAGGATTTTACAAGTTTGCAAACTTTGTGTTCTTGACCCTTTATCACAAATCCTTCTGGCTGGGACATATAAAATTTCTCCTTTAGATCTCCATTCAAGAAGGCTATTTTTACATCCATCTGATGGACTTTCCATCCATTCTGAGTTGCTAAGGCAAAGAGAGTCCGGATGGTGGTCCATTTTGCTGTGGGAGAAAAAGTTTCTTCATAATCGACTCCTTCTTTTTGTGCAAAACCTTTTGCCACAAGCCTGGCCTTGTGCTTGTCAAGTGAGCCGTCTGCTTTGTACTTGTTCTTGTAGACCCACTTACAGCCAATTGGTTTGGTTCCCAAAGGCGGATCAACCAGCTTCCAAGTGCCATTCTTTATCAAGGCATCATACTCCTTCTGCATCGCTTCTTTCCATTCATCATGAGAAGCGGCTTCTTTGAAGGAATTTGGTTCATGATCTGTAGACAAACTCAATTCACAGTTATAAGCAATATCCATATCAACAGGGGAATCAAAATTATCTACATCACCTTCGATTTTTTGAGTGGAACTTCTTGTTCCTGTTTTTCCAACCTCATCAGGATGAACATTCTCCAGTGTCTTTGTTAGCCATTTGGGAGGACCTTTCTGAGATGGCCCAGGCTGGTCATTTGACTGAGTTGGGATTGATTCAAGATTCAATCTCCTAATTCTGTCAATCACATCATCCAATGTGTCATCCGTGGTTGTTTCTTCATGTGGGGGAGAGAGTGCTTCAGGACATGATTCCACAGTTTGATTCAATATCGGAATCCCCCCTTCAAGATGTGGAATCACATTATCAAATTCTTGGAAAGACTTTGCATGTGTGAATCTATCCAGGCGATCAAGTTTCCGCTCAACAACTTTGTCACTCTTGGAAGATTCAAGAAATATGACATCTCTTGCTATCACAAACTTCTTATTTGCTTCATCATAGAGACGATATCCTTTGGAGGTATTGGAGTACCCTAAGAAGATACATTTTCTGCTTCTAGCACCAAGTTTGTTCCTTTGACCCTTGGGTATCAAGGCATAACAGGTGGACCCAAAGACCCTGAAATGCTTTACCGAAGGAATGTGGCCATGCCACATTTCAAAAGGAGCTTTGTTTCTAATTGAACTTGAAGGACACCTATTCTTTATGTAAACAGCACATAGAACTGCATCAGCCCAAAACATCAATTTTACATTCTTGAAAAATAACATGGAGCGGACCATATTTAAAATAGTTCTGTTCATTCTTTCAGCTACACCGTTCTGTTGTGGATTATATGGCACAGTTGTTTAATGTTTGATTCCATGTTGACGAAGATAATTTTCAAATTCTTTTGAAGTGTATTCTTTTCCATTATCAGTACGTAGAGAGCCAATATGTGTTTGTGCATCATTTTCAATCCATGCATGAAAATTCTTGAAAGTTTGAAAAGCATCAAACTTATTCTTCAGTAAGTAAATCCAACACATTTTGGTGTAGTCATCAATAAATTTCATCATGTATTTGTTACCATTTGCAGAAGCAATAGGCATAGGGCCACATAAATCTGAATGAACAAGTTCAAGTTTTCTATGTGCTCTGGAGTGTGAATCATGAAATGGCTGTTTTCTATGCTTTCCTAGAATACAAGCATCACATTCCTTAGGTTTTCTAGGAATTGTAGGTAGTCCATTAACACCATTTTTCTTCAACAAACGAAGGTTGTCATAGTTTAAGTGTCCAAATCTAGCATGCCATAAAAGACTTGATGGGAATGTACCTTCATCATGATGTGAACTGAATGCAAAGTTTTGAGCATGAGCAAATGAACCTTTCAGCTTCAAGAGTCTCCCTTCTTCTATTCCCTCCATGACAAGTGAGTGATCTGATGCTTTTATGACCTCTGCCTTGCCATCAAACAAGTGAATTGAGTGTCCTTGCTGCCGGATTTCGACCAGGGACAACAAGTTTCTCTTCAACTCGGGGAGGTATAGAACCTCATGTAGGATATGATCAGGAAGACCAGGTAGTTTAAGCCTGACTGTGCCAAGCCCTGATGGCTTGAGTTTGGATTTATCTGCGAAATATACTGCTCCATCAACTTTGTCAGTGAATTCTTCAAAAAAATCTTTTCTAAATGTCATGTGACATGTTGCTCCTTAATCTAGCAACCAATCATCTCTCCATGAAGTAAATGAAACATCAAATAGGTTTTCAGTTACTCCATTGTTACAATGTGCTAGAACATAGTGAGCGGATTCAGGTGCTTTACCTTTGTCTTTGTCATTAGTTTTACCTTTGTATTGATTTCTTTGCTGCTCAATTTTGTCCCATGGTGTTCTGCATTTGGATGCATCATGTCCATCTCTATTGCAACGTGTGCAATGAAGATTGAATTTGTCAGCTTGTCTGCCCCCCCTTTCTGTGAAGTTTCTTCTTCCTCTTCCCCTTCTGCCACCTCTTCCTCTGGATGAATCTGGAGCATGACTCTTTTCTCTATGTGCCAAGTATGCAGCCTCTTCGGAAGATGAAGGGACTATCATCTTCCCAAAAGCTTTCTCTCTTTCTGCAAACTTTTTCTCAAGTGTATCAAAGGTGATATGCTGAAAGTTTCCACTTGCTTGCAAAGACTCAAGATAATGTGAGTAAGTCGAATATAATGCCTTAACATATGCTATGAGAGGTATGTCCATTTTTACACCAGTGTTTTCAATGTCATGCATTATAGATCTTACTTCTGAAGCTAAAGCAAGGGGATCATCATTCTTCATTTCAAAACTGAACAGCTTAATCATCAATTGAACATTTTCTAATTCTGAATGTGAGTCATAGAGTTCTTTTAGCTTCTTCAAGGCTTCATAGGCATTTGAGAATGATGAAATATGGCGACTCACCTCTTCACTTACGGAGGCTGCAATCAAGGCATAGGCCTTGCAGTTCTTATTTTCCCAAATGGCAAGTTCTTTGTCTAAAGTGGGCTTTGCTGGTGGATTTTCTTCTTGTCCTTCACAGATTCCTTTCCACAGCTCATTAAAAATGAGTGTGTGTTTAATCTTCCGATACCATTCAAGATAGTTCTCTTTGCTGGAGAGAACCACCCCAACAATTGAGATGAGAGAATGAATTAGATTGCTGGAAAAAAATCTTCTGAAGAGGAAAAATTTCTGCTATAAAAACTTTCAACTCTTGAAATTTTTCAATTAAAGGAGAAAAAACTCTTGCTGGAAAAATACTCTGAGTTTAAAAAATTCTTTGCTGGAAACTAAATTCTGCACAAAAATTCTTGCTGAAGACTGAATTTAAATGGACAAAAAACTCTTTGCTATAAACTGAATTCTGCACCAAAAAAAAATATATATGTATTTTTTTTTTTTTTTGGAGAAAAAAAATTGTATGAGTAGCAGTTTTATGAAATGGGAGGGTGGTATTGTGAAATGAATGGGGCGGTATTATGAATGTGGGAAGTGGAATGGTATATGAATGGGAGAAGCGGGATTTAAAAGGAGTGTAATACAATATGGAGGTGCGGTATTAAATGCAAAGGGCGGTATATAAAATATGGAATGTTGTCAAACCAAACTGCGTGGAGACGTATGGAGGGGCGTAAAACAGTGGATGTGTGACAGCGTATTGCATATATATGTTGACAGAGAGCGACAGAGTGGTATTATATGTAACCAAACAGTGAATGTAACAGCGTATAAAATGCTGGAGCAGAAGTATTATGGTATTGTATGGAAGTGCAAGCGGACAGATGAATCGACAACGCTGATTGAATATGACAGAATGTTTGAATGGAGTTAAAACATCATTTTATATTGCAGCGTATGAGGTATGAGTCGTTACAGGTGGAGGGAGCGCTGTGGAGCGATGGTAAACGCAGGTGGAGCGCTCACTGTATTGTATGACTGTGTTGATATATAAATGGAGAGACGATGTGCGTGGAGAGGCGATGTGCGTATTGGAATGGAGCGTTTTAACTGTTTAATGGACAACGTTTTACCATATATGCAGGGCGTTGGATTTTTAAACGACGGAATCATATGACAATCCAGTGTATATGGTATTGAACGTATATGGTCTATGGTATGATGTGAGCTGCATAAAATAAGATAGCGCTGGATTATAGACAGTGAGGGCGCTGGATTATAGACAGTGAGGTCATTGTATAGACAGTGAGGGCGTTGGGTATTGCAGGGGGCGCTGGTGTATGGGGGAATCGGGAATGGGAAGGGAGGTGAGTTGATGGAGAATGGAGGAGGCCCAAAAGGCCGTTACAATTTTTTTTTTTGAAATGGAATCTTGCAGAATGACAGAGCCTGCAATTTTCAGAATGACAGAGGAGCCTGCAGTCTTCAGGAGCTGCAGGAGCTGGAGCTGCAAATGTCAGGGCTATATAGAGAAAAAAAAAATGCAGAATAACAGTCTAGCAATTAAGAGCAGCAGAAAACTATTAATAAAAAAATGACTGAGCAAAGGAGACGGAGTTACACCACAGGCAGAAATGCCAATAGTGGAGCTGGCTCTGATACCATGTCAAACCAGGAGGTAACTCCTCAAAATCAGAATGTGTATTAGATGAAGAATGCACATGGATTTATACATGGAGGTGAGGCTATTGGGATTCATCTCCCAATGACTCTTGGCCTTCCTTATTTCCTAATATTAATTAATATACAATATTAAATATGCACACCCATCCATAGGATTAGGTGTCAACACAACTCCTAGTATCTCATACTTTTTGCAAGATAAGTCCAAAGTATAGGAAACAGAGTCACATATGGAAAATACTAAAGAAACTTTGAAAATTATTATGGAAAACCTTCAAATGACATGAAACATGATAAAACAACAAGGGGAACAACATTGAAGTGAAAGATAAATTGAGGAGGGTAATTGGGTATTTTTTAGATTATAGCATTATAAGCAATCTTCATTCAAGAAAAAGAAGAATAAAGAATTAGCTCAAAAATGCAATGTGGAAAAAGTCGAAGTCGAGATTAAATCGGCAAGGGTCCAAAAGTTGAAATACTCGATAAATTCGGTAGTTTTTTGAAAAAGTTGGAAAAAAGTCGGCAAAACTAAAAAAATACAAAAACATTCATTTTTGGAAAAAATCCTGATTTTTTAAAAAAAAATAAAAAAATTATTAAAGAAACTACCTCACTAAAGATTTTTTCGAAAAAGTCGGAAAAAATTCGGGACTTCGAGGATAAAATCGCGACTTTTTCAGGGATGAAAAAGTCGGCAAAAATTCGGCCAATAAAGTTGGCTCCGGGAAAAATTCGGGATTTTTTCAAAAAGTCGGGACTTTTTTCTGTCTTTTTCCACACTGCAAAATTGGTATGGCCCTAAATAATTATTCATAGGATTGCACAAGTGGTATAGAAGTTATATTTTCCTTCTTCTTGCATTCATAAGGTTTTTCATGTATCTTGCCTAAAAAAGGTTTTGGGAAAAAATATGCCAATGTAAATAGAACTTCCAAAATTAGATGAAGAATGAAAGTTGATTCTCGAACCACAAAAAGTTATAGATAAACATTTTGTATCTCTTTGACATATAACCATTATGAACTACCTAATCAAGTGGAAGAATATTCCTCTAGAAGAAGGTACATGGTAAAATGATCAATTCGTGATGAAATACCCATGGCTAAAGGGTTCGTTTGAAGTTTTGACAAAGGTTTTGTTATATGTTTTATATAACGCGCGGCGGAATAGTTTTATTGTTTGTTAAGGTCCCACATAGTGATCAAATTTGAAGGGCAGGTCCGAATTTCAATTAGAAGGGCATATATCTATGTCGCCCTTCCATAATGAAAAGCTTTAAAAAAAAAAAAATTCAATTGACCACAATAAATTATTTTTACATTTCATTTTCAGAAAGACAAAACCATCAATCTTTATATTAATAAAAGACTGTTACATATACAACAATGAAGAAGGCTCCATCTTTCATTGCTTAAATATCTCATTAGCAATGTCAACATAAGTCTTGAAGACACTATTATAAGAATTTGGATACATACCACCAGGATATAGGAGATTCTTATGTGTCAGATTGTGTAATGAAATTTTGACTTTGTCTCACAAGGAGCAGCAGCATGGAGGTCTGGATTTTTCTTATAGAAATTTTATTATTATTATTTGAAACATTGTTTATAGATATGAATACAACAACGCAATTATGAGCATGGTGGACAATTAGTCAAGCTCATGATGCCAAACCATGATGATGTAAGTTTGGAATTTAACATTTTTACATGTTAAAGACAAATAGTCAAAATCACTGACAACTTAGTATGCCATAATTAATAATCATTCCCTGTTCACTTTTGGTAATAGGTTTATGTCACACGATGATGCAGGGGCATTAGGCACTAGCCAGCAATGTAGGAGGTTTTGTCCACATGTTGTGGCTAGGAGGGTTCAAAAACATTTGAGTTGTAACAACTAGGTGTCAATACCTCAGCTGACTGTATTACTTAGACTAGTTAGAGTTGTAGGAGTCGAACAGTTTCAGTTAGTTGAATTATTATAATTAGACCTTTTGATTTCTAGAACGGTCCTCTCAGAGGAACAGAAGAGCCATATGTTATGTATATAAATTGTAATTCCTCGGATGAATAAAAGTAGAGAGGGAAGAGGAGAGTAGAGAGGGGATTTTTGCAATAAACCTCTATGTGTGAACAATTGTTTCCAGTTAAATGATTTCCAAGCTTAGTTGCCATTGAATTATCTCGAACTGCTAATTGTGAAGAATTTCTTAACTGTGAGGCGATTGGGTACTGATAATTCCATTCTTCTGTCTTTGAATTCCCGTAAATTGTTGGATAACCCTGTGAACTCACCCCACCCGAAGGCGAGGTCTGTGTAGAGAACCGGGGTCGTGAACACTGTTCAAATATAAAAATCTCGCTTAATAAAGAGAAAAAATTGTTGTTCTTTTGGAACCTGACCCGAGGATTGGACATGAGTTAACAAACAAAAGGATAGCCGAACCAGACTTGCACCCGTGGTCAAGCCCTGTACCAAAACCACGAGCGGAATCACAAAAGCGGGTTGCCCATATCGCACTACTTTTGCGGAGTAGGCGGTATTTCCTATTCGCGAGTGATTCCATAGGGAATGCAACACATGGCGAAGTGACCCCTGGAAAACCACCGTTTAACCCGCGCCATCGCATGTTAAAGCCCGACGTTGGAAGTCGAGCGAAATTGCCAAGAGTCGTTGATTTGGAGAAGGGCCATCGGACGGTGGTCGCACGTTGAACTTGCCCAGAGGTTAACTAAGGTGTGCGGAGGATAGCCAGGTACGATACAAGTGTTTGATTGGTTATTGATATATATAGGTGGGGCCAGAGTATAATGAAATTGTTTAATTAAACGATTGGCGGATAATTAGCATAAGTCTGGAGCGTGATTGTTGTAAGGCTGGGTGGTGAAATATAGAACCGAAAGTTCATTACAAGTTATTTATTTAAAAAGAAACGTGGAGTATAAATACAAAGTGTTGAAAGTTAAACATTGGTTATAAGGATTGGAGATAATATAAAGTCGGGAATATAAATTAAAGTCCAACCATTGTGGATAGTATTTATTTATCAAATTCTACAAATTTGATAAATAAACCTGAAGAAAGAAGAAGTCAATTAAGACTCAGGCTGGAGGAAAAGAATGGGGTAAACCAAGGGAAAATGCTGACAGAGCGATTGTAGACACACCAGCTCTCCTTAGGGGTCCAATTTTAGTTTTGTTGCGTCACACGATGATCTCTCTTCTCTGGAATTTACTTGTATTGAAGATCACTATTCTAGGAATAAGGAGTTATTTTCTCCAAAAATAACCCTAGCCAAACATTGACAATGCATCAAGGATATCTTTCTATGCTTCATAAGTACATATGTTTTACTTCTAAATCATGTCTTGGAAGTGGTTGTTTTGCTGGAAATTATTCACCAGTTGGTTTCATACCAAAGTCTTTTTCACATTTTCAGCATTTAAAACAACATAAATATTTGAAATTTTTCAAGAATTGTCTGGCACACTTTGAATATGAATTTTGAAGTCAAGTGCATGATGCTGTATAGGATCAAGTGTCATTTTGAATACCAAATGTTTCACAAGAAACTTCTCAACATGCTACCCTGCAGTAAGGATTAAATGACAATATTGCATCAACTATTTCCATAATAAAAATGCACCTTGGCCATAAGACTAAACAACTACAAATGTTGTAGATCTAACAAGACCACACAATAAAATGTATTCCACAAGGCCAATACTGTATGAAAAATGAAAAGGAGTTTGCAACCAAAAATACCTTAGGCAAATAATTCAATTAGATACACCAAACCATCAGCAAAAAGGAAAACCAGCCTACTTGGCCCCAATATTTTCAACTGGGTCCTCTAATTCAACCAATAAAAACTACCTTCTCTCTATCGCGTAATCTCAGAGTCCCTCTTCTGCTTGAGCGATTAAAGGAAATGGGTGAAAAAACTGAAAGAGAAGACAATTGTCTGCCATAATTATCAAACATTGCACCCAACTTCTTCCCCTTTTCATTGTTACCCAATGAGGTAGATGTGGCAATTGTTGTCATACTGCCCAAAGCAGAGGCCATCTTCTCTTATGCTGAATATAGAATTACAAGATCTTCATATTAGTATGAACCTTAAAAAAACATGACTCCCATTGCTAAAAACCACTTTTAAGTTGTAACAGGCAAACTAAACAACTATCGCAACTTTTGGCAACTTCTGGAGCATTAAGAGAGAAACAACCAAAGAGAAATACAACCACAATCCTCATTTTAATGAGACCGGACTATATATTTGCATTAAGATAATAGAAAGAAATCACGACTATATTAAGGCCGGCACAAAACAATCTTTAACCAGTGTCTCTCGCGGCCTTCAGGTTGCCATGCTAGAGGTTGCATATTTTTAATTTAAATTCTTGACCTCTCGTGCCCATCTATGAATGCATCTAATGGGATATCTACATCAAATTCTCCTTTATATCCCCAAAAACAAATTCCCTACTACAAGAGCACCAGTATTGATGGATCACCCCATACCATCCCACCCACTAGAAACGGTGAAAAAGGAAACCCGAGAAAACTTCTGAAATATCTCAAGATGACTATATGGGTGGTTCTTATGAATCAAAAAACCATTCAGAACATGCTCATCAATCCAAACCATGAGTATTATGTGACAATAGTCAAGCAGGCACTGAATCGGATTTCTGAAGCTATGTTAGAGAAACCCTAAACTCTCACTGAAAATAGGTGAAATGTGGCACCACTCAGAGATTGACATGTGCCAATTGGTACAAGTGGTAGACAATTGGCATGCTCAAACAATGAGGTGATGCGGGAATGACATGAGGGAGAAAATATCAGAAAAGCCCCAAATCTGGAGAACTAAAGCTCATCACCAACCTGAGATTGACAACTTTACATGATGTAACCTATGAAATCGTAAATGGAGAAATCATAGTAACAATAAAATAACCTATGTAACAATAAAGTCGGATTCATCCTAGGAGTGGTAATGGGAGAAATCATAGTGAACAACAGGAAACATGCAGAGTTGCTTACAATCAAATAGATGAAAAAACACATACAAAAAACCTAGATAATAATCATGAACAAGCTTAATATTGAATTATGAACTGTAAAGGAACTTACAAAATGTGACATTACGAACTTGGTCAAGTGCAAAAACAAAAATATCCTGGACATGACCCTGGTTGACAAGTTGTATTGCTCATGATGCAAGAGGATTTGTACCTGCACTGCCAAGTCAATCAAAATCCATCATTATCTATACAATAAATATAAGTAATTGATGTAGTATTTTTTACTCTAAGATGCATTCTTATGATAATGTTAGAACATATGTTGAAAATGTCAAAACATACCTGAATAAGCTCCTCTTCGTTTCAAGAACAATTTATTGGGGTCGCATGAACTTGGAACAAGCCTCCCACGATCTGAAAGAGTAGCAACTAAGTCAACAGTGACTTTTTTGTTGCTACGCTGGATCGAGGGAGGTTTGCTCCAAGATTAAATCGCTCCAATAAATTATTCTCTACTAAACAGGGCCAACCACGTGAAGGTGGAAGCTCTTATGGCCTCCCCCCCCCCCCCCCCCTCACATCACTCTCATTTCCCCAATACCCAATCTATATTTCATTTTTTACTTTCATGAGCATAAAAAAAAATATTCAATAACTAATAAAAAAACAATTCAACAAAAAGTACGCAAGGAAACATTGAAATTAATGCTTGACATAAAAATATTATGATAAATGAGTTTTTTATATAACGCAAAAAACGTTCCAAGTATGGTAACGTTTGTCTTATAATAATACAATATTTTACATTATCGAATTTTCTTTTTCTTCTTCCTATTTTTAAAGCTCCTAATTACATCATCAATATCATCATGCTCTGCTCCTGTTTCGTGCCTTTCGACCCTCACTGCTGACCTAGTTGCGTAGTCACGATGTCTGGTCTCATCCAGTGACGGGGCATCGCCTACAAAAACAGATAATATTAAATTTTAATTGTCGGTTTTTAAATATCATTGAACTAGTTCGGTAATATTAATTAAAAAAATTGCAATGAGATTATTTACCTGGTGCACCAGTTGTCGCCGCTGACCTAGTTGCGTTGTCACGATGTCTGGTCTCATCCAGTGACGGGGCATCGCCTACAAATACAGATAATATTAAATTTTAATTGTCAGTTTTTAAATATCATTGAACTAGTTCGGTAATATTAATAAAAAAAATTGCAATGAGATTATTTATCTGGTGCACCAGTTGTCGCCGCTGACCTAGTTGCGTAGTCACGATGTCTGGTCTCATCCAGTGACGGGGCATCGCCTACAAAAACAGATAATATTAAATTTTAATTGTCAGTTTTTAAATATCATTGAACTAGTTCGGTAATATTAATAAAAAATTTGCAATGAGATTATTTACCTGGTGCACCAGTTGTCGTCGCTGACCTAGTTGCGTAGTCACGATGTCTGGTCTCATCCAGTGACGGGGCATCGCCTACAAAAACAGATAATATTAAATTTTAATTGTCAGTTTTTAAATATCATTGAAATAGTTCGGTAATATTAATAAAAAAAATTGCAATGAGATTATTTACCTGGTGCACCAGTTGTCGTCGTTGGGACTGTTGCCCTGTCTTCCTCTCTGGTGGTAAGATCCTCAAGGGAAACATTCTCTGTCATTTAAACAAAAAACGTTATAAGGACAACCATCAAGGTATAATTAGAAAAAATTATAAGTGGAAATTAATTACCTTCACGGCCCTCACTGATAGTAGCATTGTCGGCTTGGTCCCCACTACAATGATCAGGTTGCACGTGAGGATCATCTACATCTGGCTCTAAAACTGGGTTATTTGCCTCGTCGGTAGTGCTGCTCCCCTGATTTAAACAAAGTTGTTAGACATTAAATTTATGGACGAAAACAAACATATTGAAAGGTTAATTTTTTACCTTATCAGGCATTCTGGATCTTGGGACCTGCCCCAAGCTTCTGGGACGTTCAACTACGGCTTGATAGCCGAAATGGAAAGCGATATTTTTATCTTCCTCTGTAGTTTCTGTTCCTAAGTCATCACCCTACATTACATATGATTGTGTATTTTTAATCATATTTGATGGGATTACAAAAACGTTGGAAGGCGATACAATTAATTATAAGATGTTTAGCTACTTAATTACAATTCTTGCGGCTAATTTCAAGTAGCCGCCCTGGCCTAACTTGTGATGGCCCTTTTTTTCAATCCTAGCTTTGGTTGCCTTTGAGGTGTCAGGCAACCTAGCATCAAAATATTGAAGTCAGATATGACGTAGCACACTTTTATTTTAGACATAGAGAAAATTAAATCTATTGAATTAAAGTTGTAATTTACCTTGCGGGTCCAGTTGGCATTTTTCCTTCTTTCTTTGCCCTTTTCTCTTTTCCTTCATGGATGAGTGCTCTCCACTCACTCTCTGAAACTGCGAGAGGACGCTCATATCTAGGGTTAAATTGCAATTGCGTCCTATAGGTGTCCCTGGTATATTTCAAATATTTGCCGGCTACCTGAGCCACCGCTTTTCTGTCAAATGTGCCGACCCAAAAAAGGGCTTCTAGATAATCTAGAAGTTCTTTTTTCAGGTTGGAATTCTGGGAATTCCACCCTGTACGTATGGTTGGGCCAAAAATTACCAACGCATGGCTCTCCAGAATCCTGTAGAACTCATTGTTTCCTACACAGAATAAAACCAAAAGAGAAAGAAGATATTATCATTAATTTAAAAATAAAAATCATGATAAATATGTTTTAGATAAAGTACATGAAATAGTTAAAATATTAAAATTTACCTGGGAGTTGTACATGCTTTATAGGGACACCTTCATCGTTCACAAAAAACGTGCCATTAATGGTCCTTGTGGAGCTAACACGTGTAGCTCCAGGAAACACAATAATGTAGTTGGCCATATCAGCCTCATCATTGCCAACACGTTCAACGGTTGGCTGGGTGTCTGCTTGGGCAGGGTGTGTTTCTTGGCTGGCACCTAAAGTAGTAGAAGGTGTACGAGAGGGTTGTTGGGAAATCTCTTGCCCTTGTGTCCCACTACCACCAACATCGGGTTCAGCAAGTGCCAGAAAAAGCTACATACAAAAGAACTTTTTGTTAGTTTAGTCAATGTAAAAATTAAAAATAAAACTATCACAATTCATCTCATGCAGAACAAAAAAAATATCCTTTTGACTTTTTATTATAACCTGATATCTTTCTAGCTGGCTCATAAGATGTTTTATCCTCTCTTCTGTTTCAGGTGTTTGAGGCGCGTCTATCAAAGTATTAAATTCCGACCTTTCATCTCGTGTCTTTTTTGGCAACAAGAACACTGGAGATAGGGATGAAGAAAGATCTTTTTCAAAGAGGGAATCATCAGGCGTACCATGGCTAGGTGTCTGCATATTTGAAAAAAATTAATATTATTTCAATTATGTAAATAACTAAAATACCTGAAGATAGAGCAATGCTGGCACTTTACATGTTCTTCCGCTGCCTCTTTCCGCGATCATCTCGTCTCGGGGTTGTTCCTGCACTGCTCTGATCAATCTGCCACATTGCAATAAAATTATAAATGTAAAAACTTGAAAACAATATCTAACTTGAAAACACAAAATGAAAACTAAAATAATTTCTAATAAGACACCAGAAGACAGAGTTAGAGTTTCAAATATGCCTTGCATTGAATTCAGTCCTAGAAACATGTCATTGCACATTAAGGCACCCAAACAAGAGATGATTTGACAATGAAGACCTTATTGAATATATTGTTGGAGCAACTTCTAGTAAACTTGTTGTGAAGACCTTGAGGACATTTTTGGAGCAACATTGTTGAAGGTGATGGTATAGCATTGTTGGAGACGATCTTGAAGGGCCTTGAAGTGAAGCTTTTGGAGCAACTATTGAAAAATCCTTAGAGCATTTAAGTAAGGCACTTTCTATCTTCCATCACCTTTTTCCTTTTAATATCCTTTAAACGATTTTGTTGATATTTAATTTTTGAAATCACGTTATAATTCCTTGATTATATGTGTTTGGGGACTTTCCCTTTGAAATTACCCCAAAATACCCTAGCAATTTTATCTTCAGGATGCATGTCTGACCCTATTGTTCAATATTTTGATTGATAGTAGTAAACATAGAGAGTTAGGGGGCTCTTGACTTGGTTTGGTTGGGCCATTAGATCCCTAACATCTACTAGGAAGAACCCCCCTTGAGTTGGAGGAGAGCTAGCCCGAAGTGAAAAGAGGTTGGTGAGGTGACAATGGGGCTATTGAATTACACATGGTATCACACTTTAGCTTTAGGACTTTGTCTTGAGAAGTGCGAGATTTTGCTATATCAATTCTCAAATTGTTTACAACACTATTGTTAAGAACTAATAAGAAGTGATGTTGAGGGGTTTTTGGGTATAAGAAACAATACCATTTAAAAACTAGGGTTCTCTGTCCTTGGCATTCCTTCACCTGGGCCTAGGGGCACACTAGAATAATTTCACACTAAACCATGCAAACTTAAAAGTAACTTAACAGATCCATAAAGTAATAATAATCATCATTCCTAATTTCCTATTGTACGATATGATGCAAATTATTCAAACATGAAGCAATGAAGACATGCAATGTCTGAATTTCAAGATTGATGAACCAATACAGGAAGTTAGAAACTACAACTTTGATTCAATACTCTGTGTCCTAACTCCAGGAAGGAATCTAGTTTGTAGGAATGAAGAGGTTGTTATCTTTACAATCCCATCCCAACATCAAATTCAGTGATAAGTTTCTATGAGTTTCTGGGTCAAGGAAACATTCACTCCACGAATGATATATTTAAGTAGGCTTCTCCTATTCTGGGAAAACACCATACCTATAATGCATTCACTTGCATGTATAAAGGGAAAGGAAAACATGTTTTCATACAACGGTGACAACGGCATCTTGGGGAAAGGTATCTTCACTTTTTATTTATGTTGTTCACCCACACCACTCTCGTGTTTTCACTAATCCTATTTTGTCATTTTTGGATTCAAATTAAGTTAAGGCATTAAGTATTTTTTGACCTTTCGGTGTAGTTTTTATAAGTGGCATGTATGGATTTTCCATTAATTCTGCACCTTTTCTCTTCATGCACATGTTTCCCTGGAAATCAAATGCATGATTTAGTCCCATACATTTAACAAGTTGTTGGATCAACTCCATTGGCAATATCATGCTTCCTATTCAATCAAAATTTATCTCAGTTAGGGTAGGTAGGAAGGTTTTCCCTTTGTATTAATAGGGCACTTCTAGCTTGCATTTTTATTATATCTTTCAAATTTAGTGTCGTTTCAATTAGGGCATGATTTTTTGCAACTTTCAAGGTGAGAATGAACAAAGACAAATTTTTGTGATGGATGACTGTATATGACTCCATGGCCGGAGGAAAAGGCACTAATCTACTTCTTCAAATATCTATAGTTCTCATTCACCTCATACGGAGATGGTCCCTGATTTTGAGCCAAATGTTGCAGCAAAAAGTTCCCCCCCTCCATAATTTGATAGTCAATGGAAATTTCTTAAATTGATGATGGGGCATGATTATGGAACATTGGCACATACATATGTAATGGAATTCCAAGATCATGATATATGTTTGCATATGTTTATGGAGGTGGTGGAGAAAAAAAGAGCTCAAATAGAGCTGAAATTTTTCACATAAAAAGGATTGTGGGCTTGACTAATGGTTCCATTTAAAAAATGATATCTAGACAGAGAATAAGTGTAGCATGCAAACATGCATTGAAAATCCATATGAGTTTGCATTGTATTACTTATGATGGATTCAAATTTGGGTTTCAAAATGCCAGGTTATGGCATGATTTTGTCGAAAAACCCTTAGTTGGATTCTCATGTTGGTTTAATTTATATTTTAAGTTTGTTTTGCGGTCTTTGGGTGATAGTAACTCATGAACTAGGTTACCAATGTGTAACAATCATATTTCAAGAATAAAGTTGTGATTTTTTTATATTATTATTATTATCTATTAGGTACGAGTATTGACACCTAATGCCTGGAATTTTGACATCTTGATAGCATGGATAATTTTGAAAATGTTTCTAGTAATGTTAACATAATAACTATCATTACGTGTCTTCACTTTTGTAACCATAATAGACCTGTGATATGGACTCACACAACTTCATATGCTATGTCCCAACAAGTTCAAACTGGTTGAACCTACCTCATAGTGTGGTTATTAAGGACAATTTGCTTGGTATATAACTCGATAGCATAGACCGCGTTGCAGTTCTAAAAAGAATCCTCAAGTGTCAAAAAAACTTCATAATATGTTCTACTATAAAGCCTTTTGGGATACCTGAAATAATATATGTATCATTGATGACTTTTAAAGTATGACAAGATCCAGAGGGAAAGGAAATCAATGGAAGAGTGATCCACCAATGAGAACCTAGAATTTAGCATCGGATGAGTTAGAGTCTAGGAAATTGAAACCCTATAATTTTAATTAGTGATGAAGGACATCACATAGGTAATTATATTTTCATGTAGAATAATCTGTTAATTCAAATTTAAACTACATAATATGAAAGGCATACCATAAATTTTTCCACGTAAGTCAAAACAACCTATAAAAAGGGAAAACCTTCTTTTTCCATGGGAAATAATTTACCTTTCCTTTTTCAAGATAATCTAAATCACAAAAAATATGAACTATACTGCACACATTCTTGGATAATATGAAAGTGGAAAAGGAATACCCTACACAAGTGATGCACACATGTACATTTGAACACTAATAGATTTTTGTAGTTGAAATGCAATGCTTGTTTTCATTTAAATGTAGGGTTTTTAAAGCAGGGAGAAATAATGGCTGCCAAATTAATAAGCGTTCATTTGGGAAAAATTTAAATCTTGTATTGGGTGATGAAGATAATAGAGGGTATTTAATCTTGATTCTTGACATCTAGAGAGAACCCTACAGCCTAACACAATCCAATGGAATTGACCAAAAAAACCCAAATAGAGTCAACCCTACTATAGGAGGAAAGACCTGCAGTAAGAACTTACCATTTTGCAAGAGCTGAGGGCGAATGCTGTTGCACCAAGAGGCGAGAAGCGAATGCGGGGGTGAATGTTGATACAACGGGGGCGAGGGCGAATGTTGTTCGGTGCAAGAGCTCGGGGTGAATCTTTGTTGCACCCAGAGCTCGGGGTGAATGCGAATAGAATGATGTTAGAGGCTGAGGGGCGAAATCTTTGTTACACTTAGAGCGTAGAGCGAATCTTGTGAGCGTGATATCAGACGTTAATTTAGCACACATGTACATTTGAACACTAATATATTTTTGTAGTTGAAATGCAATGCTTGTTTTCATTTAAATGTAGGGTTTTTAAAGTAGGGAGAAATAATGGCTGCCAAATTAATAAGCGTTTCTTTGGGAAAAATTTAAATATTGTATTGGGTGATGAAGATAATAGAGGGTATTGAATCTTGATTCTTGACATCTAGAGAGAACCCTACAGCCTAACACAATCCAATGGAATTGACCAAAAAAACCCAAATAGAGTCAACCCTACTATAAGAGGAAGGGCCTGCAGTAAGAACTTACCATTTTGCAAGAGCTGAGGGTGAACGCTGTTCTGCAAGAGCTGAGGGCGAATGTTGTTCTGCAAGGGTGGAGGGTGAATGCGCGCGTGATATCAGACGTTAATGTAGCTATTGCGACGGATACGAAACAATAAAATCATTTTTATGTAGCGCGCATATAAGTTTCGTATTTTTATTTAGCGCGCATATCAGTGTCGTTATACCGACAGCGGAAAAAGCGTCGCTACTGCGACGGCTACCTCCAAACGTCGCAATTGCGACACTTAGACGTTGTGTCGTACTTGCGATGTTTGGAGGCAGTCGTCGCAATAGTGACGCTTTGGGCCATAGTGTCGCAATTGCGACGTCTTCCTCCAAACGTCACAATTGTGACACTTTGTCTAAGTGTCGGTATTGCGACACTTTTCTATAAACGTCGGCATAGCGACGGTTTCGGGCGGGATGGAAAAAATTTGGGGAAATTTTCGACACTTGGTCAAAAGCGTCGGAACCAAGTGTCAGAATTTCCGCCAAATGTAGTAGTGGTTGGTTATAGAGCAACAGAAAGAAGGCTTAAGATTATTGTAGCGTATTTCAATTGAAGGACTTCTCTTGAACATATTTATGACACTTTATGTAGTTGGAAACATTGACTCAAAACCAATTGCAGAGGCTTTTGACTAAAGAGGCAAGCATATTTCCCAACCCAACAGACACAAAGATGATTCAGTGAAAGAGTGTCATGTTCAAGAGTGACTCACATCCATTAATAGGTAAAGTACCTTGTTTTCCAAATTCCCCCAACCATTTTTGGCCAGTACCTCTTTATTTTTTACAAGCTTGAGGAGGATAACATATGCTTGATTTATAAGTTCATCCTTCAGATGAATCCTTTTGAGTGTTTTTAAGAAACCATGAGGAATGGTTCGGTCCCATCATGTTCGATGCGTCCAATGTTGTTTGATGATTTTACGAGTCCAGCAAAGGTGTAAATCAACTTCTTTTTCATGTTTAGAGATTTTGAAAAAGAGGCAGAAAAGAAAACTCCAAAATTTCCTTTGCGTAAATTTAGTCTCTTGAGTCCAAAAAGGCAGAAAATGACACCCAGGAGAATCTTTTAGTCACGCTCAATTAAAGAATTATTTTTTTGTAAATAGCCTATCTCAATCTACAAAAGGGTTAAAATTATACTGAGTAGACATATTTTCATTTACTTTAACAAGTTTTAAAAGACAAGTGCTCGACAATATTTCCATGTTTTGGGAGTTTGAAAATATCTGAAAGAGGACTCCTCTTAGAGGATTGAGTGGTATAAAAGGTAGCAACTGGTTCTGGTCATGATGGAATTGATCAAAACACGTGGAGGTCAAGAGGAAGGCTAATAAGACCACTCTTCCTAGCGGTTCCTCAGATAAGGTTAAAAACCAAGTGAAAGTGTATGATCAACAAAGTAGACGGTGATGATGGAATGAGAAAACCAAGGCTCGTATGGCAGAAACAAGCTGATAAAAATGGAAATCATGAGGGATGGGATTAGAATGCTTTCATTTTTACACAATCTTGAAACAAGGAAAAACTATGCTTAAGAATGATTTCATTTTTACACATGCTTAAAACAAATAAAAAAATATTCTTGAGATAATTTTTCATGCCCCCAACATAATGCCCAAATTCTAGAGACATGCCCTCCAATCTTGATTTCATTGACCTAAGTAGACTACTAGTTACTAATAGGAGGATGGAATGAAGGTTCATTTATGAGATCAAGTGAAAGAATTGAATCAACATTTACGAGATATAATCAAAGACTCAAGTTGGAGGGAGATTTGTTTCATTTTTTAACGAGCTTGACACAATAAAATAACTATGCTCAAGGGAACTTGTTTCATTTTTTAACAAGCTTGACACAAGAAATGAACTTTTCTCAAGGAACCTTGTTTCATTTTTTAACGAGCTTGACATAATAAAATGAACTTTTCTTTGGGACCTTGTTTTATTTTTTAACGAGCTCGACACAAGACAAAGAACTATGCTTCAGAACATTTGACATTTGCATCCCACCTTGATATGGATTTTTTTGATAGTTCAGATAACTCATACCAAGTTGTATAGTTCTAGGAAAACTCTGACATTGTTGAAAATATTGAACTTGGAAATATTGTCCTGAATAAGGGTGTTGCATGGTCATTCTATGAATAATAGGAGCTTGGGGTATTCCTTGTAACAGTTGCCCTGACGGAATTTGCGTCATTATTGGAGCAAACTTACTAATTTTCACCCTTGACATGCTATAAATGGGTTGAAATACATATACCTATCTAATAATATGACAAAGTGAGTCATTACTTGGTGGGGTGTCCGTGACAACATGATAAATGTCCCCTTGTTTAACAGGATCTAAAGAAGAAAGAAGAACATGAGCGGTATGAACTTCACTCTTAATGGGAAAAGTATGATAAAATGAAGGTGGAATCGAGTCGACCATTTTATCAACCAATGGTTGGTTGGGAAAAAAATCATGGGATTCATGTTCAAAGAGAGTAGGATATATTGAATTCAAATCAATCACTTCATCAACTAGTGGAGGATTGGAAGGAAGATTCTGGTAACCAGTTGGAAGTCGTGGCTGAGAAGCTGTAAGTTTTTCCAACACTTTTGAGGCTTCATCCATATAAGGAAAAATTTGAATAGGATGATTCCCTTCACATAACCTACATGGAAACTTAAATTTATCATTTTTCCCATGGAAATTACTATCACTAGTTGATGGTTTATCACCAACATGATCTCTAGATGCTAACGACAAAGGATGATGTGAGCTTGTGAACCACACTTCTAAGGTTTAGTTAAAAATACTCGGAAGGATTCATCCAAAGGATGAAATTATAGATGAAGCATATGTTATCCTCCTCAATATTATCAAATATAAAGAGATACCCACCAGAAATGGTTGGGTAAATTGGGAAAACATGGTACTTTACTTATTAATGGTAGCGAGTCGCTCTTGAACATGACACTCTTTTACTTCATATTTGTGACTGTTGGGTTGGGAAATATGCTTGTCTCTTTGGTTAATCACACCATATTAAAAGGATATACAATCAGGTTTGATTCAATGATATGAACTCCATAAAGTGTTGCCGATATGTTCAAGAGAAGTCCTTAATTGACATTTGTTGAAAAATGCAGCAAGAAATTATCAATTTGATTTTTCCTTGATTAAATTGTGAAAATTAGAATTTTCACATCAGCAAAAAACTTGGATGATGTTACTTATGTGGCATGGCTTGTGTCACAATCTAATCAAAAAATTCGAGTCGCAGGAGTTAGAGTTTAGTTCATCATGTGTGATTTCTAATTTGTAGCAATCAAGGTTAGTTATCTAAGGTTATTTTCAGTTAAACTAAGTTCCAAATTTTGGAGGAAATAATGGAAGGTGAGTTAATCAGTGGGACTTCATTCAAACTCAATGATCATCTAGTTAACTGATAAATCAAGCCAAAATAGCTAGTGCACATAGAGAATTCGAGTTTCCCAGGCTTGGTGGATATTCCAAGGCAATGTAACATCAATGTAGACTAGTCTTTAGTGTATAGGTGTTGCATACAGTTAGAGGATCAACCTAAAGGAATTTCACAATAAATTTTAGGAATTTCCAAAATAATAGGGGCCTAATTCCTCAAGGAACATCGTAAGGAAATAAGAGCTCAAGCAGAGGCTAAAATTGACTAAGTTGGGCCAGATCCTTTCAATGAACAAAGAGATAGCTTATGCACTTGCACGTTGTGCTTAGTTGAGAAAATAAATTGTAATACATCTCTATTCTTCTGATTAGTGCAAGCGACATTGGGATTTTAGTAGTTTTCTTTCCATAGGAAAAATAATTGTTACGTGTGTGATTTATTATTGCATGTCTAAAATTCTTGTTCTAGATTGTGAATTACTTTCCACAAATTAGAATAGTAGCTTTTTGTATTGTGATGTTGATTAAATATTCATGATAAGTTGCAAATCTACATCATAATTTCTACATGGTATCACAACAAGATTCACATTAGAGAAGGAATTTCGAAGATGTTTCTCATGAGGTTCAAATTTGGAGTTCAGTGTAGTAGGACCTCTTCAGAGCTAAGAAAATGGAATTCATTGGATTGAGGCTAGAGTATGACTTGGAAGGCACCTATAATTTTGTTGCATTGAAGGATCACATGGAAGCGGTATTGGATGACAATGGATTGCTAGAATACATCAAGAAAAATGTTTCACAACCACCAGAACCTGATGCAAAAAACAATGCTCAGTGGAAGAAATATGTAGATAAGGCGAGGAGAATAATATTGGAGGGAGTACGGGATCACATTGTCTCAAATATCCACGAAAAAGAAACTCTGTTCCAATGTGGAAAGAATTCACATAATTGTTCGATAATAATAGTGACAACAGGAAGCTGATGCTCAAGGATAAACTTCGAAGTATCAAGATGAAAAATAATGACAAAATTCCACAATATTTGAGTAGGTTCACAAAATGTCATGATGAAATTGGTAGGTTTGGGGTTAATGTCCCTGAAGAAGACTAGGTAAGCCTAGCCCTTCTAGGCCTTTCTAAGAGCTGGAATAGTTATCAAGATTCGATGAATGGGAGGGATAAACTACTGAATTGGGATTGCTTATGGTCCAATTTGGTACAAGAGGAAATAAGGTGGAACACCATATATGGGACTTCATCCAAGGGTGAGGATGAAGAAAAAAATGCATTATATGGAAAGGAAAAGAAGGGAAAAGGGAAGAAATATCAATCCAAACCAGAATCCAATAAAGAGAGAAATAAGAAAGATTTGCCAAAAATTAAATGCTTCCATTGTCATGAATTTGGGCACTATTCCACAAAGTCTCCACACAAGAAGGTAAGCAAGAATGACTCAGGAGGATCAACAAGTGAAGCCTTAGATTCAAAGTTAGAGGTTGAATTTACTCTCATTGCATATATGGCCAACACAGTGATGGGAAGCATGTGGTACTTGGACTCAAGTGCATCGTTCCACATGATAGGATGTAGAGACTTTTTTATTGACCTGGAAGAAAAATATTTTCATATGCACATAGAGATGGGGGACGACAGAAGGTATAGCTTGACCGAAGTTGGTACAGTGACCTTTTAGAGTGAGTTGGGCTCCCCCCTCAAGCTCAAGGATGTCATGTTCATTTTGTGCCTAAATAAAAATCTCGCCTCTGTTGCAGTTTTGGAAGACACATAGCCACAAGACAAGTGAAGCAGATCATAGTTAATGTGAAGAACCTGTATAAGATAGACGTAGAATGTTGTGTTGCATTAATCACTAAGGTAGAGAAGGTTCAGATCCACGATGTCAGTGAACTTTGGCATAAATGAATTGGCCATTTTCATCACGACGTCTTGAAGATCATGCAACAGATAACCACAAGCCTCCCCAAAGGAACAATTGAGAAACATGATGTATGCAAAGGATTTACTTTGAGGAAGCACACAAAGTCCACATTCCATGAGTGGGACAAAAAAGCACATGCGATCCTTGAAAGGATCCGCTCTAATGCCTGTGGACCTTTCTCGACAGCCTCCACTGCCAAACTAAAATATTTTGTCATTTTTATTGATGACTTCTCACACAAGTGCAAGATCTTCTTCATGTAGAAGGAGGAGACATTCTCCAAGTTCGTTGAATTCAAGGCACTAGTTGAGAAAGAAACTGGAAAGAAGGTGAAGGCTCTCAGGAGCGATAATAGAGGTGAGTACATGTTGAATGAATTTAAAAATTTCTAGGCAAAATAAGGCATTTGAAGAGAGTTGACAACACCCCACAACCCATAGTAGAATGGTGTGGCTGAGAGAAATAATCATAACATTTTGGGAGAAACGAGGGTGATGTTGCATGACCAAGGCCTATCTCTGCATTTATGGGCTGAGGCATGCAACACAACAGTCTATTTGTAGAACCAAATTCCTGATCGGATTCTAGGCATGATTACACCAGAGGAGACTTTCTTGGGGAGAAAATGGGGTCTGTCAGACTTTAGGATTTTTGGAGCCTCTGTATACTACCATGTCTCTAAGGAATCAATGAATAATCTAGAGTTGAAGACATATTTGGGGGTATTTTTGGGATACATAGAAACTACACACAAATACCATTTGCTCTTTCCATCCCTCAGGATGAAATTTGTGCGAAGGGATGTAAAATTTTATGAGGAGAAATCGATGTGGTGCTCTCTTGAGAGGGAGCTTTAGATCCCACTAGAAGAGGAACTTTTAGCTCCAAAGGAGGAAACTTAAGAACTTGTGGAGAAACCAAAAATTGAGGAGCAAAGAGTGGAGATCACCACTCAAGAAGAACCATATAAAGAAGGCAGGACAAGGACCAAGGAAGCTGAGAGACTTGTGTAGGATGTGAGGGAGAATGTGGGTTCTCCTTCAAAGGTGCACATGAAAAGACAGTCACTAGATCAGTACACTTTCTACATGGATCTAATGACTGATCTTGTAGAGACTGAGCCATCCTCTTTCGAGGAAGAAATAGAGAAACATTTATGGGTTGATGTAATGGTGGAGGAATACAAATCCATTGTAAATAAAAGTGTTTGGGAAGTGGTCCCAAGACCAACAAATAAATTAGTTGTGGGTTTGCAATGGATATTCAAGGTAAAGAAGGCATTATACAGAAGCATATAGAAGTAAAAGGACATATTTGTGGCCAAGGGGTACTCTCAAGTTGAAGGGATTGACTATGAGGAGACCTTTGCTCCTATAGCAAGGTACTCATCCATCAAATCAATTCTTGCTCTGGCTGCGTAGATGGGTTGGAAGATCCACCTGATGGATGTAAAAACAACATTACTCAATGGAGTTACTAAGGAGGAGGTGTACATCGAGCAACCAAAATGCTTTGAGACTTTTGATCGGGAGTGTCATGTATGCGGACTCAAGTGAGTGTTGTACAGTCTCAAACAAGCACCCCGTGCTTGGTACACTAGGATCGATTGATATCTAACCGGTTCAGGATTCACTAAAAGTGAAGCGGATGCAAACCTATATCATATTTTGGTAGAAGGTAAATTTTTTATTATTGTCTTATATGTTGATGACTTGATTTTAACTAGTGATGAGAAATTTATCATATCTTGCAAGGAGTACCTCACAAGAGAATTTGAAATGAAGGACATGGGTCTCATGCACTACTTCCTTGGATTGGAAGTATGGCAAGGCGACGGGGAACTATTTTCCTCTCAAGGAAATTATGCAAATGAGGTACTACAAAGGTTCTGCATGGAGAGTTGCAAACCCATGGAGACACCTCTAGCGACCAACAAGAGGAAGGGGGATTTCCACTTCAGGTGAATAGGTGGATGCTACTATTTATCAATAGTTGGTGGGTTCACTCATGTATCTTGTGAACACATGACCATATATGTGCTATGTAGTCAACCATCTAAGCCAAGCTATGGTTAGTCCAACCAAATTATTTTGGATGTTAGGTAAGCATATTCTACAGTACCTCAGAGGCACTACAAAGTTTGGAATATGGTTCAAACAGAGAGAGGGAGTGAAGCAATGTGGATTCATAGATGCAAATTGCGCAGGGAATCCATCAGACCGAAAGAGTACATTAGGTGGAATTTTCAGTGTTGAGTCCGCAGTGGTTTCCTGATACAACATGAAGCAAAAATATGTGGTACTCAGCTTGGAAGAAGAAAAATACATGGTTGCAAGTCAAGAAACATGTGAAGTGATCTGGATGAGAAAGATACTTGTTGAATTGTTTGGTCAAATTATGAATCCAAATGTGATCTACTATGATAATAAAAGTTCAATCAAGATCTTTGAGAATCTTGTTTTTCACGATCGATCCAAGCATATAGATATCCAGTATCACCATTTGTAGGACTGTGGGCAGAGGCAGATAATGATGTTGCAATACATTCTGATAGAGGAATAAGATGCTAAGAATTTTGAAAAAGTCCTTGTGAAGAGGGAAGTTCGAGTTCCACATGTACATGATAGGGGTGGTTGATAATCAATTTCTTGCTAAGAGGGATTGTTGAAAAATGCAGCAAGAAATTCTCAATTTGATTTTTCCTTGATAAAATTGATAAAATTTGAATTTCCACATCAACAGAAAACTTGGATGATGTTAACTTGTGTGACATGGAATTTTTCACCCACTTTACATAGAAAATTTGAGTTGTAGTAGTTATATTTTAGTTCAACATGTGTGAGTGCTAATTTGTAGAAATCAAGGTTAGTTATCTAAGGTTGTTTTCAATTAAAATAGTTATAACTTTTGGAGGAACTAGTGGAATGTCAATTAAGCAATGGGACTTCAGTCAAACTCAGTGAGAATCTAGTTAACTCATCAATCATCCCAAAATAGCTGGTTTATGTAGATAATTCGAGTTCCCTAGGCTTTCTAGAGATTCCAAGGCAATGTAACATCGATTGTAGACTAGTATTGAGTGTACAAATGTTGCATGCAGTCACATGATCAACCTAAAGGAATTGTGCAATCAATTTTAGGAATTTCAAAAATAATAGGGGCCTAATTCCTCAAGTAAGAATGAAAGGAAATAGGAGCTCAATAAAAGGCATAAATCAACTAATTCCAGGTCAGAGCCTTTCAGTGAGAAAAGAGTTAGGTTATGCACTTGCAAATTGTGGTTAATTGAGCAAAGAAATTGTAATACATATCTATTCTTATGATTTAATGCAAGCAGACATTGAGGATTTTAGAAGTTTTCTTTCCCAAGAAAAATACTTGTTGCATGTGTGTCATTTCTTATTGCATGTATAAAATTCTTGTTCTATATTATGAATTACTTTTCGTAGAGAAGTAGAGCAGGTTTGTGTCTTGTGATTTTAATTAAAACTTCATGAGAAGTTGAAAATATACATCATAATTTCTACAACATATGCTACAATACTCTTAATCCTTCTTTCATGTCCGTTTCTCCTGAGCCAGGTCTGCATCAAAATCATTTTATCTCAAATCTTGATACCCATTTTGTGTCGTTGATGCGGGATACATCAAGGCCCTCATGCGATGGGTCACTGAATCTTGTCGACATCAACTCATTATCCAGGAAGCTGACTTAGAAAATTCCTTTAGTACCTTGGATATTGCAAAAATAAATGGAAATTTTCCTCGCTCTCGACAATAGGTCCTCATAATTTCCCTTCGACCAAAATATTTTTTGTGGTATTCGACTTCAACTCATCCATTTGTTCCACATAGATTGTACTATAGTACATTGAGATCCATTAACATTATCGGTGGTTTCTCTCGTGTATGTTAAAAACTTACAACATTGGTTGGTAATCATATGGTGTCTGCCATGTTCAACTCCAGCTCATTTATTCACATGGAGAGACTCATACTAGCGAGTGACGAGGTAGAAGACCTCAGATCTAGTTCCATCTATCCGGGCTGCGATTTTAGGAATCATGCTAGATCACAAAGCATGATGGCTATGATCATCCAAATATTCATCCAATCATGGGTCCACATTATGTCACTAGTGGACAAGACTTATTGATCATTGCAGATTTAATATTGGATTATATGCTGAACATGGATATTCCTTCCTCAACGATTATATCATGATGATTATATGTATTGTAACATATGATGATCTCGAAATATTTGTTCTTGATCCAAACTTGTCACAAGGTAAAGCACTTCAGTCCTCAACCACTGCTTTTGACTTTGTACTTTAGGGGAAAATCTGTTACAGTTCATTTTTTCACATTCGCTCAAAAGGCCTGAAAACTAGATCAATAAACACCCTTGAACACTTTGTCATTAACTCTTTGCAAATACCCAAGCATCTCCTCTCCAAAAAGTCTGAGTTTATGAGACAATCAACCTAAAAACCATGTTTTTAGCCCGAGTGCATCCTGCATAACAGGCCACATCCTACATAACAGGCCACCTACATTGGGTGAAAGTTTCATCCCTGAACACTAGCACTAATCAAAACATGTTTCACTCCTTTGCAGGTGCACTGATTCTAGAATTTTGGGAAAATTAAAAGATATTTTCGAATCTTATCCTTCTAGAAGCTTCCAAGGTGGTTTTAACTATTTACCATGGAAAAAGATCTCGAATTCCTATCTGATCTTACTCTGGTGGTCTTATCTCTTATCCCTTGAGCTTATCCTCCATCATTAGTGGATCTCAAGTTTAGATTGGTAAATCCTTAACTACCATGTTTAACCTATATATTTACTGCTTCCCATGGAGTCTGTGTTGGCTTTTGGAGATTTCTAGTGCCCTGATGCTACTGCTTTGAGCTTAAGGAATCATTATCCATTTTCCTTAGGGTTGAGTGTGAAAGTTTGCTTTGTGGCAAGAAAGGACATGAAAATTGGGGAGACATCTAAAAATTCAACTTCTATATATGGTTGTAACTCTATTTTTTTTTTCTTTTACAAATTCAGTTATTGTGATATCTATTCCAAAAAGAAAAGGAGCATGCCCCCATTATAGGGAGGGTTTAAAGAGGAGAAGGCTTAAATATATAAGTGTGGGAGCACAGTCCCAGTAACCTAAAGGCTTCTTTCCAAAATTTCCTGAATTTCCTACTACGTTTTGGCATACTGCCTTACAAACTGAAAAAGTAGAGAAACACATTTACATAGCATAATGGAAAAGGATTGATATATGTCGAGTGAAGATCCTTCTTTGTATTTCGAGATCTATTAGATATTGATTAGAGCATTTGTTGCTGTCATTAGGGGAATTTTGAGGTCTAAAATGGGCCTCCTAAGGAAATTATAAAATAATAGTAGAAATAATAAAATAAGATTAGTTTACATCATCAAAGTTTAGAGGGAAAAAAAACTACTTTTTCAACTCATATTTTGAACTTATCTCCTTATGGGTTTACTCAAATTTCGAGCGGGAACACTCGTTGCATGCATAATTTGTTTCCTCATCCAAGGAGTACCCATGTTGCATAATTTTGATGGACCCTTCTACATGAAAAATTAGAAATACATGAAAAATCTAATTACGATCACGTTTTTTCATGTATTTCTCATTTTTTGTGTAGTAGGGTCCATCAGAAGTAATTAACATGGGTACTCCTTGGATGAGGAACTAAATTTTACAACCAACGAGTACTCCCACTAGAAATTTGAGTTAAACCTTAGGGAGATAAGTTGAACATATGAGATGAAAAAGTAGTTTTATTATTTTATTATTTTTTAATATTTTTAATTTTTTACTCCAAAAATGGTGAATCATCCCCCATGGTTGACATCATCATATTGAATCCTATTGGTTCTTATAAAATTTATTTTGGTTGTACATTTTTCTTAGGAGGCCCATTTTAGACCTCAAAATTACCCTAATGGTTGTGCCCTTGTTGTGCCCTTTGTATAATGCCTTGATGATTAGAGCATTTGTAGATAGCAAATATTTCTTCATTCTATCCCTCAAGCTGCCTATGCAAGGCCAAATTCTATGATCTTACCTGAAAATTCAATTCTTGTATTGTCTCTCTTACTTTGTCCATCATGTATTTTTTGGCTCTGCTCAAGATGCATCTCTCATTTTGAGAGGTTCTTTCTATTGAGTTCATATCCATTGCTGGTTGCTAAGGAGACTTCTGGTCGATCTGTTGATGATGAGAGGTAGAATGATGATCCTTATGTGCGTTGGAGACAAAGAGATTTGGTTGTGCTTCTAGATGCACTCTGATGGCTAGGTTAAGGACTGTGCCGAGAATGCATAGCTATGCTGTTGATTGGAGGATCTCGCACCTCTTGAGGAGAACAACTATAAATTCAAAAAAATGAAGGATGACAGTTAGGGAGGCTTTGGAAAGAGATCCGAAGGGCTACAAAGAGAGACAACTTAGCAGAGAGAGCGAGAAGGAAGAAGAAAATGAAGCCAAAGTGAAGTTGATGGAGAAGAAGGGATAGTAAGCATTTGGATGAAGAACAACTGGGCTCAAAGGAGAAGCTTGAGATAGAGCGCACTTATTGTTATATGAGTGGGCAAGAGGATGGAGAGCTGAGAGCGTAAAGGATGGAGAGGGGTGGGTTCGAGGGAGGATGTAAGGGGCAGAAAACGCGGAGAGAAATGAGCATTCGAGCTTACTAGGGAGCATAGTCTTGACAACGATCAAGCATGACAGGAAGAGGGAGATGGATCAAGCCCGATCTGGAGGAGCTTGCACTGATATGCTTAAAAACAAAAAATCATAGTGGATAGAGTCGATGGGAGAAGGATCGAGCCCAATAGAGAGGAATAAGCCAAGGTCGGTGCTATTGAAAGGAGAGAAGATGAAAGAGATGAGGGGGATTAATTCATTGGCTCGACAAGAACTGTCAGGCTTGAGTATAGCGTTGCAGGAAGGACCATAATTATGTCAAGTTTGAGAAGGATCATTGTTCAAACTAGAGTCCCTGCAAATATTTTTTTTCAAAAGCCTCTTGCTGTTATGATGAGACTCTGATAGGGGAGGGAAGCAGACCTTTCTAAGGTATTGGGTTGAAAGATACCTCATTTTGGATTCTTGTTTCTCCTACAAGCTGAGCTATTTCCCAGTTGGTCTAGTGATCTGCACTGCTATTATTTTCTCGCAGTATGTGTTTGAAAGTGACACTACCCAGATCTATCATATTTTGCCTAATTCTGTTGACTATTCAGCCCATTGCTGCATTTGGAGGAGTTCTCAAGTTGAGAATGGCTTGAATAATTATAACTGAGTCTCCTGTGATTATTGGATTCTATATTTTCCTTTTTTTGAGGATCATTGTACCCATCAGTAAACTATATGCTTCGGCCTCGTTGTTGGAGGTTTTTCCTAATCTCCATTCATAGGTGACAGGATTATTTCCACTCGGATATAAGAGAATGCCCCCTGCACTTGCTATGCCCGGATTTTTTTTTCATGCCTCGTCAAAGAGGAGGAAATGCTAGTTCAATTTTTTCATAAAAAAAATGAAATCATCCTTTTTTAATATTATTTCCAATTTTGGATGGGAGTTTTTATTTTGGTACTACTTGTCCTGGTGCTTCTACCTATTGCAAAGCTTATCCATATCATCTCTTCCTGCTGGAGCTGGATGATGTCAATTGCTCTCAATCCTTTCATGTTTAAAAATTTTGTTGTGAGCCCCCATGGCTTTGACAGAGCTCTGCCAACATTTGGAGATTCACTTTTGAATATTTGTTGATTTCTGGATAACCAGATCTTCCAGTAGAGGAAGGATGTATGGCTTCCCCAAGATACTTTAATGGTGTGCTTATACTTTAGAGAGTAGGGATAAGTTTTTTTTCCAATCTATGAAGAAGTCATTAAAAGTGCTTGGGAAATTTAGGTTGATTTCCAATGGGATCGCTAGCAAGTTCCAAAATTATTTCACAAAGGGACAATCAAGGAAAAGGTGCCAACTGCTTTCTTCATCATTCAGATGGCATGGGACATCTTGAGGGACCCAAAAATCCTTTCCTTTTGAGGTTGTCTAATGTAAGGAATTTACATTTTAAAATAGTCCAAATAAATATTTTAACTTTGGGAAAACTTTCAACTTTCCATATTGACTTCCATGGTGCCAAATCTTGATTATTTTTCCATTCTTGAATGGTCATATACCCTGATGTGAATGAGTAATATCCTCCACTTGGGTCCCAAATGAAGGTGTCTTGGGCCTCCTAATTAGTTGGAGTTGCTCCCTTAAGTTGGATGACTAAGGAATCCCATTTACTTTTTAAGTTGTGTGGCAAGTTGGGTATGTGACAATCCACCCAATTTCTGTTCTTCCAACGAGAGATAGAGTGCAAGGTGATCAACCCCTTAGCGCTCATCCACATTTTTAAATCATGGAGATCTATATAGGAGGAATTTGGAGAATTCCCGATTATTCTATCATCCCATAGTAGAACACTTATTTTGTTTCCATGGAGCTTATAGGTATGATTTATGATGATGGGAAGGACTTTTTTAACAAGCTTCCAGACCTGCAAGCATGGTCTAGTTGGAACACTTCCATCTAGGAGAAGATTTAGGTGTTGATTCATATATTTTGAGGCCAGGAATTGTTTTCACCAACAATATTTCCCAGTGATAAGTCTCCAAACAATTTTTTCCCCAAGGGCTGCATTCATAATTCGAGGTGATCTAATAGATAGGCCTCCATTTTCGTAGTGAAGTGTTACCTGATCCCATTTTACCAAACTAAAATTTTTGGTTTCAGTCTTTTCGCCTTGCCACAAAAATCCTCTTATTATTATCTCTATTTTTTTGTGGGTGCTGACCGTGCCAAGATTTCTACATATTAGTAAATTGGCATCACTGTGAGAATGACTTTGATCAGAATCACTCTACCCGCTAAATTTAGCCATTACATTCCCCAAATTTGAATTTTTTTCCTCATTTTTTCAATTTGGGTACTCCATAGTTTTTCCTTCATATTTTCTTTTGATATAGGGAGTCCTAGTTAATGGAAATGTCTCCAATTTGCTTGTGATGGAATCTCTAAAATATGAGATATTCTTTGTAGGGTGCGAGGGGGCACATTCCAGCCATATATTTGAAATTTTGCATTATTTTGTAGCCCACCTGAGGCCTCCATGAATTTATCCAACACTTTTTTAAACCTTCTAGGATAATGCATGATGCCCCACCCATCAACATTGTGTCATCAACAAACGTGGAGTGATTGTTGCTTTTAACACCATGGTAGATGTGAAGGCTGGGTAGCAATCTCTCTCTCCTGCTCTTCTCCAAAGACAGACTTAAAGAATCTTCCATTATTATATATAGAAATGGAGATAGGGTACAAGCTTGTCTCAACCCTCGGGAGCTCTGAAAAAATTCACTTGGCCTTCTGCTTATCAGAGGGGCTATCCAAGGTCCCACAATGCATGCTCTGATGACTTCAATTATCTCATTTGAGAAACCAAATTTCTTGCGGAAAACATTTAGGTAGGTTAATCTTACTCAATCAAATGCATTCAACATGTCCAACTTTATGATAATTCCTTTCTCTTTCTTTAACATACTTGAATGCAATCAACACATTGTCAAGGATCTGTCTATTTGGCACAAAAACAACTTAGTTTTCCGATATAATTTGAGGAAGAAGTTATTTATTTGTTTGGATATGATATTTGTGATTATTTTATAAGAATATTTTCACAATGAAATAGGCCGGAATCGATTGAAGGAGGAAGGCCTTGCATCTTTCAGAATTAGAGCCAGGTAAGATGAATTAGTGAATCCACCCAACTTTTTTTCCTTGAATGCATTCCTTATCATTCTAGTTAGGTCCTTCTTGATTATATTCCAATTTTGTCTATAGAAAGAAATTGAAAAACCATCAGGACCTAGTGCCTTGTCCGGGTGAAGACTCCAAACAACCTATTTGATTTTATCTTCTTCAACTTCTTGTATGAGCTCCATATTTTGATCAATGCTTATCTCTTTGGGAACATGTTGTATAAAGGTCTCATAATCTTCATTTTCTCCACTTGTTGTTAGGAGGATTTTAAAATGTTTATATGCTTATTGTTTTAAATCATTTGGGCCTCTTATCTCCCTTTCCTCAAATTGAATATTGTTAATCTAATTTCTAGTCCTTCTGATTTTCATTGAGTTGTGGAAAAATGATGTGTTTTTGTCCCTTGCTTTTAACCATAGACTTCGAGATTTTAATCTCCACACCTATTCTTCTATTATATTTTCTCTATAAATTTTCCAATAGAGAGACTTTTACTAAATTTGGTTTTCTTTGGTTTATTCCTTAGTTTCCTTTGCCTCTTGAAGTACCTCCATTTTTTTTATTAAATCAACCTTTGTTTTCTATGTTTTTTTTCAATTTTCCCTGGCCCAAAGTTTCAATTCCTTTCTCAATTTTTTTAATTTTGTCTCCCACACAAAATAAGGAGAAACAATGACTCTTTGAAACCACACTTCTGTAATTAATTTTTGCAGATCCTCATTGATGTTCCATGTTGGGTAGTATATAAAAGGAATGGGACCTTGGTTTCCAAAATTCCCAAGAGAGATAACCACTGACTTGTGATCATATGTTGTTGTATGAATAATCCTTGACAATGTTGAGGTGTAATTGGATAAAATGTTGTCCTGAACGAGAATGCAGTCTAGTCTTTCCTATATGTTGCTGAAGCATATTCTCTTGTTGTTCCATGTGTACTTTCCATTATTGAGAGGGTTGTCAAAATGCTTATATGTTTCCATTATATTTTCTATTTCATCCCTTCATGGGTCTACGTGGTACACTCCTCCAAATTTCTCATCCACATTTAGAACTAGATTGATATCACCTCCCAATATTACTTTTTTTTTTGGGAATTAGTTAGGGTCTCTTTAACAGTGTTCCAACATTGTTATTTCTGCCTATAATGGTTTGGTGCATATATGATGACCACACAGTATTGCTCATTGGTGGCTATATCTTTTAAGTATGTTCTGATCCAATGCTTCTCTTTTTTGGCTGAAGTAGCTCCCATTTTCCTTTTCTCCATAGAGTACATATGCCCCCCCCCTCCCCGAGGCCCCCTGAGCTTGTTGAGATGTTCCTTCATAGTTTTTTTATTTTTTAATCATAATTTCAGATTCTTGGGCACTAGTTTTGGTCTCCTGTAGCATTAGTATGTCTGGGATTTCCATTGCTAATATATCTTTTGTTGCATTGATTTTCGTTGATGTCCCCAAACCAAGGAAATTCCAGGAAACGTCAATTATTATTTATTTCGATTGGGTGCTAAGGGACCTTTCCCTCTTTGGTGATGTTGGATTTTATCCTTATTTCCAAGATTTTCCCAAATAAGGAGTCCATGGGCGGCTGAGTGGCCATTTCCATTTATTTTTCTACTGCTTCATCTCTCATCTCTTTGTTGGACTTTCTTCTTGATTTTTTTTGGTGTTCTAGGGCGAGTAAAGAGTATTTTGATTGGTTCCTTGTCAATATTCGATCAATTGAGGGGGGGAGGAGGGTTATGAGGGAGATTGGGGGAAGATGGAGTGAGAAGAGGAGGGAGAGAATGGTGAGGGGAGGGGAGGGGGGGGAAAAGGTAAGAATTGGAAGGTATTAAATAGGACCAAAAGGGTTGGAAATAGGGAGAGAGGAGAGAGTAAGAGGAGGGTTGAGAGGAGGAGCCAAGGAGGGAGGAGGGAAAGATTGGGAGGGAACTAGAGGTTGGGTTGGGGGGGAGGGGGGGGGGGGTCGTTAGTTGCTTTTTTATTTTTTACTTGTTCCCATTTTGCTTCTGGAGCTTCTACATCTTCATTTTCTTGTTTTTTTGAGCACCCATTTTCATATTGACCATATTCATGACATAACTTGCATTTAAACGATATATGCTCATAGTCCAACTGTTGTATGTGCATCCATTTGTCTACTTTTATCTTCAATGCCTCCGGTAAGCCTTTTCCTAGGTTGAATTCGACACATATACTCGCACAGGTGTGCATGTTCTCCTTTGGCTCGCATCTGTCAATATATTTGCCCACAACATTAATTGTTTCCCTAACTAATATTTCACCCCAATAGTGGAGGGGGGGATGAGGAAGTCTGACCCAAACAGGGAATGCGCTTGGCACGTCCATGTTGAAAATGCAGCAAGATGATGGAGCTTAGTGAAATGAAGTCGCCTTCACTAAGTGGGCCCGCAGGCAAATTCTGGCGCAAAATCTATTTTTAGACTGTGTCTATTTTTAGACATATGGAGCATGGTTCGGGGATTCCAGTTTGAGATTCTTGAAGTATGTGTCATGTTGGTAAAAATAGATGAGACTCTATTTTTGAGGTCAAAGAGGTCGAAGTCTATTTTTAGACTGCCTCTCCTTAAAACGGGGAAGTCAAATATTATTTACCCTTAATAATATTTAGACTATAAACAGCAGTTTACTCTCTTGGAGCACTTCAGTTCGAGCTACAGAGGTGGCTCATGCATCTGACAGAGGAATCACGTGGTTCCTAGGGTTTGATGGCATCTTGCATGGTTGACTTCAGTTGGACTTCAGTGGCAGAAGTTTTGGAGGAGTTAATGGGACAGATAGTGGAGTTGTGTTCTGTTTATTTTAGTTGAACTAGTTGAGATTAGTTTAACTAGCTAATCAATTAGTTATGAGTGGAGTGAATTAAATATTATTTAATTCATTAATAAGTAACTCATTATTCAACTCAAGAACACATCAGTTCACTACAGTGCATGATCAGTTCAGTGGAGACCAGTGAAAGAGATAGATGAAAGGGTGGAGTTAGCTATCAGTTGTGACTATACTGTTGCTATTTGCAACACACAGATAGGTGGAGTAAGCCCATGAGGATTGCACAGTTCAGGCTGGTGGTTTATCTATATAAAGAGGCCATCCCATAGCATTGAAACACGCAATAGAGGCAAGGAAATTGGCGGTGAGTTTTGAACCAGTGACCTGTTCAAAACTGAGCTAGATTGTGAGTAACTGTATGAGAAAGTACTGAGTACTTGTGAGGAGTATTGTACTAAGTTTGTTACTTGATATCTCCATTATAATATACACAATAGCTGCAGGGTTTTCAGCTATAAGCTTTCCCCATACATACTGTGTTAATGTGTATGATGATTTGATGTGTTATCGCTTGATTTTATTTCCGCATGTGTGATGATCTGAGTTGATCTGAGTGGAAGAGATTATGTGTTGTGTATGAAGTTGAAATAGTAGGTGACCAGGATAGTCTCGGTGGATAATTATTTATTATTCAGCAAATTTCTACAGTCCATTTCAAGGTCAAAATTTGGCGTCCATCTATTTAGATAGAGCCCTCGCATGTCCATGAAATATGGGTAATTTCTGAATATTAGATCTTTGTCTTCTCTTGTTTAAAAATGGAAGGTGCAATACCCTCTTCCACAAAAACTCATAGAGATTTTCCCAGTTATTGAAGAGGACCAGTTCCTCTCAAACCACTTCTGAACTGATTTGGGGGAAGGCCAGTGGCATGTGAAATGAAAAACCAAGCCGTGTTCAGAAAGGGACAATGCTGCTCTGTTAGGGAGGGAAGGAGGGAGGATGATCTAAGGAATTTCATCTAGTTTCTTCAAAATTTTTGATATGGAGGGTCTAGTCCTTGGGGGACCCATGAAGGAGATTAGTGATGCGAATGCATCTACAGTTTCGTCCTAAGCAGAGGCAGATGATTTAGGGGGAGGATCCTTGTCTGGCGGAGGGTCCAGAGGTTCCATTAAAGGTAGCAGGAGGCTGCACCAGTTGGGAAGAAATAGTAGAGGATGAGGGACAAAGGCCTTCAGCGCATGCACGCAGGAGAGATTCAAATCGCCGCAGAGCAGCTTTCCGCGCACAACAAAAAATTTGTAACTCTCTATTTGTTAATACAAAAAGCACTCTATTTTCCTATACTTGTGTCATGTTGACGTTAATGTATTTCAATGCCATGTTAATCATTGAATAAAGATATTGGATTATGCTATATGGATATTTTAGTTCCTTTGATTTCTTTAGTCATTGTTGTAAATTCCATTTATAGTGCGTGGAGATAGAATTGGAGCTTACAAGCGAAGATAAGAGGAGGACTTGCTACGAATTCGAAGTAGATCTCTTTTCTGTAATATAACCTCTCTAAGAAAAACATTGAACTTTTTTTCTCTTTGTTGTTCTAGATCAGACCACTAGATCTAGGGATTTAATTTTTTTAAGTAGAAGTGAATTTTCCATGTAACACCCTCTTTCTGGGAGAACTCTCTAATCACAAATCTTGCCTTGTATTTGAAATTCTACCATCCACTACATGCATGATTTTGTATACCCATTTGGAGGTTACTATTTAGTTTCCTTTAGGTCTCAACACAACCTCCCATACATCATTCCTCATCATCTATTGGTATTCTTCCAACATTGCATCCTTATAGACTTGTTGGCTAGCTACTTCTTCATAAGTGGAAGGTGAAAAATCAATAATATTAGTTATCAATGTTGCATAATAAGAATACCTCTTTGGTATCTTGGTTTCCCTGAAGGTTACATGTATTGTTTCATATCGTTTTGATTCCTGCAAAGTGGATCTAAGCCATGCTATCATTTTCCCGATTTTAGTAACAACAACTAGGTCCACTAGATCACTAGGCCCTTCTGGATCTTCTTGATAACCAACAAGATATTCTCAAGGACCTAGATATTATTACTTTTGGGCTTCACATTATTCATCCTCATTAGAGTCCATGACAACTTTTTTCGGATTTCTAATAGGACACATTCTCATCAAAGATCACATCCTTGCTAACTTCAACCCATTTTTGTTGTGGAACATAGATTCTATAGGCCTTTAACGATTCAGTATATCAAATAAATATTCTTTTATTTATTGAAATGTCTAACTTACTTCTCTTATATTTAGGTACATGAATATAAACAGGACAAACAAATATTCTCAAATGAACAACCTGAGGTTTCTGTCTAGTGAACATTTTTTCAGGAGTCTTGTCTTCCAAAATTCAATGAGGATTTCTATTTTGAATGTAAACAACTATCATAGATGCTTCAATCCATAAAAACATAGGCAAGTCTTAATCGTGCATCATTACCTTAACATATTCTTTGATGGTTTTGTTCTTCCTTTCAATAACTCCATTTTGTTGTGGATTGTAAGGGACTATCAACTCCCTCTTAATCCCAAATTCTTTGAAAAGAAAACAAGCTCCTTGGAGGTATATTCTCCTCCATTATCAGATCTCAAGATCTTGATTTTCTTTCCATTCAAGTTATCCACTTCAACCTTCAATTAATTAAACTTGTCAAAGACTTCATCCTTCATCTTCATGAACTAAATCCATTCCTTGTGAGAGAAATCATGAATAGGTTACATAGTACAAAGACCCTCCAAGAGATTTCAATCGTATCAGACCACATACATCAGAATGAGCTATATCCAAAATTTCTTTGGACCTACTTTCATTTCTTGCAAAGGGTTTCTACACATTCTTCTCAAACACACATCTCTTAAAAACTTCTTCATGTTCTACCTGCAAATCTAAAACACCTGAAACCATTTGTTTTAAAGAAGGAAAAGCTCTATAATGAATATATGCATATATTCTATTCCAAATCTCACATGGATTAATGTCATTATGTACTAATGCTTGAGCAGGTTGTTTCAAGAGTCTATACAAATTTTCTTCACGAAATCCAATTACTCTAGAGGAATCTATACTAGAGCCTTTAGGAAAACAAGAAATTTGGCATCAAAAAATGCTACTCTATCTCCCTTATCTTCAAAGCATGAAATTGAAACCAATTCTTTTTCAAACCTGGTACATATAATATGTTGTTGATTTGAATGTTTTCACCTGATTCCATCTCAATAAAAGTCTTCCCAACACCTTTTACTGGATGACCGTTTTTTTCTCCAAGTTCCACCTTTGAAATAATCTTCTATTCGTTAGGCTTGAGAGTTTGTCACAATCTCCCATCATGTGCCTTGAGGCACCACTATCTACTAGCCACAAATCATCGCTATTTTCAATAGAACCTGTAAGAGCGGAAAAATAGAAGACGTCTTTTGTACCTGAATCTTCTTTGTTAGCTTTCTTTATAATTTCATTCATATCTGTCATGGTAGCATGCCACATTCCCTTTATTTTTCTATCATTATATCTTTTAGGACGATCACTTCTATAATGGCCAAATTTGTGACAATGATAACATTGAACTTTTGAAATATCTCTCTTCCCTCAAGGAGAAAATATTATTTGTTTATTTATTCTTCCTTAATTTCTTATTTAGAAACCAAAATTATTTCTTCCTTCAGCATTCTTGAAACATTTTTCATATGCTCGAGAATCTCCTTCATCAGATCTTTGATTTTTTCCTTTTGATACGATCTTGAGTACAATCATTCCATAGTTCTTAAAACTTTGGGACTTCCTTTTTGGAACATATACTTGATGAAAATGAGTCCCATGAATATGGTAGACCATTAAGTGTTGTAGTCACTAAATTCTTTTCAAAAATGAATTCATTAATTGCTTGAAGCTGATCCCTTAGTTGGAAAATCCTCATGAAGTATTAAGCTATAGTATCATTTATTTTCATCTTAACATCACGATTCTTCAAACTCATAGCTTGACCAAAGTTGTTGATAGTGTATAATCCATTTAGGGTGATGGACATCATTAATAAGGTACATAATAAGGCCCATTTGGCCTTCCTTCAACCTATATTTACCTCTTTCCTCACATTTAATAACATATTTTTGACTATAATGTGATTATTAGGAAGAATAGAGGATGCTTGTCATATCTCGTGGCGTAATGTCATTAATGTGCAGGAAAAGAGTGCATTTGAGTGAATTTACTATGTAGATATATGTTGGAGGAATCTGGAGAATATGTAGGAGGCTTGCACCTTAGATTTACTCACCTAAATCTCGAATTTCTCCCTGAATTTACTCACCCATAGTTTGAAGATCCACTAAAAACTGATGCACTCAAGGATTTTGAGGATATCATGGAGCTAGATCCACCTTTTTAGAGATGTTTCGAGGGAAGAAACCTTCTTTCCATGGACACTTTTGTATAAATAATGAATCCCAAGGTATCAATATGATTCAAACTTTTGGAGCAGATAGGGACTACTAAGAGATAGGAGCTCGAGCTTATCATTTTCATTTATTTTCATCATGTACTTGAACAGTATTTTATATTAATGATAATTCTATTGTTATCCTCCATCTGATCTTGTTCTAGAGGGTTGAGTCCCCTTGGGTTAGGGCCCAACCCAAAGGATTTAGTCTCTCTCATGTGTATTTTACTTATGCATTTTCTTTCCTAGCAACATTTTCTTCCTTTCTTAACAACATTTGTTTATGAAAATTGATTGTGCAGGTTTATCTACCACCTCTCTCGTGGGAAGTATGGTTGAGGGTAATGTATTGGCAAGACAAAAATATATATTAAATTTTATTTGCAGTAGTTAGACCTCTGATTAGCCCTTTTTATTGCATCTTAGTTTTATGAAAATTAGTGATTGATTTAGTAGTTTTCTTTGAGAAAATTAAGTATAAACTCTTGTGCATGTATGCCTTATGAAAGTTTCCATATAGGTTGTATTTAAATGCAATAATTAGATTCCCAGTAAAATTCAACTCATCCTTTTTTTACTATTTTAATTATTTGCAATTTACATTGTTAACATGATTTAGTTGTTTAGAAAAGTTGTCTAACTTTATGTGGTGTGCAGGCACTACAGTTGATTTGCACAGTTGGTAGTGTCATTCACACTCCTTATCCCATCGTAATATCCATGTCTTCAACCTCAACAACTCCCTCAGGCACTGTTCACCGAGAGTACATTTATGGGTTATTTAAGGCCACCGTGTGCATTGGTTCTTGTGCAAGATGGGCCCTTGAAGTGTACTAAGATTGGAAAGGACGTCATATAACCTTAATATAATGTCCATGATCATTTACTACCTTTATAATTCCTTTTCCACCCTCAGAAAGTTCACATATCCAATCATGTAGCAAAACAGGGCAATCTTGTAGCATCCTGTAGCACCGTGTAAACTTGAACAGATTACCCACGAAGTTTTTTTTTTCCTCCTGGCCTTGAATAATGTCCCTTAGGCTCTGAAACCATGATTGAGGAAGACTAAAGACCACTTCAGACTTTCCTTTTTACAACTACAACACATTTCAACAATTAGGGTTAGTGGACAAATTTATGAATTGGATAACACAATGATGATTTTATTTATTGCCTCGTGAAGTATATACTAAACTCTGTCACTACATCTAATATCTGTAGAATGTAGTGATTAAATATTTATTACATGCTCTTTTCTTTATGCAAGGTAGATTAGGTTGGTTGTATTTGTTCTAGGCTTCTTAAGCTAGGGTTTCTATTACAAGCACTTCTATTTCCATTCCTTAGACTCGGTTTCCTTTTAATGCAACATTTACATTCTACAAATATATTAATTTTTACATACTTGCAATTAGTGTAGCCGTTACATCTCTACAAACAAGTTAGCATTTACATTTGAGCAAGTAGCATTTCCATTTTTTGCAAATAGAGTAACATTTCCATTTTTGCAAAGTAGATTAGGACTTTTCTTTCATGCGATTTCTTTCCTTGAAAATCTAGATTAAGTTGATAGAGTTCTCTCTGTATACCTTGGTATGGTCCATTGCTTCTAGATGACTTGAGTGGAGCTTAGCCTACTGTGCATATAACACTATCACTTATTAAGTTTGTTCAAACCCCTTGTTGATAATTAAAGATGGTAGCCTTGGGAGTTGCAACACTCTTGTTGCAATACTGAGGCTCACCATAGGGCATCATACATCTACTTTGAAGATTGAAGACTTGAAAGGAATCACGTGATATTTGATGGAGTCCACATTGATGCTCATGGTTGTGTCATCCTTCTCATATTTCCTTTTTCATTCACTATCTGAAGTTCAATGAACCTGCCTTTCACATACCCAAGAGATCATTCTTTTCAAGGATAAGATCAATCATTTTATTTTGTGCCCTAAAATTTGTAGCTCCTTCCAATTTGTTATCAGATTTCATAGAGGAATCCATGATCTTATATGAGAAAGTAGATTATAGATATAGGTCTTCTTAAAGAGTTATCTCTTACCAAAGCTTATTCAAGAGTGATATCTGTTGGGCCTCAAATTATGCCCATGTTTTCATCATGTAATATCACCATTCATACCCTAAAACCCTAGGTTTTTAACCCGTTCTGTACCATAATTCCATAACTTATCGTCAAATACACTCCATGGTTGGTTATCATTAGTTTTATTAGATTTTATATGATTAAATATGATTATGCCATGATTTAATAATGACAGTTTTTCTAAGTTCAATTGTCACAGGGTTCCATCGACGAAATTCTTCACAAGTCAGTAGAGTACGAAAATGTCCAATTTGGGGCTTTGACACTTTTGGCATGCTTCTAGAGAAAACAAGAGAGGTTATTGTCAAAAATACTGTTCTAATACCTTCCCAAAACTTTTATTGTACCCAGGTCACACATATGGGTATCTAGAAGGAAATCGACAAATTTTCCCAAATCTACAACAAATTTCAAACTGCCAACTTACTCCTCGATTTTCGTGCAGGTGAAGGAAAATGAAGAAATTATGGCACATGGGTTTTGGTTCCATTATAGAGAATTTATTAAAACTAAAACAATTTTCTAAAATTCATTACAGTTTCGGAGATACGCAGATGTATTTGAGGCATATTTATATAAAAATCAGGAAAATCCAGATTTTTAAAAATATCCCAAAAAACCTTGTTTTGAGTTTTCGTACCTAACAACCAAGTTCCATAATAGTAATCAAGGTTTGGGAGGCCTATTAGACCTTCAGAGCTTTGAAGGGATCAACGCAACTGCCATTGTTCCAGAATGAGCTTGATGATCCCTAAGCAACCAACTTCCATATCAACACACAATCAAGCGCAGCCTAAGGATAGGACTTGGTTGGAAGCAGTTAGTTTATGAAGAGAAAATATGTACTTGAAATTAGATTTATAAGGTTAATATTACCGTAGATATATGGGTTTTCCCTGTAATAAAATCTTTGTTATTTTATGTATAACAATATCGCTTATAAAGGCCAACACAGGGATAGTTTGGAGGGGCATTGGAGATTATCAATTGTTGAATGTAAGATTTGAGCTGTTTTCAAACCTTTTTATTTTTAATTGAAGATTCCTATTCCAGTTAAGACGATGGTCATGTGTTGATTCAAATCATTGCGAGTACAGTTACAATGAGTTTTTGATTTGAACGCCTTAGATTTCCTTTCCTCTGCAAGTTTTTTAGCTCATCCAAGTGTGGCAGGTCCCACCACAACCTGGGATCAAGCTCCCTATTAATTTGTAGATATCTATTATGTGATTTCATTTGATTTTTCATTCCAACAACGTGTGGATTTGTTAAATATCATGATTTGATTTCACAACCCTACCTGGCATCAGATTTCTTCGAATTTGTTATAGTCATAGCATCGTGTGCTTGAATAATTTCACAGAGCAGTACTTTGTTTCTCATAAGTGCCGTGTTGTTTTGAAAACCACTATGCATAGGACAATAATTCATGCAAATTGCTAATATATGCATTGCAATGAGAATTACCAAACAAATCGTGTGCTTTCGTAGTCAACAATGAAATTGGTTGAATGTGTACTCATAGAAGTCTTTGGTAGATGTGTGAGAAGATCTGATTGAGTGTGTAAAGTTCAAATTCGTAGATGTATGTGGTAGTTGTGAACAATTTAATAATTCCTTTCAAAATCACATTTAAGATCTGAAAGTTTCTTTTCTATGTGTGAATTGTTTTCTCAACATCTGTAGTTTAAGAATCATTAGGATTGAATGTTTGAAGCTGGCCTTTTAAATTAGATAGTGTGAGTTTGAATTTAACAGTGAGTGATTTTATTTCGAGGAATAGTATTTTACATAGGTAATGAAACAATACGAGTTTTCAAGTGTGGATTTGAATTAGCGTCGATGAGTTTTATTTTTAAAAGCAGTAGCATTTTAGGATTAGTGTGAATTTCGTTTCGTTGTTTGAGAGTATGAGTTTTTAGTGTGATTTTAATCCATAGTGAGAATATTTGAAGAGTGATTCAATTTCATTTGAAATATTTCCGTGTAGCCTTAGTCCTCATTTTCCTGCATTTCAATTAGACAGTGAGAATTCTTGTATATCACATAAGTTTGATTTAGATTGCTTTTGATACAACAAAGTCTCATTTTCATAAATAAGAGTTAGAATGCCTTTATTCTTGTTAATGTGTTTCAAATAAATTAGAAGTTTGAGGTGTGAAGTTAATTAGTTTTAAGTACAGTAATAGTAAGAATTATCCTCTGTTTTAGTTAGTTGAATTTATTCTCAAGGTAGTGTGAGTTCTTTTTGAGATAGAGTTTTGTCTTGCATGTTGGCATGAGAGAATTAGTTTCACATTAGTGCGAAGAGTGAATAGCTTGTCTTTTTAGCTTCTTTAAAATTCTTTTTAGCTTGCCTTATTTTCTCCGGGGAAATGAAATTAGATAAGTTTGGATTGGGATCGACGTCGTAGAGTTAGTTTTGTTTAAAATTAAAAAAATTTTGATTAAAATTGGTCACATGAATTGCGATTTCCATTTAATTTCTTGAAGCTTTATTTGAATGGTAGTTGGTTATTTTTTTTAATTCATAGGAAACTTTAATTAGATTAGACAAATTAAACTAGAAAAATATTTTGTACTTAAACAACAAGTTGATTTTCATACTCTAGTTTAGGGTAAATGATTTGATCCTGCGTTACCCGCGTTTGGGCCTCGAAGCTTACGAGTCCCAGATTGAAAATTCAATGTTGGAAATTATAATACATATAATTTCCCCAACATTTTTGGCGTCGTTTCCGGGGAGGTGATAAAGGGATTAGAGCCTAGTTTCTTTCACAAATTTTTTTTTTTGTGTATGATCTTAGTTGCAGGACAATCAAAGGGAAAAGAGTGTACAGTAAGACGTGAGGGAAGAGACATGCATCCACTATGGTGGGGTTGCTCCAAAGTTTGGTTGTCTGAGTAGGTAAGTTTTTTGAGTTTTATTGCAATTAGTTTTTATTCATTTAGGTTAAAATTTTAATCTCTTTAAAGACAAAATATTTTTGGGTTGCTGTAAGAACCCCCATGTACTAATCCATGTTGCAAGACAAGGATCATCAACCAGCATGAGAAATTCAAGAATGATTAAGAGCTTGAAGGATGTCCCTCAAGTACTTTCTCAAATCCTAGAATTAGCTGGGATATCTGCCTCTCAGGAAGAATTCATCCTGACCACATTCAGGAAATTATCTATCTCTCCACAACCAATTTTTTTTTTTGAAGTCTCCCTTGATTCCTCCTGCCTATCTACCAAGGAGATTGAGAAATCATGCACCAAATCCAATGGGGATAATCTAGTTGAACCTCAGATTGAAGAGCTTTCACCATGCCCAACAAAAAGCCTTGTATGCATTCCACAAACCAATTATCTAAGTTTGTTTGCACAACCGAGGAGAAATTCCAGAGTGGTCCAAAAGAAGAAATGAGCCAATACCACCAAGATTACATTGATAATTGGTTCCAGATCAAAATATAGTCAAAGTACCAATCTCATCTTCAAATACTCTTTATATCACATCTTTCAAAGTTGTTGATTTTTCATGCTCATATACTTTTGAAAGTTTATATGTTAAATCTGGGCATGATTATATCTTTGTACCTAATCCACACATGTCTTCATTGGAAGTTCTCTTTCACTTGAAGGAGGATGTCTTCTCTTTGGTATAGTAGGAAAGTTAGTATTGTAATAAATAAATGAAATAGTAAAGAGAAAAATAAGTCCTTTTGTGAAAACCATCTTGTCTGGCGCACCTGAAAAGGGACTTTTCTTGAAAATCAGGTAACTAGCGGGTAAGGTTCCTAATAAAGTTTGTAAATTTATATGAGTTATTCAAATCATGTATCTTTCAAGTCATTATGTTTGTACTCGATTTGGTTAATGTGGGATTCCTTAAGGCCCACCTGCCAACAAGCCTTGTCCCATCAACATCAACACATCATCTGGGACCAAGGTTAGGGTTAGATAAGGTAACTGGGAGCCTGCATGCCTTGATGGCAAGTATCATTTTCATCTACTAAGGAAACACATAAATGTTTCTTGGTGGATGAATTCTGTAGTCCATTCGACTTCATAAAATCCATTCATGGCTAGCAGAATGTGCTTAGTGTTTTGATTCCCATTGACATCAAAGGTGGGATATCTTGCATTGGTTAACAATCTCCTCAATGGTTGGTAATCCAATGATTCTTTATTATGTTCGACATCAACGCCATTTATTCACATATGAAATATTTCACACGGGTGTGTTGCGGTTGAAGACTATATGGCTTTGAGATCTTGACACAGATTTGCAGTAGTTTGGATTTTTGTGTCAGCATTTCCATTATCATTTGCAACAACAATCACCTTTCCTCAGTTGTTCGGGGACATAAAACTCCTCAGGCATGGGGGAGAAGGGGACCTTCAATTAATTATTCATACCTTAATTTCATCCTTCATCTCTTAAACTCATCCTTTATCCTTCTTCAGCAGTCACATCAGCTCCAGCCATTCCATTCTCCACTTCATTTTGTAGCACCATGCACATCAATGATAAAGGTAACCTGAGGTAAAATTGGCTTAAGATCCTTTAATTGATTAGAAATTGAAGAAATTTTTGGTGATTAACCACCACAGATTCCATTTTCCATATACCCTCCATTTTAAAATTCCTCATTCATAATAGAATTCATGCTACTCTAATAAGGTCACAATCATGAAAAGGAAAGATACTGGTTCATATATGCAAAACAGAAACTATAGTGCCTTCCCCTCCTACATTCACAAATATTGTCAATTGAATGTATTCAATAAAGGATGAAGTCATTGCTGCCCTTCATAAAGGAACCATCCATAAGAATTGGCCTCACAATAGTAGCATATAAAATCACCTCATCTCATCCACTATCTCCATCACCACCTCATCTCATCCAATATCTCCATTGCCACCTCATCTCATCCACCATTTCCATTATCACCTATCACCTCATTCGTTATCCCCTCCTACCATATCTATTTCTTATTCTAAATTTGTATCACTCTCAAAATTAAATCTATGGTAGTCAAATAATAATGGTGTTGCTCCACAAGAACCAACACCCTCAAAACTTCATGTAGTGTTACTCCACAAGAACCAACCCCGCCCAAAGCCATGGTGCCATAAAAACCTATATATGAGCAAAATATTTATTTTCATGAGGACATGCAAAACCTCAGGCATGGGGGGATGTTGGGCCTCAAATTATGCCCATGTTTTCATCATGCAATATCACCATTCATACCCTAAAACTCTAGGTTCTTAACCCGTTCCGTACCCTAATTCCATAACTTGCCGTCAAATACACTCCATGGTTGGTTATCATTAGTTTTATTAGATTTTATATGATTAAAGATGATTATGCCATGATTTAATTATGGTGGTTTTTCTAAGTTCATTTGTCACAGGGTTCCATCGCCGAAATTATTCACAAGTCAGTAGAGTACATAAATGTCCAATTTGGGGCTTTGACACTTTTGGAATGCTTCCGAAGAAACTAAGAGAGGTTATTGTAAAAAATAATGTTATAATACATTACCCTAACTTGGATTGCACCCATTTCACACATATGTGTCTCTAGAAGGAAATCGACAAATCTTCCTAAATCTGCAACAAATTTCAAGCTGCCAACTTATTCCTCGATTTTCAGGTAGGTGAAGGAAAATGAAGAAATTATGGCAAATGGGTTTTTGTCCTAGTATAGAAAATTTATTAAAAATCAAACATTTTTCTAAAATTCATTATGGTTTGAGAGGTACCCAGAGGTCTTTGAGGCCAATTTATATAAAAATCAAGAAAATCCAGATTTGTAAAAATAACCCAAACAACCTTGTTTTGAGTTTTCGTACCTAACAAACAAGTTCTAGAATAATACTCAAGGTTTGGGAGGCATATTAGACCTTCAGAGATTCGAAGGGGTCAACGCAACTGCCATTGTTCCAGAATGAGCTTGATGATCCCTAAGCAGACAACTTCCAGATCAACACACAATCAAGTGCAGCCTAAGGGTAGGAATTGGTTGGAAGAAGTTAGTTTATGAAGAGAAAATATGTACTTAAAATTATATTTCGAAGGCTAATATTAGCCGTAGATCTTTGGATTTTCCATGTAATAAAATGTTTGCTATTTTATGTATAACAGTATCGCCTATAAAGGCCAACACATGGATAGTTTGGAGGGGCATTGTTTTCAAATTTTTTTATTTTTAATTGAAGATTCCTATTCCAGTTAATACAATGGTCACGTGTTGATTCAAATCATTGAGAGTACAGTTACAGTGAGTTTTTGATTTGAATGCCTTAAATTTCCTTTCCTTTGCAAGTTTTTTAGCTCACCCAGGTGTGGCAGGGCCCACCACAACCTGGGATCAAGCTCCCTGTTAATTTGTAGATAGCTATTTATGTGATTTCATTTGATTTTTCATTCCAGCAAGGTGTGTATTATTTAAAGATCGTGATTTTATTTCACAACCCCATCTGGCATCGTATTGCTTCGAATTTGTTATAGTCATTTCATCACATGCTTGAATATTTTCACAGAGAAGTACTCTATTTATCATAAGCGCTATGTTTTTTTGAAAATCACTACGCACAGAATGATCATTCATGAAAATTTATAATCTATGCATCGTAGTGATAATTCCAAAATAAACGTGTGCTTTCGTAGTCAACATTGAAATTGGTTGAATGCGTACTCATAGAATTCTTTTGTAGAAGTGTGAGCGGATCTGATTGAGTGTGTAAAGTTCAAATTCGCAGATGTATGTGGTCGCTGTGAGCAATTTCATAATTCCTTTCGAAATCACATTTAAGATATGAAAGTTTATTTTGTATGTGTGAATTGTTTTTTGAGCATCTGTAATTTAAGAATCATTAGGATTGAATGTTTGAAGCCGACCTTTTAAATTAGATAGTGTGAGTTTGAATTTAACAGGGAGTGATTTTATTTTGGGGAGTAGTATTTTACATAGGTTATGCAACAATACGAGTTTTCAAGTGTGGATTTTAATTAGCATCAGTGAGTTTTAGTTTTAAAAGCAATAGTATTTTAGGATCATTATGAATTTCGTTTCATTGTTTGACAGTATGAGTTTAATCCCAAGTGAGAATCTTTGAAGTGTGATTAAATTTCATTTGAAATATTTCTGTGTAGCCTTAGTCCTCATTTTCCAGCATTTCAATTAGACAGTGAGAATTCTTGTATACAGTAGGGTTTCATCACAAAAGTTTGATTTAGAGTGTTTTTTATACAACAAAGTCTCATTTTAATTATTTAGATTTAGAATACTTTTATTCCTCTTAAGGTGTTTTGAATCAATTAGAATTTTGAGGTGTGAAGTTAATTATTTTTAAGTACAGTAATAGTAAGAATTTTCCTCTGTTTTAGTTAGTTGAATTTATTGACAAGGCAGTGTCAGTTATTTTCGAGATAGAGTTTTGTCTTGCATGTTAGCATGAGAGAATTAGTTTCACATTAGTGTGAAGAGTGAATATCTTGTATTTTTATCTTGTTTAAAATTCTTTTTATCTTGCCGTATTTTCTCCGGGGAATTGAAATTAGATTTGTTTGGATTGGGATTGACATCGTAGGGTTAGTATTGTTAAATTTTATTTATTTTTTATTAAAATTAGTCATATGAATTGCGATTTCCATTTAATTTCTTGAAGCTTTATTTGAATGGTAGTTGGTTATTTGTTTTAATTCATAGGAAACTTTAAATAGATTAGACAAATTAAACTAGAAAACGATTTTGTACTTAAACAACAAGTTGATTTTCGTACTCTATTTTAGGGTAAATTCTTTGATCCTGCGTTACTTGTGTTTGCGCCTCGAAGCTTACAAGTCCCGAATTGATAATTTAGTGTTGGAAATTATAATACATATAATCTCCCCAACATTTTTGGCGTTGTTGCCAGGGAGGTGCTAAAGGGATTAGAGCCTAGTTTCCTTCATATTTTTTTTTGTGTGTGATCTTAGTTGCAGGACAATAAAAGGGTGGAGAGTGTACGGTAAGACATGAGTGAAGAGCCATGCATCCACTATGGTGGGGTTGCTCCAAAGTTTGGTTGTCTGAGTAGGCAAGTTTGGTGAGTTTTATTGCAATTAGTTTTAATTCATTTAGGTTAAAATTTCAAGCTCTTTAAAGACAAAAAATTTTTGGGGTGTTGTAAGAACCCCAGGTACTAATCCATGTTGCGAGACAAGGATCATCAACTAGTTAGAGAAATTAAAGAATGATTAAGAGCTTGAAGGATTCCCCTCAAGTACTTTCTCAAATCCTAGCAGTAGCTGGGATATCTACCTCTCAAGAAGAATTCATCCTCACCACATTTAGGAAATTATCTATCTCTCCACAACCAGAAAAATATTTGGAAGTATCTCTTGATTCCTCCTGCCTATCTACCAAGGAGATTGAGAAATCATGTACCAAATCCGGTGGGGAGAATCCAGTTGAACCTAAGATCGAATACCTTTCACCATGCCCAACAACAATCCTTGTGTGCATTCCAGAGACCAATTATCCAAGTTTGTATGGCACGACCAAGGAGGAATTTCAGAGTGGTCCAAAAGAAGAAACGAGCCAATACCACTAGGATTACATTGAGAATTGGTTCCAGATAAAAATCTAGTCAAAGCACCACTCTCATCTTCAAATACTATTTATATCACAACTTTCAAAGCTGTTGATTGTTCATGCTCATATGCCTTCTAAAGTTTATATGCTAAATTTGGGCATGATTATATCTTTGTGCCTGATCCGCACATGGCTTCATTGGAAGTTCTCTTTCACTTGAAGGAGGATGTCTTCTCTTCGGTATAGTAGGAAATTTAGTATTGTAATAAATAAATGAAATAGTAAAGAGAAAAATAAGTCCTTTTGTGAAAACCAGCTTGTCTAGCACAACTGGATAGGGACTTTTCTTGAAAGCCAGTTAACTGGCAGGAAATGTTCCCAATAAAGTTTGTAAATTTGTATGAGTTCTTCAAATCATATATCTTTCAAGTCATTATGTTTCTACTCAAGTTGGTTGATGTGGGATTCCTTAAGGCCCACCTGCCAACAAGCCTTGTCCCATCGACATCAACACATCATCTGGGACCAAGGTTAGGGTTAGATAAGGTACCTGGGAGTCTGCATGCCTTAATGGCAAGTATCCTTGTCATCTACTATGGAAATACATCAATGTTTTTTGGTGGATGAATTATGCAATCTATTCAACTTCGACAAATCCATTCATGTCTAGTAGAATGTACTTAGTGCCTTGATTCCCATTGACATCAAAGGTGGGATATCTCACATTGGTTAACGATCTACTCAATGGTTGGTAATACAATTATTCTTTCTTATGTCTGACATATAAACCATTTATTCACATATGAAATATTGCACACAGGTGTGTAGCGGTTGAAGACTATATGGTTTTGAGATCTCGACACAGATTTGTAGTAGTTTGGATTTTTGTATCAACATTTCCATTATCATTTGCATCAACAGTCACATTTCCTCAGTTGTTTGGGGATATACAACTCCTTAGGCATGGGGGATAAGGGGACCTTCAGTTCATCCTTTAGCCTTCTTCAGTAGATCAGATCAACAGTCACATCATCTCCAACCATTCCATCCTCCATTTTATTTTGCAACACCAGGAACATTAATGATAAAGGTAACCTGAGGTAAAATTGGCTTAATATCCTTTAATTCATTAAAATCCGAAGAAAGCTTTGATGATTAACCACCACATATTCCATTTTCCATATACCCCCCATTTGCAAATTCCTCATTCATAATAGAATGCATTCTACTCTAATATGGTCACAATCATGAAAATGAAAGATATTGGTTCATATAAGCAAAACATAAACTATAGTGCCTTCCCCTCCTACATTCACAAATATTGTCAATTGAATCTATTTAATAAAGGACGAATTCATTGCTTCCATTCATAAAGGAACCATCCATAAGAATTGGCCTCACAGGAGTAGCGTATGAAATCACCTCATCTCATCCACTATTTCCATCACCACCTCATCTCATCCACTATCTCCATCGCCACCTCATCTCATCAACCATTTCCATTATCACCTATCACCTCATTCATCATCGCCTGATACCATATATATTTCTTATTCTCAATTTGTATCACTCTCAAAATTAAATCTATGACAGTCAAATAAGAATGGTGTTTCTCCACAAGAACCAACACCCTCAAAACTTCATGCAATGTTGCTCCACAAGAACCAACCCTGCCCAAAGCCATGATGCCATAAAAACCTATATATGAGCAAAGTATTTATTTGCATGAGGACATGCAAAAACTCAGGCGTGTGGGGATGTTGGGCCCTGAATTATGCCCATGTTTTCATCATGCAATATCACCATTCATACCCTAAAACCCTAGGTTTTTAACCTGTCCCATACCCTAATTCCATAACTTGTCGTCAAATACACTCCATGGTTTCTTATCATTAGTTTTATTAGATTTTATATGATTAAATATGATTTTTCCATGATTTACTAATGACATTTTTGCTAAGTTCATTTTTCATAGGGTTCCATCGCTGAAATTCTTCACAAGTCAGTAGAGTACAAAAATGTTGAATTTGGGGCTTTGACACTTTTGGCATGCTTCCAGAGAAACTGAGAGAGGTTATTGTAAAAAATAATGTTATAATACCTTCCCATAACATGGATTTCACCCAGGTCACACATATGGGTCTCTATAAGGAAATTGACAAATTTTCCCAAATTTGCAACAAATTTCAAACTTCCAACTTACTCCTCGATTTCCATGCAGGGGAAGGCAAATGAATAAATTATGGCACATGGGTTTTGGTTCCAATATAGAAAAAAAAATATTTTTCTAAAATTCATTATGGCTTGGGAGATACACAGATGTCTTTGAGGCCAATTTATATAAAAATCAGGAAAATCCAAATTTGTAAAAATATCCCAAACAACCCTGTTTTGATTTTCGTATCTAACAACCAAGTTCTAGAATAGTACTCAGGGTTTGGGTGGCCTATTAGACCTTAAAATCTTCGAAGGGGTCAACGCAACTGCCATTGTTCTAGAATGAGCTTGATGATCCCTAAGCATCCAGCTTCCATATCAACATAATCAAGCGCAGCCTAAGGATAGGACTTGGTTGGAAACAATTATTTTATGAAGAGAAAATATGTACTTGAAATCGGATTTCGAAGGCTAAGATTAGTCATAGATCTCCAGGTTTTCCATGTAATAAAATCTTTGTTATTTTATGTATAACAGTATCGCCTATAAAGGCCAGCACATGGATATTTTGGAGGGAAATTGGAGATTATCTGTTGTTGAATGTAAGCTTTGAGCTGTTGTCAAACATTTTTATTTTTAATTAAATATTCCTATTCCGCTTAATACAATGGTCATGTGTTGATTCAGATCATTGCGAGTACAATTACAGTGAGTTTTTTATTTGAATGCCTTAGATTTCCTTTCCTTTGCAAGTCTTTTAGCTCACACAAGTGTGGTAGGGCCCACCACAACCTGGGATCGAGCTCCCTGTTAATTTGTAGATAGCTATTTATGTGATTTCATTTTATTTTTCATTCCAACAATGTGTGGATTTGTTAAATATCGTGATTTCATTTCACAACCCTACCTGGCATCGTAGTGCTTCGAATTCATTATAGTCATTGCATCGTGTGATTAAATATTTTCACAGAGCAGTAGTATGTTTCTCATAAGCGTTGTGTTGTTTTGAAAATCACTATGCATAGAACGATCATTCATGAAAATTACTAATCTATGCACCTAATGAGAATTCTGAAATAAACCGTGTGCTTTCGTAGTCAAGAGTGAAATTGGTTGGATTCGTACTCATAGAAGTCTTTGGTAGATGTGTGAGAGGATCTGATTGAGTGTGTAAAGTTCAAATTCGTAGATGTATGTGGTAGTTGTGAACAGTTTCATAATTCCTTTCAAAATCACATTTAAGATCTGAAAGTTTCTTTTGTATGTGTGAATTGTTTTTTGAGCATTTGTAGTTTAAGAATCTTTAGGATTGAATGTTTGAAGCCAGCCTTATAAATTAGACACTGTGAGTTTGAATTTAACACTGAGTGATTTTATTTCTTGGAGTAGTATTTTACATAGTTTATGCAACAATACGAGTTTTCAAGTGTGGATTTGAATTAGCATCAGTGAGTTTTATTTTTAAAAGCAGTAGTATTTTAGGATCAGTGTGAATTTCGTTTCTTTGCTTGAAAATATGAGTTTTTAGTGTGAGTTTAATCCACAGTGAGAACCTTTGAAGAGTGATTAAATTTCATTTGAAAGCTTTCCGTGTAGCCTTAGTCCTCATTTTCCAGCATTTCAATTAGACAATGTGAATTCTTGTATACAATAGGGTTTCATCACAAAAGTTTGATTTAGAGTGTTTTTGATACAAAAAAGTCTCATTTTCATAAATAGATTTAGAATAATTGTATTCCCGTTAAGGTGTTTCGAACCAATTAGAAGTTCGAGGTGTGAATTGAATTAGTTTTAAGTACAGTAATTGTAAGAATTTTCCTCTGTTTTAGTTAGTTGAATTTACTGTCCAGGTAGTGTGAGTTCTTTTCGAGATGGAGTTTTAACTTGCATGTTAGAATGAGAGAATTAGTTTCACATTAGTGCGAAGAGTGAATAGATTGTATTTTTAGCTTGTTAAAAATGATTTTTAGCTTGCCTTATTTTCTCCAGGGAATTGAAATTAAATTTGTTTGTATTGGGATCAACGTCGTAGAGTTAGTTTTCTTTAAAATTAAAATTGTTTTGATTAAAATTAGTCAAATGAATTGCGTTTTCCATTTAATTTCTTGAATATTTATTTTAATAGTAGTTGGTTATTTGTTTTAATTCATATGAAACTTTAATTAGATTAGACAAATTAAACTAGAAAACCATTTTGTACTTAAACAACAAGTTGATTTTTGTACTCTAGTTTAGGGTAAATGCTCTGATCCTTTGTTACCTACGTTTGCGCCTCAAAGCTTACGAGTCCCAGATTGATAATTTAATGTTGGAAATTATAAAATATATTATTTCCCCAACAATGTCAATGTCCTTTTCATTACCAAATTTCTAATACCATGTTGATTTTTTAAGTACAATAGATACACATAATTTTTTGAAATACTGATAATTAATTCTAATGATGTAGATATTATTTTAGCAATTATGGTTTATCATTAAGTAATTATGCTTCATAAATTCAACCATAAAAGCATAAGAACAATACAGATCACAATGCGCAACGATAACACAAGATAACCCACTTAGGGGAAAAACCCAACAACCTTTTCCTTAGAGAAATTCATTAGTTCAACAAGAGATACATCTAATGCTGCTAGTCAACTATGAGATCAAACTGATCAACAAGCTATGGTCAAAATTTTTCTTATTACCCTCTAGTCAAGTCAAGTCAAGTCACATTAGAGGAAATTTCAGCCTAAAAGTGCCCATAAAATTTTCACGTACATATTATGTAAACCAATCAAAATATTTCAAATTTAAAAAGAGGTACATGTAAAATTTTTGGAGAGAAAATAAAAAGAACTATTTTTTTTTAATTGTTTTTTTGGATTATCGCCTTGTAGGTTTAGTCAGATTTCAAGGGTAGACACTTGTTGGATGTATAATTAAGTTTTGCATCCAACAAGTACCCAATATACATAATGTTGAGAAGACCCACATTAATAAAAATTGAAGATACATTTAAAAAATACGTTGAACACGCTTTTTTAATGTCTATTCAATTTCTATCAATGTGGGTCTTCTCAAAAGTATGCATAATGGGTATTCTTTGGATGCAAAATTTAATTATGCATCCAATGAGTATCTACACTTGAAATTTGAGTAAACCTATAAGGAGCTAAGCCAAAAATATAATTAAAAAAAAAATAGTTTTCTTCTTTTCCCTCCAAAATTCATAACTCTTATTTTATTATTTTCTTATTTTTCCTTAGGAGGCCACTTTTAGGCTGAAATTTCCTCTAATGAACTCCTTCTTTGAAACGTTGGCCCTCTCTAGTTTTCCTAGGTTGAATATCAACCTCCCGGAATATGCTCAAAATTTTGGCCTGCCCAGAATATGTTGTTGAGAAACTGTCCAAAATTTTGGTTTTCCCAGATACTGCCAAAATTTCGGCCTACCGAGAAACTGTTGCCTAGAAATTCACACATGCAAGGTAAAGAGAGAGAGATAGATGCTGGATATGAATTCATCCTTCTTCTTCTTCCTTCTTCTCCTTTTCTTGGATGCCTAAAAGTTTCCTTTCTTGTGTGTGGTCGAATGGGTGCTTTGTGGAGGAGGTCGAATGCTCTTTATATTTTGTTCTAGTTTTGAGAATGGGTGTCTCTTAATTGGGGCCAACCTGACTTGAGGGAGGGCCGACTTGACTATTTTGGAGCCAAAAATTCAAAATTCAAAATTCAAAATTTTCTCTTTTAAATTCAACATGAAGAACATGTCTAATAAAAATTCTTCCAATGGATAATAAATGAAAATGGCTAATAAGTCTGACAAACTCATTATACAATACGAGGGCTAAAATATAAATTACGAAGACCGACCATAGCTAATAAATTCAACAAATCAGAGTCCCTATACAAAAGTAATTCCAATCAAAGTTTGACCTTCCTATTTTGACCACCATAATTTGAGAAGATGCCATGTCAACCCCCATTATTCATGGAAAAGGGGCTAGCCACATGATCATGATAAAGAAGACTCTATATGAGTCAATATTTTAACTCTAGCTAAGAGTTGTAGGAGAAAAACCTAAGTGATAGTAGGCTATTAGGTTGTGTTATAACCAGGCCACTAGGAAGAAAAGGGGTTTCATTCTATTCAAGTGTATTTTGTTACATGGATGAGTAGAGTAGCCGAGAGTGGATAAGGAGAGATAAAATAAAGGGGATTTTTGCATTGTAGCAACCCATGGGCCACATGCCTTACTTCTTTGTACTTGCCTCCATTTTTCATTCAAGAGAAAGAGACAAGAGTGACCTCAACTTCTAGTTCGGTTTTCTCCTAAAAGGTTTTCCTAGGGTATATCTTATGTTCTTATGGTTGTGAGTGACTGCATTTTTTTTAGTTCACTATTTTTTTCATTTTACATATTGCATGTGTGAAATTGTAACTTAATAATTCCAGAATTTTAAGGAAAACTAATGTGCATAGTATATATTTTAGATTTTTAACTATAATTTTATCGGATATGTTGTAATGAATTGTCCAATGGAATATACATGATAGTTTATAGATTAAATATTGCTTGATGATTTATAATAATATAGTCTCACTTTTATTAAATATTGGATCATTATATTATTTATCATTTATCTAGATTTTTCAAAGTGGAAAACATAAAAGGAATCACCTTGCAAGGTCAATGGTAGGTCCTAGTGTGGAAAATTGGTGTTTGAAACCTTATGAAGCCATTTGAGGAATTAAATGGATTTATTTATTTATTTATTTTTTTGCGTCAAAACTTTTGTTGCTTGTGTTTTGACCACTTATCATTGATTTTCACTCCTAGACCTTTCCAATGGAAAAATAATTAATCAATTAGAGTTCATATGCAAAAGTTATGCCTCCCACAAGTTGGCTTATCATGTTGACCACCATGGTATGAAATGATAACACATTATCCCCTATTACTCACCCATAAGGGGCTAGCAACTTGTGGAGTTTTAAAAATATTTTAGAAGGTCCAAAACTATAACTCTAATTTAGGTTTGAGGAAGTAAAGAAACCTACCCCTAAATGGCTACCAAGAAATATTATATATTGGACTACTAGGAGGAGAATAGGTTCCATTCTATGTCATTTTATTTGTTCCATAATTGAGTATAGCATCTAAGAGTGGGATGTTAGAGAGAAAAAAATAGAGGGTTCAAATTTGGTAGCAACCATACATGCCATAGCTCTAAGATAAATCCATAAAGAGTAGCTCTTTCTTTGTATTTTGCATATTTCCATACTAGAGAAAAGAGAGAAGAATGGCCTCACCTTCTAACTAAGTATTCTCTTGTACGAGTTTCATTGGGTAAATCTTGTGTTTATTTTTGGATGGTGTTTTTGTATTTTTTTTGTTCTCTAATTTTCAATTCTTAGAAATTTCATACATTTAAGCATAAATCTAGTAGTTAAAGAAATTCCAATATAAAGGAAATTAATATTTTATTAGATCAATTGTGACAAATCATTCTAGTGGAATATCCATGGTAGTTTATGTATCACACTTATTATTGGAAATGAAGAAGGAGGCAATAACCAAGATACAAGTAGATATCTAAGTGACTAAGGAAGCACAAGCACCTTCCATTGTCAATGTAGAAGCACACATCATAATCGAGACAAGCATGGTAGCTCACCTATAGGGACCTTTCTTAACCTTTTTTTTGGAAGAGCCCTTTGATAATTTTGGAAACATATTGGAGGAATAGGTTTGAAATTATTGAAACAAATGGGCTATTATGGCCAAGGGATAGGCAAGAAAAGACAAGGGATTGTAGACCCTATTGTCGTTGAACATAGGACCAAGTATGATGGCTTGGATTTTAGTGGAAAAGAGGAAGTGAGTATCTCTTAAAATTTTGGCTCAACCTAACCACCAAGATAACCTTTATCAAGGCAAGAGGGACCAAAGAAAATTCCATTTCCATTGAAGTAAATGCAACAAAAAACCGAGTGGGAAACAAACACTTACTCCAAATTCTTGTAGAAGTTGGAATGCAGGCAACCAAGGGATGTTTCCGCTATACTTGGAGGACCAAGCAAACAAGCTAGCAATTATAAGCACAAATTGAAGAGGTATGACAAAATATCTCTATGTTGTATTTGTTGTAAAAAGAGAGGCCACAAGGCTGATAATTGTTGGTTTTGTGATGCATGTTTCTTCTGCATTACGAGAAGGCACCAAGTGACTACCTATTAGAAGATACGAGCCTTTAGAAAAAGGATACGAGCCTTTAGAAAAAGTTTAGGTTGTATATAGTGATATATATATATATATATATATATATATATATATATATATATATATATATATATATATATATATATATAAGAGCCAACCCTTTATGTAAGTAGACCAAAAACTTGAAGAACATGACCAAAAAGAGAATGTTAAGCAACCCATATAGCCACAAGAATTTTCGTCAGTGTTGCAAGTTCATTTGACATTGAGAAGTAAAGTGTTGGAGGCTTCATGTAGAACTTCATCATGAGAATTGCACCTCCTAGAGAAAGTTTGGAGTCAGAGCTAAGCTTAAGGGGATAGAAGGGATTTCTACACTTGTACACCAAGGAGTAGAAATTTTTCAAAGAAGTTTGTGATGAAAGACATTTCTTCAACCTTGAATGGAATTTCTACAAGGTTATTAGGAATAGAAAGCATGTTCGAGAAGAAAATGTATTGCTTCTTTAAATTGAAGTGATGGGGACTAAAAGTTTGAATGAGGTACAATTTGAAATAATTTCTCCTCTAATCTTGGTATAAAGGTTGAATGTTTGGTTTTTTAGAAGGATAATTAAAACAATTAAATGAAGCTAAAGAAGATCAAGTGCGAAACATTTCATTTGAATCAAAGAAGATGAACCAAACCACTTGTTGATTAAGATTCCAATGTAGCTCAATAACAAAGGGGTGCCTTGGGATGCCTTGCTTGATTGGAAAGCAATGAGATGGAGAAAAAAAGGGGTGCCTTGGGATGCCTTGCTTGATTGGAAAGCAATGAGATAGAGAAAAAATTAATGCTTGGGAAGAAGAGTTAGAAATGATTGAAAACTTGAGATAAAGAAATATACTTATAAATTAGAATATGAAGAGAATTTTTCGCTTGCCCACTATGAACCAATTATATCAAAGCAAAAAAAAAAAATGTAAAAATGCTTTCAATGAGTAAAAGTACACAAAATCTTTAATTGAGATATATAGTTCCAACTTGTAGTATTTTTTTAAACATAATGAAAAATAATCTTTATTAGTTTTCCTTAATAAATTATATTTTTTTAAGATGTGTGATTAAGTTATTACTCATTAAACCTTTAATTGTGAGGTTTCTTTGATTTATACACCCCAATTATAATTAATTTTCAAAATTAATTGCTAAGTTATTAAACGATAACTACAAAACCAAAATCAATTTGATGGCTAATTGTGATAATATATGCAAATGTAATGAACTTAAGCTTGTGAATTCACGAGTATTTTGTTTAATTCCTTAATTTCCTAGGGCATCAACATAAACAAAGTGTTGCCCACACACTCTATATACCAAATTTATATCTACATATATAATGCATAATTTCGTTTCCTCTTTAAATTGGTTGTTGGGTGAAACCACTTGTTGATTGTTGTCGTGGAAACTACATTGGTGTTCTGTCATGGGTATAGAAAAAATCGCTCGAATGTAGTGGCATGTTACAACCCAAGCCATTCCTTCTCAACCCATGTGTTTGCTTACTTAGAAATGACCATCTTCACATTCATTATAAATCATGGTTGTTGTGAAAGCAATGGCCAAAACAAAGTGTAATACATCTTATTTATTGCTTGAATGAACATATGTATAAATATTTTGTATAGGTAGATGAATGATTGAATTTAGAGGATTGAGTTTGCAATTCACACAGTTTTTTTTTTTTTTATTGCAACACAACATAACATATGTAGAAGTGGAGTTGAATTTTGGTCTTCATATTATATTATAAATTGATTTTAGACAATTAATGTATAAAAAATATTTTTTTCAATTTGATTATTAATAAGGGTAAAGTCATTTTTTTTAGAAAAACAAACATAAAAGAAGTTCATTAATTACATAATATTACACCGTTTATATTATGGGATTTCATATTTTAAAAATGAAAATAATATATTACCTCGATCAAAAAGAAATTTAATATATTAAGATATAATATAGATAAAAAATATTTTTTAATATATGATATATATATAGATAATGAGGTGGCAGGTGGGTAAAAATTAGTTATCTAGGGTTTGAATCAGGGAAAATTAAAATACCAGAAAAGCAAAGGAGACCATTAGTGTGCATAATATTCATACATGGATTATGATAGTTGTGGCATGTCATCATTATAAGGTTAGAAATTAAAAGGAGTGTTAAAAATATTACAAAAATAATTGATAATTAAGATATCGGTTAAAAATAGGGTTTTATTTAGGGGAGTTAGGAGCGAGAGGGACATTATTTAGCCCCGATGGGGAAATTATGTCACAATTTGCATCGGGTCTTGGTCACACGTCCAACAATCAGGCTGAGTTCCTTGCTCTTTTAAAAGGTTTGGAAACAACTCTAGCAAAGAAAGTTTCCAATTTATTGGTTTTCGTTGATTCAATGATTGTTATTTGATAAGTGATCAAGGTCAAGAAGGAGTCATGCTTTGATCACCCTCCCTTTCTTCAAAGGATGATCTTAATTTCCTCTCAGTTTGACCGATTGGATTTTTTCCATGTTTATAAAAAATTAAATTCAATGGTAGATGCTTTGGAAAAAAAGGCTCTGCTCTCGGTCAAGGAAAAATAGAGATGGACCATGGTTTCACTAATATTCCCCCCATTCCTTAGTCATGCCAAAAGTTCTTAGACATCCTAGCGTTAAATTTAATTATGATTTAATTGGGAAATTGTTTTGACTTGGGGAAGGGATATCCGCCTCCTGCTCAGCTTAGTCGTTGGCTCGTGTTACAAGAAATAATGGCATCAGGATTTGGTGGCCTCTTGTTTTCTAGTGCCGGATCATCAAGGTTTCCTCCAGGTGTCCCATGCATTTCATCATGTATCACGTAATCCAACTTCACCATAGCTCAAGGCGATACGTACTTTTAAGTCGCCTTTGGTGGGAGTGGCTGGAGATCACCGTGGCCATGAAGTTTCATTCATTGGATAGTGGGCTAGATTTAATGTTGTTGTCCTATGATTTCAATCAACAGTCCATTCATTTTCCTTTAGAGGATTTTGGTCTCTCTATGGAAATATTGCTTCACTCTAGCTCATGGAAGGGTCTCAGTTTTGAATATTTAAAGGTGCATCTAGATCTCAAAAATTTCCATGGGACATTGTTCCTTGCTGGTTTTGGAGCATGGATTAACATTTTTGATGCGTTAGCTAGACAGGTGTAGTGGATCTCCCCTGCAATGGCAGATCCTCAGTCAACTCTAGTGAGTCTAACTGCTGGTTTGTTGCTTGACAGGTTTCTGGATTCGATCGATGTGTTGTGGATTGTTAAGAAATAATAGGAAGACATGGAATATAGGCAAAGAAATTCATCTAAGATATTCTTGGAAGCCAAGTTTCTCCGACATTTTAGCAATTTAGATCTCTCGTTGAATGATTTCCGAGAGGAAGTCAATTCTCTTAGCTCTTGCGTCACTATTCTGGAGGAATATATCGTTGGTGGTGCCCAATTCAACTTGGGATGCATTGGTTCTAGCGTTGCTTCTGAAAAAAAAAAACCTCGCTGCTCATGGAGGGATGATATTCCTAGTCATGGCCACTTCTGATGGGAGGGCTTAACATCGGGTCTACTGGTTTTTATTAAACATCTATGAAGTTTTATGTTGCTTTGTAAATATCTTCTCACACTTGGGACTTTTTGTCAAATTATCAGTAGATATATCTTTAGTATAGAAAAGAAATGCAACACTAGAGCTAACATCAATTTATGGACAATGAATATTTCCATTGTCAAAGATTATAAGGATCTTATAAGGGTTCCAAACCATAAACCAACCTTTATTAATATAAAAAAATTACCCGTTTCTTTTAAAAAAGGGGTTTTATTTATTTATTTTAGTTGGAAAGATGTATTAGTGGTGGTATCAACAAAAGGATTTTGAGAAATATTCTTTAATATATAGGGAAATTAGGGGTATTCATTAATATCCCACAATTACACATCATTACACATAGTGTTGTCACTATGACAACAAAATGTCATTGATGTCAAAAGGGATGTATGAGACAACAACAATAGTACCATCTTTTATGACAAAATAAGCAACAAGAATCTTTGTGAAATGATATAACAACTGAATATTTCAGAAGGTATCATCACATGAAGACATGGGTGCTTGACGTTATTTGATTTTTTGATGAGATTATAATGCTCAAAAGATTATACAAATAACATGGCTCTGTGGAGTTCATCAACACCTTTCCAATTATATATTTTTCTTACAAAAATTCCTCTGGATGAAAAGTTATGGTTGTTTGAAGATTCAATGTTAGTTGAGGGTTCAACATTATAGGGCATGAACCCACAAAATTTAATATGATAAAAAGTGTGCAAGTTTGGAGCGGATCCATTGTTGATAGAGTAGATCGAAGGCCTAAGGTGCACAAAGACGTGCAACATTTAACATTGTTAAATGGCATGCATGTTTCAAGTTGATTTTTGACACCTCCAACACATTAAAAATTGGATGAAGGCAAAGTTACATGATGTCTAAACGTCCTTGATTGGAACAAACGAATGACAACACGCGGAAAAGTTTTTGTTGGATAATGACGTAGACCTATTATATTGACACATGGCCCATTAGCAAAATCAACATGACAGATAGTAAGATGATGTGGCGCCACTAGGTGATACCACGTGGCAGTGAAAAATGACAAATTTTGATTGGAAAAATTCTAAAATAGGGTGACACATGGCACATGGATGCCATGTGGATTGATGACATCATCAAGGGAACGACTAATGACCCGAAAGGTCCAATTCGTATGGGCATGATCATATGGATTCTAGAAACGTCAACTCAGATGATATGTTTGGCCAAAACTCCAGATTTAGCACCCGTCCTATGGTCAGCTTCATGACCATGGGTCCACTCATTGATGTATATATACAAAGTGCTAAAACTCTAATCAATAGAAATTAGAAAGAAAAACATAATTATTTTGTTTAAGATTTGAGGTATGGTTTGGTTCGAATGAGTGGTTACGAGCTATGGTTATTAGTCTCTTTGCGAAAATTTGAGTTCTTTCTTGATGGAACCTTTAAACTCCAGTTTTGATTTGAAGGCTTAACAACTCAACAAAGTTGTAAATCTATCCTAGCGAGAAATCGATTGAATCCATGGTTAAGAAATTCGTTGGCATATCATTGGGTGTCGAATTATGACCCTAGTTCACAACGTTGATTCATGTGTGTGTGTTTCAAACAATTGCATAGTTTGGTACGAGTTCCAGAGGGTGCCACTGCAGATGTGGAAAATGATATTCAGAGGGATAGCATATGCAAGTTGAGTCACATATAACTCGATGAATCTCATGAAGGAATGTATGTAGAATTAAGTGTATAAATCTAATATAGTTTGACTCTTTATTCAAACATGCCATAAATAAGGTTTGGCCTCAACCTTGGAATTGTTTAAGTTGACTTTGATAAGACAAAAAAAGTCCAAAGATATGGTGTAATGAGCAACGTTTGGTAGCATAGTTGGCACTGTATGCAGGTTGTGTGTCCGTGTTCTTAGGTTCGAGTTTCAATAGGTAAGGGTCAATTTATTTTTTTATTTTTAACTACAATTTCAATTTGTCTTATATTTTGGTTGTCTTTTGTAGAGCATTTAATTAATAATATAGTTTATTTTGGTTATTTTGAGTTTCTAAATCCAATATTGATCCAAATTTGATTTTGAAAGAGGTTGGGGAATTAGGGATTAAAGACAAATGCAACTAAAAAGGTATGATTCTATTTTAAATCTTCTTTGATGACCAAAATCTCTTGTGTGTGTTTGCAGGGTTTATAGGCATGCTGCAGTTGTCTTGGATCTATGATGAAAAATAGATCTAAGAAAGGGTTTGAGTGACCTTTTTAATGAATTGGATAAAGCAGAGCATGGGAAGCAATTTGATAATTAATAACAATGATTTATATGACTTCTATGGTAGTATAATGGCTATATATTGTGGCGGTGATGGTGGCAGTGACAATGCTTGTGGCAATGATGGTGTCACTATAAGGAAAATACCCTCTAGCGGATGTTTTTAAGGAACTCCTTATAAAAATACCCCAGACATCTGTTTGTAGCGGATATTACTAGAGGAGGTTGGCAGGCGGAGGTTTTTGCGGATGTTTTTCGTCCGGTGCGCTTATCATCCTAAATTGCATCGATGCATTCAACAAGAGAAAGCACCAGTGCGCAAAAAACATTGGCACACCGAGACACCGTGCGCTCTGTACAAACCCACCCAGTGCGTCTTATTACTATAGCACACCAGTGCTTTACAAAGATTCTGCATTGGTGCATCCTAAAACCCTGTGCCAAAACTGAAACCGCCCGGTGCGGTCTTAAGAAACTGCACCGGTGCGCCTATAAAACCCCGCGCACCGGAACAAGGTTAAATAAAAAAAAATTACGGCCAAGAAACTGCATTTTTCACTTTTCAATGCTCCAGAGCTCTCAAGCACCGGTGCAACTTTTCCTTGTCTGAGGCGCCCTGACATCAGTGCTCCCATTGCACCCATTGCACACACTGCTGTTGTGCATTGCCCACCATCTCCATTTTGAATTTTTCAAAATGGTGGGAAAATTTACTTTTGCAAATTCTACAGCCAATATGGCTCCTCGACAGCCAAATGTATAGGTATTTTTCTTGTTTTTCCATAATTAATCCCTTTAGTGGATTATAATTGTAAATTAGCTTAAAATTAATCTTTAAAAAAAAAAATTCCTGCATTGTGCGCTCGAGCTATTCGGCTCACACCGGTTCGCGATGCTGCTTGTAAATTTACAGGCCGCACCGCAACCGGTGCTAATAGTATTTTCACCAGTTCTGGTGCGGTACCGAAATGCGCACCCTGATATTTTAAATTTTAAAAAAACTGTAGTGCGGTCGGTTACCCGGTCGCATCGTTGACCCTATGGAATAGCGGCAATGCGGTGCATTGACTGAAATATCCACCCTGGGGCGGGTAATTTTATCAGTGCACCGCATTCCGACATTTCGACATGGTCAACGGTGCATCCTAGTAAAAGACCTCACCATTGACTATGTATTGTTGTCATAAGGTCGGTGCGCTGACCAAAATATACCCCTTGGGGTGTATAGTTTCGTCAGCGCACCGCCCACCCGACATTGGTCCATAGTCAATGGTGTGGTCTGTTATACCACCGCATCGTTGAATTTGGAACAATGCCAGGAGGGTGGCGCGCTGAAAATTTTCAGGTGCACCGCTTCCGGTGCACTGCAAATTTGCAGGTGCACCGCCTCCGGTTTGCGACAAAAAAAGATGCATTGTGACTGGTGCATGCCTGTTTTTTGTGGTGCATCGATTGTTTTTTTTTTTCAAAAAAAATTATATATGTGTATTCCTAACTACATATCTCATTTAATAAAAAAATTTATATTTAATATGTCAATCATTCAAAGACGTGAAAGGAGAGAAGAGAGGGAACAACAACAACAACAGGCGGACCGATATAACATGGTTCGCCTGTGGGAGGCACGAGAGAGGGAGATAGATGCGTTCCCTCACCCTATTACATTAGCTATCCAAGGGCTCCTAAGGCAGGTAGGCCTTCTCAAGTTTTATGAGGAGGCTACTTCCCTAAAGGGCCATGGTTTGTTTTTGCAACATCTTATCCCTAGGTGGAATGCCCACCTACAGGCTTTCCAGGTTGGTCCTAACCAGTGGTACACGCCCACTAAAGAGGACATCTATTTCATTACAGGGCTATCGAGGAGAGGGGTGGATTTTCCATCGTTCCAGAGGTTCCAATTGGCTATGTAGCAGGGAGTCAGTTGGTGTACTCCCAGAGATACATTAGTGCAGATATACTATCTCCTTCAGATTTTTAGGTCTCTGGAGGTCAGTTACGTATTGCTACATTTGGTAGTGAGGAGGTGAGGTGCCTCTCACTTCTTATTTCGACCATTTCACACAACACCATCAACGAGCAATGCATTAATTGCCCTCTTCTAAATTATGTTGATTCTTTAGTACAAGAGCCACAACTTGTCAGGTGGTTTGCCATTTTTTTGCAGCAGTTATGTACAGCCTTAGATAGATGTCGTGCTCATGCACAAGGGATGGTCAACTTCCCTTTTGCTTAAGATATTTTTTGTTTATTTTTTGAGAGGTTTCCAGAGATGAGGCCTACTTTTGTTCGGCAGCCTCGTAGGCCGATGCTGGATGCACAGATGATGCCCAAGAGGGGCAAGACTGAGCTTTCCGTGAGTATATCGCATGATGCACTGGAGTTGCTAGCCAGTGTTGACGAGCATCCCTTCGTTATGGTCCCCTGTCCTTATGCTGGTTTGGATTAGCGAGGGTGTGCCAATATCCTCTTCATAGATGATGAGCCGCCGGATGATAGAGGTAATATTACTATTTTATTTAAATTTATTCTAACATGTTCTCTAACTTATTTTTATTAAATTGTGTAATGAAATTGTCTAATTATTGTTGTGTACTTGTATGTATTTTGCAGACATTGGGTCTTTTAATGGCAAGGACATGCCAACGCCACCAAATGATCTAGGTGTGGATGCTAATGACGATCAGGATATGGTAGATGTCGAGGATCATGAGGTTGGTGCAGACAGACCTGCTCCTGCTGGTGCGCCGGTACCGCCTTTTGCTAGGCGCGGTAGGCTTGATAGTAGACTGAGGATGGAATTGGGCGACCAACTTTGTGCGTTGTTTGTTGAGGTGGGAGTCAGGCCCACTACTATGAGAGACATACGAGCCGATGGTAGGCTGGTACATATGTGGAGAGGCATGTCGCGTGACATGTACAACCTGATGCGGCATGTCGTAGGAGCTACGACCTTAGTTACGCAGCTGAGGAGAGCCCTTGCACGTTATAGGCATGGTCGATACGCAGTACGTGATCGACAGTCCGCGAGCAGCGGTACATCATCTGATGATCACGATCAGGGGAGTGATCATCGTTCACCTCGCGTCGCGCCAGATGAGTGACCTCCACTAACATCGACCAACAGTCATCATGGAGAGTAGGTTGGACCATTGGCCATGTCGAGTCAACAACCTGCAGCATCCAGCAGTACTCATGATCATGAGTAGGCTAGACCATTGACCATGTCGAGTCATCACGATGAGCAACCGACAGTTGATCCTGATCAGCATGAGGCACCAGTACCAGATCAACAGGCACGTGATAATCATCATGTATCTGAGCTTGTCGAAGATGCACCATTGATTGAGTAGGCCTCGAGTAGTACTGCTATTAATGATGTATCACGAGCTAATATATGAAATTTATATTACAGTTGTATATTTTTGACATTATTCAGTTATATATATATATGGTCCATGAATTTTATGTTCATGTTGCAGTTGTACTTAATTTACATGTCGGTGATCATCATGATGTGTATATTGTTAGGTCCTGTTAGATATGTTCATTTAATGTGCAACTTGTAGATAGATGTGTATGTGATAGCAGTTATTTCACATGAGATGTATATTTGATGTTTGTGTTGTGATGATGTTATACAATGCTAATTGTGTTTTGTTAGATGATCATGATCACGATGATGTTAGCGAATTTGAATGTGTTTTTTAGTCGAATATGATGTTTGTACGATGGTTATCATGATCATGATGTTTATTAATTAATTTAATATTAAATGATCATGATATTGTAAAATTGTGATTGTAATTCTAATTATATGTAAAATTCTAAAATTGTAATTGTATTTGTAATTGTAATTTTAATTGTAATTGTATGTAAAATATTTGTAAAATTTTAGTTGTAATTGTAATATTTATTTTATTGTGAAATGATTGTAATTGTAATTGTATATATGTAAAATTGTGAAATTGTAATTGTAGTTCTAATTGTATGTAAAATTCTAAAATTATAATTGTAATGGTATATATGTAAATTTGTAAAATTGTAATTGTAATTGTAAATTTTATGTAAAATTCTAAAATTGTAATTGTAATTGTAATTGTATGTAAAATTATGATTGTAATTGTAATTATAATTGTACGTGAAATTATAAAATTGTAATTGTAATTGTATGTAAAATATTGTAAAATTTTAATTGTATTACTGTGAAATGATTGTAATTGTGAAATTGTAATTGTAATTGTATATAAAATTCTAAAATTGTAATTGTAATTTTACTTGTAATTGTATGTGAAATTGTAAAATTGTAATTGTAATTGTAATTGTAATTCTGATTCTAATTGCAATTTTGATTGTAATAGTATGTAAAATATTTGTAAAATCTTATTTGTATTAATATGAAAATTTTAATTGTATTAATTTGAAATGATTTTATTAAAATTTTTAAATTTGTAAATTTGTAAAATTTTAAATAATTGTAAAATAATAAATCTAGAATAATATGAATTTTTGTAACATAATAAAGTTTAGAAAATAATACAAATAAATTCATGTACTTTAGAATTATCATTATTTTATTATGATCTTATATGCAAAAAAAAAAAACTTTATACAGTACACCATTATTTTTGAGATCAACATAATTGCAAATTATCAAGTGAAATATTGATTTTAACATTAACACAATGCAAATTACCAATTAATTCAAAATACATATTATTATGTTTCGAAAAACCCATCTTAAAAAGTATAAATATTGATGAAATAACAAATGTACCATATCACTCTCGGTTCTCATGATCACCCTCATTATCTTCCAGCTCGCATGGCATGATAACACTATTTTTCTCAAAAATATGTTTTGATCTAGGGTCATGTCTCAATATGAACCACCAATCCCTATCCAACACATCTGGGTAAAAAACCATCTGGTTGCAGTGTTTGGGGAAAGCATAAGGCTCCTTAGCTTCATACCATATCTTTCTAGAGTTGATACATATCAGCTTACTATTGCGATCTTCCTTTACATTATTCCGATCAAAGGTGTCTCGCCACTTGCACCTAAAAATAACACATTGGAAAGAAGAGAAATCCACTTCAATGATCTCTTGTATCTTTCTGATGTAACCTAACGTCCCCCGTACTAGGTTTTGATCACAGTGGCTAGATCGACTAGATTGATCAAACTCGACTTCCACTCCATGGTCTTGTGTGATGTGTCTGTCATAGGCATTTTATATGCGAAAATGGTGTCCACATGCCCACATAGATGGGAACAAATGCACCTATTATAAAAAAGTTAAAAAATCATAGTGTCATGTGTATTATAATAACCCAATAGTTAAAATATGAAATATAGATGTAATTACATTTGAAAGGTGCATTATTAAGTTTCAAATGTACATATAAATAAAATAGATTATCACTGAGTTGCTGCACCCAATCCCTACGTTTAGCGCATCCTCTTCAGCACGCGGGTAACGACCAGTTGCACCGTATTTCTCTCTGACTTGGTCAGCAACCCAACCGTTGGGGCATATTTTTGGCATATTTTCTTTTAAATGATCGGGATAAGGCACGGTTCTACCATTCAACCGTTTGAATTCTTTCCTGTCACTATCCCATTTCATCCTCTTTTGTTTGTACAATGCAATCCACGGTTGTGTCACTTCGGAATTGTAAAGAATGAATTTATTAATTGCTTCAATTTATGCATTCGTTGCTGAAATCAAATCGACATTATATAGTACATAGAGATCAAAATATACATTATATCGAAGTTCAACATGAATATTTACTTTGTGTAAATTTGAAAATTATAAGTCGCTTACTCTTTATCAAGAGCTTTTTTCCATTCGTTTGGAGCGACTCCCTTTCTCTTTTGTCTTCATCCCTTTCAACGTCCCAAATCATCGCACCTAGTCTGTTGTCGATATGCTTGATGTACTCACTTGCATAATACAAAGACTCATACGATATGTACCCCTCTGCCATATACCCCTCGAGTTTTTCCCTTTGTTGAACAAAACCTTTCAATTTCTTCATGTACCTCTCTAAGAAGAACATCCAACGACAATAAACCACCTGAACTAATTCAACCTCATCTACTAGGTGGATTAGAAGATGAACCTACAAGTCCATGAAACTCGTCGACAGTTCCTTCTCAAACATAAAAACTCTTGATGCCACCATGGAATGCTAGCCACATGAATCTCCTTTGACGTGATCCAACGTACAAATGCAGATAATTTAGATATGGCACATCCTAGGTCTTGAGGGAATTCATGTTTCACACACCCATGCATGAAAAAAGGATAATGACACTGCAAAGTTATAAATACGTGCAATAATATACAAAGTTAGTTATGTTTTATGATGTTTGCATGGGATAAAATTTATTACTATAAAAAATAATAAAATCATGTTTTTGACATTATACGTACTCTTAGAAGATTCAAATGGTCATGCGATTTCAACCCCAAGAAATGGTCATTCACGAGAAAGCAGTGCCATAGTGAAGACTCGTATGAAGATGGCACCCTCACACCCATTATAACTTCCTTTTCCAAAGAAAGATCATCTTTTTTTTTTAAATCCATGGGACATCACCTTCTTTGAAATACCATGAATTAGAGGGACCAACACCTGCCTCTGATCCTATACTTTCTAATCGTCTTGGCCAATGTTTCTTTTTAGTTTTTGAAGTAATAAGATCTTTCCTAACAACCAATGTGTCACTTTGTTTCGATGATATGTTCCTCCATAAAGAAGATGAAACATTTTTAAATATATGCATGGGATACAATAAGTGGGTAATCTTAACATGCTCCCCAATATGGGAGGTTATAAAAGATAGATTTCCTTTTCATCCCAATGGGAAATTTCTCAACATAGGTGTCGAAGAATTATGGATCATCGAACATAGGCTCCCCATTTGAATTGAACATTTCTATGAACTCCTTCTCCTTCTCTCTCTCATATGTTCTAAGCCATTCAGCTGGTGTCGTTATTGGAGGCCTTTGGGTTCTCTCTCATTTACCATTGAAAGCGGATGCTGCTCTTCTGTAATGATGTTATTCTAGGAGGAATACCCTGGAGCAATCATACACTGGCTTTCGTAGGTCCTTGGACCATCTAGCTTTCAGAGAAGGTCCACAACATTTACATCCAAAATACCCTTTTGTTACAAGACGTGCGAGATTATTGTGTACAATTTATATGGATGGAACGTTAAAGAATATCATGAAGATCAGAACAATTACAACAAATTAAATAACTAAAATGTGAAAGAATATTGTTACATATATAAACAGATCAATACATTAAACATGTAATTTACCAGAGAAAATTCCTAAGCCTGGATAATCACGTGTCGTGTAAGCACATATTCCATACATGTAAAACTTCTCTCTGCTGCGATGGGTCTTGATACATCGTATACATTTATCCCATTCCATAATTCCTTCAATTCATCTACCAGTGGTTGTAAGTAGACATTGATATTCTTCACTTGTCTTCTACCAGGGACTATGAGAGCCAACATAAGATGTTCATTCTTCACGGACAACCATGGGGGGATATTGTTAATGATCACTACTACAAGCCAAACAGAATAGTTGGTGTTCTGGAGGGAATATGGGTTGACACCATCCATGGCTATGATGAGTCGTAGACTCTGTACTTCATCCTTGAATTTTTCAGGCCATGTATCCTCTATATGCTTCATGGCTATTGAATCAGTTGGGATTCACATAACTCCCAACTCACTTCTGTGTGAGGCATGCCATCCCTGCAACATAGCTAATTCTTTGCAATTAAAGAGCCTTTGAATCCTTGGGATTATAGGCATGTGCCTCAATATCTTAAAAGGAGGACCAGTACATGATTTACCCTTCTTTTTTTATTTATCATACCTATCATGCCCACATTTCAGACATATCTATTTGTCTGCATATTCTCCTCCATATAGAATACAATCATTTGGACATGCATGATATGATATGTTCTCAACACCCAACATATTCAACAATTTCTTTGCCTCTTCACAGCTATCGAACAAGACATTATCACTCAGAAGAACCTTATCTTTGAATAACCTGTAGTTGGTGATCATGGAAAATATTAATAAATGTACATTAATGTAGATATAATTATTAACGTTCATAAACTTGACCATTTGTAATGTTCATTGTGCACTGATTATATTTCTCAAATTTATATAAGCGAGGACTTTATGGTAACTTACCTCAAAATTTCTGAGAAAAATGCATTCGAAAAACCAAACTTTTCTTTCAAGTTGTATAGTAACATCATTGTCCCCAACTCGGTAGACTTTGACTGACCGCCAGGTCCAAAGAGAGGGGTGGTGGAAGTAAGTTTAAGGCTTTCAAAAAAGGTGTCAGCGATATGAGCATCATCCCCTAGCTAATCATCATTTTGGAATGCAACCAACAACATTGTCTCCATGGAAGTCGTATCCCTTAAGTAATCATCCATACCAACCCCTATTTGATTTCCTCCATTTCCAGCTTGTGAATAACTACTATTGTAGTAGTCATTCCTAATTGGTGAATCTGGACGTAGCGGGAATTGAATCGGTGATTGATTCAACCATTCTTGGTATCGTTCCTCTCCTATTTTTTCTCTTAATTCAGTCTTCTCTCGATTTGAAATTGTTGTGGGGTGCAACGAAAGATGGTAGGTAGGTCGCTCATCATCACTAGAATCCTAATAATTTAAAACAAAATATTTGAACATGATTAGTACAAAATATATGATATCAATTAGTAAGCATGTTGACAATATTTCATGATTAATTGGTTTGACGTTGAAATAATTACATTAATCAATATACCAAACAATTATAATTATTACCATCATTTTCCCAGAATTGTGTCTAGAAGATGCAATATTGTTACAATTGATAGGGTGCAGTGGTTGTCCATTTTCATCTACCAAATGTACCTTGCGGTATGCTGCTCTTGATAAGAGCTTCCGACATTTTGGAGTTGTTTGAATATTTTTTGCATATGAACTCGATTCTGAACCTGCAAATTTGTATACATTATAAATTGCAATAAGTTGTGCATGATTTACATGTAAAAAAACATAAATTCAATTAGATAATGAAAATATAAATAAATCTGAAGTAAATATTACGTCTCAAGATGGATAGGGAGAACTCCACGATGGACTTTGAGAAATATTATGGAATGAGCTGGATTTTGAAGAATTTTCCATTCGATATAATTATGATATTTTCTCCCCATATTTGAGCAAAATCAAAAATAATTTTTGGTGTACACACCTAAAAGTAATTTTGGTGCCTTAAAAATGGACTTCTTGTTATCAGTGCTAATGTACAGATAACCGCACCGGTGCATTTTAGTTACTGTGCACTGGTGTTGTGTTATTAACATACGCACCAGTGCGGTGCTATTAAGTGATGCACCGGTGACGAATAGCCGCAAATAAAAAAAAGGCACAACTCTATTTTATTTAAGTGAAAAAAAGCGATAAATTGGAAAATGGGCGGAAAAATATTTTCGAAAATATATTTTCATAAAACAGTTCTTTAAATACTAAACACTTTTCATTATTTCACTATTTTTGCAAAAAAATTAAACCATAGATTTGCAGGAGACATAACTGGAGCAAGAGAGCACGAGAGCACTATGGAGCAATGAAATATGTTCGAACAGAAGTATTCAGACAATCAGAATTCAAAACCTTTGGTGATTCAAACCCTGTAGCATAGAATTTCAAACGATCTCGTGATTAAATTTTATTGTTTTTTTTTTTACTTTTCCTGTAGTTTTTTTTATGCAGTAAGAAAAACATTTCAATTTGTTGTTCATTTTCAGAAACAAAAAAAAAAAAATCCATTTTTACCTTAAACCCTTCATTTTTTTTTGTTTCTGCCCTTTCTTCTCCATGTTTCTGTGATTTCATAATTAGGGCTTTTCATTTTATATTTATAGGGTTTGTATTACTATATATAGGCCTATGACATCCAACCCATGAGACGACTTGCATAGTCAGATCCCAATCCATGTCGGCCCTTGCGTGAATTTTAAAAAAATTAAATTTTTTTTATCGGTGTGCCCGATGTAACCTAGTGCACCGGTGCGCTGGATTATCCTAGCGCACTGCGAAAGTACTGTTTGATAAAATTTGTTTTTTTTTTTAAATAAGTGTGCCATATGTAAAATAGTGCACCGGTGCGCTATTTCATTATGGCGCACCGCGTACATACTGTTTTGCAAAAAAAAAATTATTGTGTTAATCGGTGCACCATGTAACATATAACGCACCGCACCGGGTCTCGTAGTTGACAGAGAGCACTGTATGGTGGTCTCTTATTTTCGCGGGGTGTTTATGCTACAAAAAATAACACTAGACGATTTTTATTATTTTGTCTATGTTAATCGGTGCGAAGGTTAACATGTAAGGCACCGGTGCTTCTTGTTGACTGTTGGCTTGAAGGATCTTGACCCAGGTTCAGATTTAAGGTTTGCCAACAAACCCCTATACTACTGGCCCTTTCAGCAATGACCTACTTTCGCAAGCCAAGGTCTCACTCGAAGTAGTATGGGTGGGTGCTGGAACCAAGTTTCCACACCCTAGGAGAAAGCGGGTAATTAAGGCAGTCTTGTTGAGATCTATCAGATTCACATATAAACAAGCTTATTACCGAGCTCTTAACAACATGTAAACATAAACAAAGCTACTATTATTAAGCAGATCTTAGCAACACCTTCGCATCCACGTGCGCATCAGAAATTATCATTATAGAATAAAACAATTGCAACTAATTCATATATCACAGACACAATCGCAGTTAATTCAGATAATGCAGAGGTACTTGAATAGTAACCGCAACTAGTTCGGATAACATGGAGATGATTGAACAGGTTCTAAGTTCATCAAAATCCAAAACCAAGTTACAAACCCAAGTCACAACTCGCGCACACAGCCAGCGGGGTCAATGCATAACAGGACTGAGGATCTCCGCGCACACAGCCAGCAGGAGTCCTTACCCAATACCACCCAAAATAGATCTCAATAGTTCGTACTTAGCATCAATCTTTTCTTACCCTTAGACTCAAACTATCTATCTATTTATATCATCATAGCCTATGCTATATTGTGGTCCACAAACCATGGTTTGCAGATTCTAGGTCTATCCTTTGACCCATTACAATACATTGGGGGCTTTGACCCGCTCCAAAGCCCCTGCGCTAGACTAATTACTACAAAAAATATATATAAAAATGCAACTAGGGTACCCTGTTCCAACAAGCCCCCAACACAATCTTATGACTCGTCCCAAGTCATAGCGGCCATGGGGTTTGCATCTTTTCCTAGAGCTGCTTGATTTCATCGACCAGAGGGGGAAACACTCCTTCGATCTACGCAGCAGCGTTCTACACAATGTGCACCAACTTCTGCGAAGTTGGTCCTTCAGTGGCAACGGTGACACTCTCCAAGGTCTGATTCAGCTGCTTGACCGCAACATCCAAGTCCTGGGATATCTTGAGGGCTTCATCGGCCCATGGCTGGAGGTGGTCACTTAGAACCTTCTTCTTGTGGTGAAGCCCTTCCAGGCCATCTCTGAGCGCATGACTGGCTTGCAGACGTGCCAGGCATTGAGTTGGGATCAGAGTGGGAATTGTAGCCTCCATTTGCTCGAATTCTTCTTCCTTTTGGTGTAGTTCTTCGGTCAATTCGCACAGGAGAGGGTCACGCTGCACCGTAGACCACAAATACATAGCTGTCTCAAGAAATTCGACGCCCTAATCAATCTGTGCTGTAATGGTGTTCGTAGCTTCTGTGACCAGTGTAGCTCTCTGGGCGCATACCTAAGGAGGGGTTTCCAGCTGCAACTTAGCTTGCAACAAGGCAATATGAAGTTCAAATTTGGCCTTGACAGTTGATACCTCAGTCCAAGATTCCTTCAAGGCAGCGATCATTCCTTCGACCTTGGCTTGGGGCTCAGCAGAAGCAGGAATCACTCCTAGCATATCTTCGCATAGTCGATTGAGTAGTTGTTCCAAGGCATCTTACTGTTCGATAATGGAGACATGGATAGCCTGGATCTGGGCAACATCAACAACATGGGTCGCAATATTATGTTCAGCCTCGCTGAGGTGACACTGGGCGCGGAGCTCTCGGTGCTCCAATTCACAGGTGATAGCGTTGAATAGTGCGCGCAACTGCTCGTTGGTCAGTCGACTAACATCAAGGTCGACCAAGCATCCCTAGAATTGGTTGCATAGGTCAATGGGTTCCATTGTACGGGAAGAACCTGGAAGCTGGTAGAATCAACTATCCGCAGTGGTTATTAGGGCCGTAATGGGGCCTGGATGGCCCAACTGCCCCGTTTGATCCTTGCTCACTTGATTCGGCCTCGCTTGATCTACGCTCGCTTGAGTCTACCTTGCTTGATCTACGCTTGGTTGAAGGGTGTCCGCTTTGAGTCAGAGGGCCCGCAGTTTTGTTTTCAAAAATTCCATCGCAGCCTTATGTTGTTCTTCCCAAGTAATCCATTGATCAACAGCTGTGGTGGTGACCGCATCAGCGATATTGTCTAGATCATCCTCTGTTAGGGTAACCTCCATGTTGGCGCCGGTCTTAGTGGCTTTACGCTTCTTGCGAGGCCCTTAAGATGATCCACATGGCCATTTGAGACTCTATAGGACCGGCGTACCTACATTCTCTTCATCGTTTATGTTCTGGTACGACTGGGAATCCGGCTCAGGCTGCATGGTAGTACTTCTGGGGATCACCTGCCGATGGGAATTTCGGGCATTGTTGCTAAGCTAAGCAAAATAGTGGTCTTGGATACTGCATGGTGGTTGGACGTACCTGATGCGTCGAGGGCGGTGGGTGGGGTGGCAAACTTCCACTCCACTGATCAAGTATCTATGACCTGCTCAATTTCAGCCTCGGTAGTCATATATGGAAGACTATGCCAAGTATGTTCCTTATGAGCCCACATTTTCACATTGTGCATTGTTACCCGAAATGCAGAAATGTGCTTATACTTGTCATAGATAGTTGGGGATAGGCGCGGATGGGAATCAATGGCTATCGAGATAGCACCATTGTAGAGTAGCCAAAAGGTCTTATTTTAATCAATCTGTTGGGGGTCCTTGGAATCCCGGAGGTTGGAAAATCGCGCCCCTTCGCACATGCCAGGCTCCAGGGGGGAAATACTGCTTCTTCCGGGGTTTCCCAGGCAACTAACACAATCAAAAAGATCAACCATGAATAGTAGAATTCTTTTCCATGCTCCTGAGCCTCAAGCACATTTTCGAGGAGTTCTTCTACCAGGTACTGGGACCAATTAAAGCAGATGCCCTTTTCACACTGGCCCGTGACTTGAATTACATGAGCAGGGGTGGTTGCTGCCTGAAATTTCCACATCATCTTGTAGGCAAGGATATGAGTATCCAGACATGTGTCGGGGTTGTTGACTGTATCAATCAGGAAGCCCCGCCTGTTACGATTGACCTTGTACTTGTCTCGGACAGTTTTAGCAAGATGATGCTCGAATTTCTTGCCTATACCGTCCCGCAAATTAGGCCCATGCATAGGGAGGACAATAATGCAGTGAATGAGAGCAACATCTATCGGTATGTAGCCTTGGAGCCATAAGCAGCCATTGTGAATAAGTGCCAGTAATTATCGAAAGACAAGGCTGGTGATGTTGTAGTGGCCGAAGTGAGGAAGGTTTAGTAAGTTCAAAATTCCGGCCTGGCTAGTCCCTTGACCCAAACCATTGGCTCAAATTTGGGCACACCATCCTCGATGACCTGTTACAAGTACAAGTGTGGAGCTAGCAAAGGAAAAGCATCCAGGTTACCCAAGTCATGATCATCAAATGTGATGTGGGAGAGGTGGCCAACCGTATCCCCCAGCTGAGGCACATCTTTAGGGACCAACGACATCTGAAGACAAGAACAGACAACATCCACGTTGGGCATACGTGACGTTGTTTTGCGTGGCCAAACATAAGGTGGTAACCAGGTCAGCGAGGTCACTTGCAGACCTTCTGTTGTGAGCACCATGGGGTTCCGAGGGGTGACAGGTGAATTCTTCTTAGGCAATTTCTTAGGGGAGTGTCGAATCCGGGGGGAAGTGCGAGGCTTTACACCTGTCCACTGTGCTTGCCTTACTTTCTCTTTGCCTTTCCACATGGCTGAGGTGGAAACGACTTCCTCCACTACGGGGGTAACTTCTATAACTTCACCATATTCCTCCTCTTCAGACGTCATCTCAGGTGGGGGGCCAATGGGGTTGGTAGCATGCATCCTAGCTTGGAAGATAAATTCAACAGTGCTATCATCGGATGGTTTAGTTCCAGTAATCATGCGGACAGCTAGAAGACGATATATATCAGAGTAGTTGAAGGCCAACAAGTTAGACCAAAATGTGAACCTCGTAGTCTGAACAGTCCCCATATTATAGCCATCCTGAGGGAAAACCAGCTCATAGATCCTTAATTGCGCTTCATCATTATGGAAACGGTAAAAAGTCCTCGTAAGTCACCATATTAATTACCTGTAACCCGCTCCCTCAAACGGGAAGCGTGGTTTCCTAAGTGCCCACTCCGTTCCAATGGCTAGTTTTTCCCACTGCGCATCCCACCAACGTAGACAATGCACCCCCCGTGCATCATCCCTGCTCGTTCGTACCCGCGCACCGACCCTACGCATACCGTTTGTAACACAACTACTCCGGCCATATAGTCATTTGATCAGCATGGAGGAGTCCTGATAGGGCTTCAACTAGCTTCCGTTAACATATCTTGGCATAATATCACTGCGCAATGTAGCTAACCGGACGACTCCTCCATCGGTGATTTCCTTTACCATATAGGGACCTAACCAGTGCTGGCAGAACTTCCCCGGGTGTTTCAAAAACTGGCTATCATATAACAGAACCAATTCTCCTTCCGAAAGGACCTTCTGTCGAATATGTCTATCATGCCATGCTTTTTCCCGGGCCTTCTGAACTTGCTGATGAAAGTTAGCAATGAATCAATCTTCCTCCAAGGTGACTAGCTGTGCTAAGTGTTCCTCCATGATATCAGGCTCCACCATGTTTGTAAAGCCCGTGATGCGCAAGCTAGGAATGATATATTCCATGGGCATAATGACCTCCTTTCCATAAACCATCCGAAACGGTGTTTTCCCAGTCAATTTATTGCACATGGTCCGATAGGCCCAAAGGATCGACAGGATGCACACATCCCAATCTCTTCGATCGACATTACAGATCTTGGTAAGCACTTGTTCCAGAATTTTATTAAAAGCTTCTACCGTTCCATTTGCATGCAGGTGATATGGGGTAATTTTTACATGGTGGATCCGAAACTCCTCAATCAAAGCTTGTATTGTGTCGTTAATGAAATGCATACCTCTATCACTCATCAAGATCTTTAGATAGCCAAACATAGTTAGAATATGTTCGAAAATAAAGTGCGCAACGGTATCTATAGTGAAATCCTTCACAGCTTGTGCTTCCGCCCATCTGGTTACATAATCAGTCGCAGTGAGGATGTAGCGGGCACCTGTCTTCTTACCTGGTGGGTTGATGGGACCAATGAAGTCTATTACCCATGTATCGAATGCCTGTAGGGCCATATGTGGTTGTAAGGGAATTTCATCCCTGCGCGGTGGTCTTCCTATCCTTTGGCATGTGTCACAGGCTTTGTAATAGTCGTGAGAGTCGCTATGCAGTGTGGGCCACCATAGCCCAGCTCCTAAGATCTTCTGCGCTGTCGCTTTTCCTGCGTACTGACCTCCTGCTATGCCTCTGTGGGATTCTACTAAAATGGTTTGTCTTTCATGCTCCAGTACGTATCTTCGCAGTACCTCATCAACTCCCAGCTTATACAAGTGGCCCGCGATGATGGTAAATTCAGTTGCGCGGGTTACCAGCTCTTTTTTTTGTTGTACCGAGTATTCTGCAGATGCCTTCCACATAGTTAAGAATTGAATAATATCGGAAAAGTGCTCATCAACCACCTTAATAGCAAATAACTATGCATCGGGAAATCCTTCCTCTAGGTTGGTTAGTTCTTCACCACTCTAGATTTGGGACAAGTGGCATTAGGGGAATTTTGAGGTCTAAAATGGGCCTCCTAAGAAAAATGTACAACAAAAATAAAATTTATATGAACCAATATGATTCAAAATGATGATGTCAAGCATGGGGGATAATTCATCATTCTTTAAGTATCCCGCTCGAAATTTTGCATCCAATGAGTACTCTCGCTCGAAATTTGAGTAAAAACTTTGGGAGATAAGTTGAAAATACGAGTTGAAAAATTAGTTTTTTCTTTTTTCCCTCTAAAATTTGATGATGTCATCAAATATTATTTGATTTTTTCCATTATTATTTTATAATTTCTTTAGGAGGCCCATTTTAGACCTCAAAATTCCCCTAATGTCTAGTCCAACATTTAATTTCCCCGGCTTCACAATTATCTCAAAGTCATATTCTTGAAATAGCAGTAACCATCGACAAATCCCCCCCCCCCCAACACAAGCTTATTGACGAGGTGCTTCAAAGCTGAGTGATCCATGAAAATCTTGAGGTGCCCCCCCAACAGATAATGGTAGTACTTCTACAGGGCATACACCATCGCCATCCCCTCGCGTTCTGTAGTGGAGTAGTTATGCTCCGTGCTAGAGAGTTTTCTACTAGAAAACACAACCAGGTGGACAATGTCCCCCTCCCTGGGCTGCGTAAGGACAGCTCCTAGGGTGATTCCTAAAGTGTCCACGTGGACATGGAAAACCTTCGTCCAGTCCAGAAATATGAGGATAGGTGCAGAAACCATTTTTTCCTTGAGTAGCTCAAAACTCTTCTGACACTTTGCATCCCAAAAAAATGATATGTCCTTCTTTAACAACTTTTCCATAGGTGCCATGATCAGTGTGTACCCTTGAATAAACTTCCTATATTAGCCTGTGTGGCCAAGGATGGAGCGCAACTGTTTCTCAGTTCCGGGGACTGCTAAATTGATGATAACTGCAACTTTGGAGGGATCAACCATCATTCCATGCTGACAGAATATATGGCCTAACAAGATCTCGAAAGGTACACAGAATACGCAACTCTTAATATTTAGGGAAATCTTGTGCTTTCTACAGGCGTCCAACATCATGCGCAGGTTCAAGACGTGCTTCTTTACAAATCCAAATATTGTCCAATCGTCAAAGTATACCTCCAGGAACTTGTGAATGAACTCCTTGAATACTGGGACCACTACTCGTGAAAAGATGGCAGGAGCATTTTTGAGGCCAAACGACATGACGATGTACTGGAAGGATCCCCACTCAGTGGCGAAAGTAGTTTTTCTGCGATCTTTAGGTGCGATCTTGATCTGATGGTAGCCCAAAAACCCATCAGTGAACGAGTATTCTTCCTGCCCTCCCACACTGTCGAGGATTTCATCAGAGAATGGCGTAGGGAAGGGATCATGTACACAAGAATCATTTAGCTTACGGAGGTCGACGCAGATTCTTATTTCTCCTTTAGTCTTTTTCTCTTGGACCACCATAAGGCTTATCCAATCTGACTGTTCTACTGGTTCGATGATACCTACGGCTAGCATTTTGTCAATTTCTTCTCTGACTTTCTGCTTATACTTGGGGTTCAATCGGTAAGGTCGTTGCTTGATAGGGCATGCATCTGGTTTTAAAGTGATTCACATGAGCCCCAGGTCCCCTATAATACCTTTGAGTTATGAAAATTTCGTAGGAAACAGATCCTGGTACTCCGTGAAAAGTTTCGCGACTTTCCTGACAGTATCATCATCCCAGTAATCCCCAATTCTATCTAGCTTAGGTTGTTCTTCTATTCCAATGTTGACTTCCCTTAGCTTAAGAGGCTTGGTCACATCGACAGTTTGCAGTGGAGGTCCAGCAACTACTCGTTCGCCCTCCGATTCTGGGATAGTGATATTTCGCGGGTCTTCGTCACATTCCTCCATTGATATATTGTGATAGTTAGAAATATCTTGCATCTACATATCCCAAGTTGGTTCCCCATACTCCATGTGAAGGCATGATTCATCAAATACTAGGGCATCTATGTCTTGCAGGGCTTCATCTAATTTTTCAGTTTCGCCTATCAACCCGAACATCCCCACAAAATCGTCCTTCATGGTCTCCCAATGGCGGGTGCGCTGATGTAGCCCTGCATACAAATACCATGCGGTGGGGATTGGTCCCAAGGCATTAATGAATAGGTGGACCCACTCGTCCCTGGTCCTTTCACACCACACCTCCATCCACGTGGAAAAGTGCTTGCGTGGGTCCCCTTGGCCAAGGAAAGTCTCCATGTGTAGGTGAACTAGGGGTTCAAATCGTAGGATCATGATCTTGTGGCATTCCTCCCAATCCTGAAAAGTGCCCTTATGAGTTTCCCACCACCGCACAGGGGTCGCACGCATGGCTAGGTTAAGCACCCACATTCTCCATTCCCTTGGGACTTCTGCTTTGAATGCTCTAAGGAAATCCATAATACTACTAGAATCATCAAAGTAAGGTATCTCCCTTACCTCTGAAGAGATACATTGGAATTTCTTTGTGATCCTAAGACAACATAGCGCAAATATGTCATGCAATTGGTTCTACCAATTTTCAATCTCCCCGTTAGAATCAGAGAGGCATTCACTGTCTTTCTCCCAGCACAACACACCATCAGCCGTAGGGTTAATCCAATCCTCGTCCCAGGTAGTTAGTTTATAGATATGATCAATTTCATCTTCTTCGCGCACAATTTCTGTATACCATTCTCCCTCTGCTGGGTCTAGAGGGACTATTACTCTTGTACCCTCATTCTCAAAAACCATGCTGCTTTTCTTCAAGTTGATAATGCCTCCCATTTCTATAGCCCAATCTAGTCCTAGGAGCGCAGGATAGGGGTACGCATCCTCTTCAATTTGGATTACTTAAAACTCTGCATATACCTTAACCCCTGCGATATCTACCATAATCTTTGATAGTCGTCCCAACGGTATGATTTTCTGTTGGTTATCCATGCGCAGTTGTATAGTAGACCATTCCATCTTAGGTTCTCCCATCCTTTTCCATGTCTGTTTGGGTAGGACATTCACATCGGATCCCAGATCCAGGATGTCATGATCCATTTCATAATCGCCAATCTGCACAGTTAGCCACATTTCTCGACGAGTGCGTTTCTCATGCTTGTAAAGTTTGTGGAAATATTTAACTTCTGATGGGGATTCAGTCTTTTCTGCGCAGCTGTCTATCAATTCTTGAAGATTTTCTACTGTCTTCTAGTTGCATAACAACTTCATACATGCCTGTAGGAATGGTTTAGCTTCTCCCTCTGCTTTTAGGTTGTTGGAGCTTTGGAGGTAGATGCCTCATCTTTGGTAAAGTCTTTGCAAGCCTCTAGGAAGGTCTCTTTCTCCTTCTGTAGGTCTAGGCTTTCCTTTTTTATATCATATTTTTGGATAAGGGGTTCAGTCACAGGTCTTTCCTCAGCTCCTCCTGTAGCCATCCCACTACGCGTAATGACATTAATACTAGGTTCCTTATCATATGGTTCTGCCTTAACCCTTTGTACATTATGCGTTGGTGTCTATTGTTTCTCCTGCACCTTTGCTATTAGTACTGGACAATCTTCGATCACATGATCCAATTGTCTGCAATATATACAATATTTTCATGTAGGGTTCGGACAGTCCCTTGTGAAGTTCCCTACTTCTCCATAATTATAGCAAATCAATTTCCCTCTTCCCCGACTTGCGATTCCGCCTCTCTCCCCCCCAGGCCTCTGGCAGGGGAGCCTCCTCATCCCAAGGGGGATAGTGGTGATGAAGGGTCAGCCTGTACCCTGTACAGGCTTCCTTGATCTATCATTAAGTCATATGTCCAGCAATTATGTTCGTCATGTCCCACATATGAGCAGAATCAACACCATTGTTGCTTCAACTTTGGAACATAGGCACCAAGACGGGGGCAGTGGTTGGTGTCATGTAGTCCAGCTACGCGGCAGTCAGTGCACCATAACATGGGGGTGCTTGGTCCCACAGCCTATTTAGGGCGCAATGGGTTGGGTCCCCCAGCCTGCATTTAGTCTACAAGCAGAGGGCACTGATCCTTGGTGTGGCCTGACACCCTGCATCTTATGCACCAAACGTCTGGACTAGCTTATTTTCCTTGCTCCTTTCGCAAATTCTGTATTTCGAGGTGCATTGCCTCCAGCTATCCCTGGATTTGTTGTACCCCAAACTGGGCATCGTCTCTCGGTGCAACTTCTAGCTTCATGGCAATCTCCAAGGCTTTCTCTTGTATATCAATCACTTGCTGACGCATAGGCCTGCACAGGTGAGGTAATAACATGGAAATGAACCATTCCTTGTGCTATCTATCCTCATACTTAAATTCCCCATCTCTGATAACCTTCTTTAGCTACTGATCAGCCTCCCATACCGACTCGGTGGGTCCCTGTTTAAAGTCTTTCAAGTCAACCACCAGTTGAGCATAGGACTTAGGCTTCCGAAACTATTGTTTTAAAGCATCCTTAATTTCTTGTATTGATGGAAACGCATGTTGGCCTACGTACCCCGTGAACCAATCCAGGGCCCTTCCTTCAAAGGCGAGGGATAGTTGCGCCCTTTTTATAGCATCGCTAGCAACATTTTGCGCAGTCCATACTGATTCCGCTACGAACCAAAATCGGTCCATGTCTTTGTCTCCCACACCCTTGAAGGTGGGAAGCTTCATGTGTGTGGCCATATCTTCTTCCAGCAGTGGCGGAGGGGTAGGGGAGTTCTTTCCCTTACGCTGATTCGATGGTGGTGTAGCCAGAGGACTAGTTCCCGCGTGTGCAGATGGCTCTCTTAAGGGTCTGTAGATAGATCTATCCCCTTCTTGATTGACTCGGTAGTACTTACCACTTCGTGTTGTACTCTCACCATGATCAGAGGTCATTCATTCAGTGTGGCTGCACAAAATGCGTTTTTCGCACAGTAATATTTTAATTAGTAGCGGCAATGTTTGTAATAACTTACCTCGGACTCCTTTGAAGAACCTTCGCTCTGCTTCAGAGTAGGATACAAACTGATTGTCTTCGAATTCTACTACAAATCCTCCTAGCACATTATCCACCCAATGATCTACAGTCTGGGTGATTGTGTTGTTAGCCCTCTCCAACTGTTGAATCAATTCCAGAGTCCACTGCATAACCTGATCATCTTTCAAACACGTCTAGAATTCTACTAGCCTTGCTAGCCACTCCTGTAGCTCATGCATGAAAGTTACAAAGAAAATTTTATATACTTCTGTGAAAATATACTTGTTCTTCCACTTCTTATTTGTTAGCTTTGTCTTGTGATTATCTTTTATGGAAAATTCATGAATATGTTTTTTGAACCAATCTTCGAGCTCCAATTTCTCAGGTCGCCAACGCCTTCATGGCATTACCCGATCTTTCTTTCACAATGCTCCCGGTCCTGGCAACGGAACCATTTGTTGGCTTGATGGGTCCTGACCTAGGTTCAAATTTAAGGTTTTCCAACAAACCCCTATACTACTGGCCCTTTCGGCAATGACCTACTTTCGCAGGCCAAGGTCTCACCCGAAGTAGTATGGGTGGGTGTTGGAACTAGGTTTCCACACCTTGGGAGAAAGCGGGTAATTAAGGCAGTCTTGTTGAGATCTATCAGATTCGCACAGAAAGAAGCTTATTACCAAGCTCTTAACAACATGTAAACATAAACAAAGCTACTATTATTAAGCAGATCTTAGCAACACCTTCACATCCACATGCGCATCAGAAATTATCATTACAGAATAACATAATCCAAGCTAATTGATATATCACAGACACAATCGCAGCTAATTCAGATAATAGAGAGGTACTTCAATAGTAACCACAACTAGTTCGGATAACATGGAGATGATTCAATAGGTTCTGAGTTCATCAACATCCAAAACCAAGTTAAAAACCCAAGTCACAGCCTGTGCACACAGCCAGTGGGGTCTGCACACAGTAGGGCTGCGGATCTTTGTGCACACAACCAGCAGGAGTCCTTACCTAATACCACACAAAATAGATCTCAATAGTTCGTACTTATCATCAATATTTTCTTACCCTTAGACTCAAAATATCTATCTATTTATATCATCATAGCCTGTGCTATCCTATGGTCCGAAAATCATGGTTTGCAGACTCTAGGTCTATCCTTTGACCCATTACAATACATTGGGGGCTTTGACCCGCCCCAAAGCCCCTGCGTTAGACTAATTAATACAAAAAATATATATAAAAAACGCAGCTAGGGGACCTTGTTCCAACATTGACATAAAGCATCATATGATGTTTTATACTATTTGGGTGGTGTGTTTATAAGACCACCACGCACCGACATCGGTGCGTACACCATGAATGGCGCACCGGTTTCTTGATATTTTTTTTTACCTAAAAGGTTGACAATTTATTTATAAAATATATTAATGAATGATATGGTATAGGTTTCATATTGATAAAGAAATGACTGACAAGAGAACAGGTAACAAAAATACTGATAACACATCAGGAAAAGAGAAAAAGGCAAGTTCTTTGTAAATTCTTTACAAAAAATATTATTTTTGAACTATATGTAAGTTTAACTAATATGTATTGTTTACTATGTATCGTGCAGAGCCACAAAATGATGAAGCTCTATAATATTATTTATGATCTAGGACCAGAAGAGCATAAAAGCTTGATGGAAAAATTGCAAAAGGATGAATCAGGTGAATGAAAAAATACTATCGATCCAATATGAGTTATTTTTTTTAATTTTCATTAATAATATAATTAAAATTATTAGATAACATGTGTCAAGAAATCTATTATTTTACATTTTTTTAATTTTCTATAGGGACCAACAACTCAGAAAAGGAATGTTCTTCTAAGAAAAGAAAAAAATAGAACATGCAAATGAAAATGAATTGCTCCTTAGCTCATCTAGAGTGGTGCTGGAGGTTAACGAAAGGGGGAATTTTTTTTACAAAAGTTTGAGGGATTTAGTGGAACAAATGTATAGACCTTATTTCCACTTACAATACAAAAATCAATCCAATGATTCCAAGAACCAAATTTTATCTAAACTATAGGAAGAGTTTCCAGAGAATTGGTCAAAGACATGTCAAACTTTTAATAGCAAAAATGTACAACAACAAAAAAGAAGGAATGAAAAAATAATATTCCTTTAAATGTTTGTCTAGAATTATTTATAAATATCACTTTTGTTATATTTACTTTTCATATATCAATATAAAAATTAAATAGTTTATTGTCATGTTACATTTTCAGGAAGATTATGAAAATCTCAAAATATGAACGAACTGATATCAGAAATATGCCATTATGAAATTCCAAAAAGGTGTACAAGGAGATGGTTAAAGAAATGGACAAAATTGCATCACAAGAGGAGCCATATCAACAACAACGTGCTTCAAATGTAATATGTAATAATTGAATTTTTCGATCAGTAGGTACAATAAATAAAAAATTTAGCATTAAATATTAATTTTCAAGTATTTTCTTGTAGAAAAGAAAAGAAAATGGAACCCATTCAGCACATAAAATAGGACGACAAAGAAGAAAAGGGTTGATATCTAAGTTTGTGAGTAATTTTTAATTCCTTATAACAACTTAACTAGATTTCATTTTTGTATATTTTAAGTTGTTTTACAAAAACCATCATTGCATATCTTCAAACAGGTGCTAACATACAAAGAAGAACCATCAGATGAATTGATTGACATTGGGTTAAATATGGGTTGTGAGTATATGTTGGCATATCAGAAATTATTTGTGGAATTTGTAAGCATATATCGATATTGTTTTACTTAGCTCCATATATAATTAATAGAACAAAAAAATATTTTATATTAAATATGTGATTTGTTATGGGGTATAAAAATTGCAGGAAAAAAAATATGGAACTGTGCCAACAGATGAAATCTTGAAAGATGGCATACTACATGGTTTTGAAAGAATGTGTATAGTTCATGAGTCAATTTTTTCTATGGTACGTCATTTCTTTTCGATTTACATTGATGTATGTTATTTAATATTGCAATTTTCATTATTCTCACCAATGTATATACACTCATTACAATTTATTTTTATGTTTGTAGATGGAAGGTGAAGAAGAAGAAAACAATCAACACCGCGAACAAAACATTCCTGAAAATAACCCAAGTCATGGAAGTATCTCTAGTAGTGACAACAATTCAAGCAAAGAATGATGATCATTATGTTTGGATATCAAAGCAAGGCGTTGTATTTTTTGAAATATTTATCTGTGAAATCAGACATTTTGTTTAATGTAATGGACATAGTGTCCCAATTGAAAGACAAAGGGATACCAATAACTGTCCCATTTTTTATGAAAAATATTGTCTTATTCATATATATATATATATATAATAAAATATGTTTTAATTTATTCTATTGCGTCCTCCATTGTTGCTATGAAATGTAACACCACTAATTAAATTTATGGATGATTAAATATTATAATGAAGAGATGTGAAATTTTATGGTATGATATAACAAATTAATCCCAACATCACATTCAAATGCACTAATAAAAATTTAATTGATATGAATACTATTATAAGATATGTGTCGTCTTTTGATGAATAATGAATTTTAAAAAATCACAATAATTATGATATGATATAACAAATTAATTCAAACATCACATTCAAATGCATTAATAAAAATTTAATTAATATGAATACTGTTATAAGATGTGTCAAAGTTTATAAAAAATACAAAATGAACACGGGTGCATGTTAGTTACTGTACACCGGTGTGTTTCTACGACCTATGAGTACTGCAAAAATACCAATACCAATTATAAATCTCGGTGCATTTGTTCGATACTGCACACCGGTGCATTTATGTGAGACTACCACCAGTGCATTTGTATGACCTATAGCCACCGCACAAATACCAATACCAATAATAAATCTCGGTGCGTGTGCGGCACTGCGCACCGATTCGTTTATGTGAGGCTACACACCGGTGCATTTTTACGACCTATGGGCACCGCACAAATACCAATACGAATTAGAAAAATCAGTGCATTTTTCTGATAATGCGCATCGATGCGTTTCTATAATTCTACGTACCGGTGTGTTGATACGACCTATGGGCACTGCACAAATCCCAAGACCAATTAGAATGGCCCCGTGTGTTGTACACCAACACTGCACCCGGTGCGGTTTTAGACCTTGACAACCCAGTGCATGCACCTTCGACTGCCCTGGGCCACTGTCTAGATGACACGAACCAGTGCGTTGACACCTTAGTAGCGCACTGATGAAAAAAACATCTGTAATAACCTCCGTCCACCCAATTTTTTTAGTTGTGTTGAAATTCCGTTAAAATCTCCGCCAAAACCTCCATAACCATAAACAGATGTTGTAGAATTTTTTTTTTTGACAATTGTGACCAATTTTATAACACTAAAAACATCCTTTATAACTTCCACTAGAGGGTCTTTTCAACAATGGCAATGTTTACAGGTTGTAGTAACAGTGATTGTGACCGTTTCTATAGGTTGAGATGATTGAGATGATTGTACATGTTGTTATGATATTCCTTATAAACTAGTGATATATGGTGACAATGGATCCATTTTTAAAATGAGATGAAATAGAGGTCCACAAGGAAGTTGAAGAAGGAGGTTGGAGCCTCAATCAGGTTGAAGCCTAGAGTAGGTTGGAGCCTACTCATCATCGAGGTTGAATCCTAAAGCAGGTTGGAGCTCACTTGTATCAGAGGTTAGAGCCTCAATCATGTTGTAGCCTATAGTGAATAGCTACTTGCATCTTTCGAGGTTGTGCCTCAATTAGGTTGTAGCCTACTGCAAGTGGAAACTTGCATTTTTTGGGTAATTGCCTCCAATAGGTCAGAGGCTACAAATTGATGTAATGAATTGAAGATTAAGAAGAAGAATATTGGTGGTTTTCTCCCATAAGGGTTTCCACCTAAAAAAATTGTGTCTCCTTGTGATGTGATGGCTTATTCTGTTGTTTCTACCTTCTTGATGTGTTACTGATATGATTATGCATTGATATTGTTTATGAGATAATGCTTATGGTTTATTACTATATGGTTGTGTGAATAAGAAAAGTTATGAAATTTTTCTCACACTGATTCAACCCCCTCTAAGTGTGACCTTTGGTCTAACAAGTGGCTTTAGAGAAGGTTACCTTCAGAACAACTAAACACTGGAAGGTTGAAGATCAAGGATAAATGGCCATAACCATAGTTGTATGGAATCCCCCCATGTTTGATGGAACCAAATATGCAATTTGGAAGATAAGTATGGAGACCTATGTCATCTCTTTAGGAGTATAAGTTTGGACAATTGTGAACACTGAATATAAAGTCCCCAATGTTATTCTAGCAGATGCAATAGAGAAGGAAATTTTCAAATATAATGCATAGGCTAAGCATGCTATCTTATGTGGCTTGGCAGAGTCATATTTCATCAAGGTAATGCATTGCAAGTCAACTCATGAGGTATGGAATACAATTTAAACTTATCATGAAGGAGTTAATGAAGTTAAAGTATAATTACAATCTCTTAAGGGATAATTTGAAAGCTTGAAGATGACAGATGATGAGCGAGACATTGCTTCATATTTTCTTCGAGTAGAAAATATATTCAACTCTATTTCAAGTCTTGGTGAAAATGTATCAGATAGCTATGTTGTTCGAAATATATTGAGATCACTTCCATCAAGATTGAATCCTAAAGTATCAACCCTTGAATAACTAGAAAAAGTAGACAAGATGTTTATGGATAAAATTCATATAACTCTCTCCGCATATGAGTTAAGAATCAAGGAAGAAAATCTGGGAGTCAAGGAAGCAACTTTCAAGGCAGAAAAATAAGAGGAAAATAAAAAGGACCAAGAAGACTCTAATTTTGATGAAGAAGAATCCAAGTTTGTTCGAAAGCCCAAAAGAGGAAATGACAAGTTCAATGGTAAGCTTCCTTTCAAATGTTTTGAGTGTAGAAGAATTGGTCATTATGCATATAAATTTCCTTATGCTAATATGAATGAAAGTGATGATGAGTCAAGAGACAAACCCAAGTATCAAAAGAAGAAGAAAACAGGAAAGAAAAATAACTTTTACTCAAAGGAGAAAAGTGACAATGAAACTAATGAAAGTGTAATCGATGAAGAAAGGAATGAAATACTATTCATTGTTGAGGCTAAAAAAATTCAAGTAGAAGTTGATTATGAGGGAGAACTTAAAAGTGCATTGAAGGAAATCAAGATTCTCAGGAAAAGAGAACGTCAATTGGTGCAACAACTTCAAGACAAGAGTCTAAATGAAGACACCATTATTGCTCTCAAAGTTGAACTAGAAGAAGCAAAAAGGGAAAAGGATTTTTCGTATGAAAAAATAAATGAGAAGGAACAAATATATGAAAGACTGGAAGAGGAAGTTGTCCTTTTAAAAGAATAATTAGATCAACTTAATTTGAAGTTCAACAAAGGGACTGAATCCTTAGATCATATTCTCAATATGTAGAGGTCTCCCCTTATCAAGATAAGTCTTGGATATCAAGAATGTGAGGCATCCAAAAGAAATGATCCCCCAAGCTTATCAACTAAAATTCATCCTAGGAATATTAATCAGATATTCATAACATCCAATAAAAACTCACTTGAAGATCCAAAGCAAGCAGTACACTAGGCCAAGCATGTTCACTTCAATGACTCTCAGGACAATTTCAAGAAGGAGAAAAATACAAGAAATCTGAATGAAAAAAAAGGGTTAACAAGTAGGAATAATGTAGGATAGTTTATGAATACGAATCATCACAAATAATCCACAAGAAATAATGGAATAGGTGTTGAAGATCAACAAATGAGTATGTCTCATACAAGGGTTGAACAACAAGGAAACATGGCTCCTCTAGGAAGTATCTTCAGAAGATCGAGATATCCATATATGCATAGGTATCAAAGTAAGTTCTTTGTTTATTATTTGTTATGCAAAAATTTTGGAAAAAAAATGTAGGATTGCAGAACCTATGATATGGTTAGGTATAGAGGATATGACTAGGTACCTAGATGGAAACATATGGACCAAATAATAAGAATGAGAGCCATTTCCATAAGTGTTGAATTCCGATGTTGGATGTCACATATGTCACAATAACTGTCATATAACAGAATATTTAGTACTCAAATTTGGTTGGTATAACAAAGAAATACTTCCTATAAATACTGAAAGATGGGGAAGAGGTCAAAGAGGATCTTGATTAGCTCTAATCCCTTAGGTATAATCCTTTGGAGAAATCTTCTTCAAGATCGCTATTTTTAAAATCAAAACTTGAAGAACCAACTACATGTATGAGGGAAGTATGTGGATGATGATATCTCAGTTGTAAGAGTATATGAAGAGAAGAGCATGATATCAGGGGGAGTATAGGTATAACATGAACAACAATGGATGCATGATCTCAAGGGGAGTACAAAAATAGTAGAAACATTGTCTCAAGGGGAGAAAATATATCAAAAATAAGGAAACATAGTTCAATAAGGTCCATAGGATCATCAAGAAATAGATAGTCATACATGATCATCAACATGGATATTTTTCCAAAAATGGCCATGACCCTTTTCCATTGACATCAAAGGAGGAGAGATTGTAGACATTGATGCATATATTGACATTTGTAGGGAAATATTGTAGCGCTTACACTTGAGCAAGGAAATATTGTAGACATTACACTTGCACAAAATGAGTTCTTGATTTATTTGACATCAAATGGTTATCAATGTCTAATGGTGTTTCCATCAATGACAAAGGGGTGGATTGTTGCACATAGTGTTGTCACTGATGAAAACCGTGATTTCATTGATGTCAAAGGGGTTGTATGATACATCAAAAAAATTACCATATTTGATGACCCAAGTGTTGATATTTGGGTAGCATTGGATGTGCTCTAGCTCTGAAATTTCGTGGAGGGGCTATAACACATGAGATCTCCAAGACCCATAAATTGTTTGGAGAAATTCCGCCCAGAGTGCATTTTATTCAAATAATTAATTATTTTTAATGGAGCCTAAGTTAAAACTTAGTAAATTAAAATAACTAAAGTGAATCAATGTAAATGTGGGTGAGAATATTCTAAGATATGTGGATCAAGTTTGTTTTAATCTTAGCCGTTGATTAAATATTTGATCATGGTCATTGATTTCTCAATAGGAAAATTATAAAGGGAGGCTTAAGGGTCAGTTGGAGTACACACACATGAAGAGGAGCACTTGAGCTAAATCAAAATTATGGGGTGTGGTTCGCTAAGAATTTTGGAGTGAGTTCTAGTGCAGAGAGGGTCAGTTCAGCAGTGGGACTTTAGTCCAAGACCAAAAATACATTGCAAAGAGGCAACACAACAATGAGAAGAGACAACGCAACACCTGAGAGAGTGACGCAAAGCCTAAGAGAAGTGACACAGTCACTGAAGAGGTTGCGCTAGGGTTTTTGTGAGGAAGATCAGGCATCAGTTCAACAAATCAATTTCTGAGCTGGGAAGACTCACAAGGAGGGTGATGCAACTCCTAGAGGGGGTGACACAGTCTCAGCGCAGAGTTGGGAGCAGCTGTTGCTGCACAACACTAGGGAAAATGCAATCACCTGTGAGGTTTGATAATTTTGTAGCAGGATCAACCAAAATATTTGTCTCCAGAAAGAGGTACTTCTGCCAGTATTTTCTCTGTTGGGTGAGCTGGATTTGTCACCCTAGTTTTATTCATAAATCTGCTTAATAATAAAACCCTCATATCTGCTGCACTATTTTTCCTACATTGGGTTTTTTCGGGGAATTTTAGTCCAAATATAAGTGTGTCCTTTGTGTGATTGTCTCATGTTATTTTTCAGTACTTGATCTATATATTGGTGTAGGTTGCAATGTATTTGCATTAATGTTTATTGAAGAATTTTTCAAATAACTTGTTAATTGAAGAACACAAGTAGGAAATGCAGATCAGTTAACTGCAGTAGCATTTATGTTTGTTAGATTCAGAAAATTTCACATGGTGTTATAGCGATTACAGATTGGGGAGGACTGAAGCCATTAGTGAAAGGACAAAGGAAAATATGGGTAGGAAATAATTTTCCTCGAGAGACAATGCAAATATGGGAAAACGAGGTAGAGGAAGCATGACATAGTCACCAAGGAAGGCTCATGCAGAGCCTGCATCAACCTGCTAGGGTGTTATTGTAGCTGAAGAAGGCAGTTCAGTGATTGTTGGGCCAATGCAAAGGCTATTGAGTCTCATTTTTCTGGTTTCCGTGGCTAGAGGTGCAATACATATTCTATCTGGAGTTGATGATGGGACACTGATTCTGTTGTACAAAACAGTATCTAGTGGGGCAGAAGCAAAGTAGAGGGAATAAATTCCTTAAAATATTTCTTGCCAAGTCTAGATATAGTGCCAAGCAGCAGCAAACAGAGATCAGAGAGGGGTGCTCTGGCATTTGTTGGCAAAAGGATTTCTGTGAAGGAAATTGAGATTCAGAGGGATCTTGTTCCTTAGAGGATTTCTAGTGCCAAATAAATCCCGATCTGAGTTTTGCTAGGGCAGCAACGAAATAGGGATAAATGAACTTGTTCGAAATTCAGTTGAGCAGATATGGTCACGTTTGGACTAAGGGATTGGGACAGGTTGGATGGAGCATCCAACTTTGTCATCTAGAAGGCTTAGATCCTAATAATTTTGGATGAACATAAAATCAAGGATTATGCCTTGAGGATGGTTGTTGTTCCAGTTGATGCTGATCCTCTCAATAACTATGAGGAGGCTCAAGTGAAAGCGAAGCACGTGACCATGAACAGAGTCAAGGAGAATGTGATCCCACATAATGATGAGAAGAACACAACAAGGGAAATGTGGGAGGCATTGACCACATTGTACAATGTATATTCCGTCCAACAGAAAATGTTTCTTGAGATTTAGCTGAGATTGTTTCATATGCAGAAGGGAGGATAAATCCATCCCTTCCTTATCAGATTGTAAGGGATCTGAGATCAACTAGCTTCCGTAGGGACTACACCAGATCCTAGATTTATAGTCAGGACTACCTTGAATGCAGCCACTGAAGACTAGGAAACTTTTGTCCAAATAATTTTGCGCAGGGCTACTCTTCCTAGCTGGGAGGAGATGTGGGCAGCTCTTCGACAAGAAGAGATCAGACGATGGACCAAGGCAGGATGAAGCAGTAAAGGGATCAAAGTCAAGAAGGAGGAATAGGAGGATGTGTCTCTCGCATAAAAGGGACAACAAGGGCAGTATATATGGAAGAAAAAGGACCTCTCGAAATTCAGATGCTTCATATGTGGGGAAATGGGACATTTCGCCATGCAGTGCCCTCTGAAGAAGAAGGGCAAAGATGAGAAGCCTGACTCGAAGGATACTACAACACAAGCTGATGAGGAGGATGAAAATGACTACGACATGAGTTCTCATGAACCTCTAAAGAAGAGGTGGGGTGATATGGAGCTGTAGTTAGAGCTACAGAGAGAAGCAGTGCAAGATCCTTAAGGTGCCCAAACTCTTGGATCACACACAAATACGAGAGACCTTAATGATAGTAGCAAAATGACAGGAGTTAGTTGGTGCGAGGGATGATGGAGCAACAGTGGCAGAGCTAGAGTGCCAAAGTCTGAAGCAACGCATTGGAGTGTTGCAGAAGTGCGAGCAACACATAGCATATACAACAACATCACAATAGCATCAGAGGGTCAACGCATATTAGTAGCAGAGGAAGCTTCAACATCGAGGTGCATCCAAACTGACTAGTATGTCAGGATTTGGGATGTCTTTCAGTTTCTTAACTCTCAACAATTGAGTTGCAGTGCAGCAGTTACCGGTGGCAAAGTCATGGGAAGTAGTACAAATTGTAGCAGCATAGTGGATCAGGGACAGTAGGCCAAGCATCAACATCGCAGAGGACTGATGTCGTGGATCAGTATTGAGTCCCTATATTACTAGTGTAGTCCCTTATTATTTTTAGTGTAGCCCCCTTATTTTTATTGTTGTACCCCTGTAGTCCCCATATTGTTATTATTGTGCCCCATAAAATACCACCATTATTTTTGTTGTGCCCTTACATTATTATTGTTAGGTCGGCTACAACTATTGTGACCCCATGGACTCCTATATATAGAAATGAAGCTTTTTCATTTGTATCATCCAAGAATTGTTCATTTATCTAATGTAAAGGAGGTTTCCACCTCGAAGAGGCTGATTTCTAATTCGTTGATCTATCTTTTCTTCTATTTTGTGAGCTAGTTTCATAACATTTGGTATCAGAGCTTTGGATTCCAGGGTTTCATTGCTGCAAAAAGGTCATCGTGGAATTTTCGCTATAAATTTTTTCTTCGAAGTTTCAGATGCTAAAAAATAAAACTCATTTGAGCCAAAATCTTGAGGAACCTAGTGTAAAATTTTTAGATCTTGGTTCGCTATATTTTCGAAGATATGATCTGAGGAAGTTAGGGTTTTTGTAGGCTCCAGAATTTCATCTCAAAGAGGTTACCTTGGGAAAATTTTCATAACTTTCTCTCTGAGCATCAGATTCGAATTATGTAAAAAGTGGCCAAAAGTGCACAAAGTGTAGTTTCTTTTGTATCAATTTTAAAACCAAAAGACAAAACAGTGACACATGGAACACCATACAAGTTTTCTCTACTTAACCAATACATAATTAGATCATTGTGGGAGATTGGGAATAAATTTTCCTCGAAGAATCCAAATCAGGTCTGACCTGTGGCATTGGAAAGAAGACTTAGAGGGATACTATAGGTCCAAAGTTAAAATCTCGAGAATCCGAAATCATAGAGATACAACAGGATCAATAGAAATCTCCTCAAAAGAAAGAAAAATGTGTGTATCATTTTTTAAAATTGCATAAAGTTTGTTTGAAAAATAAGTTTCAAGTGATTCCAAGGGCATATTGAAGCATAAATATTAGTATTGGGTTCTAAAATTCCTCCAAAAAATAATTCCATGCCCATTAAGTCCTTAAAAACCTATACTATGCTGCATGAAGAGGAAGAAGTGCAACATGATATATCAAATTTACGAGATCAAGTGCAACAAATGTCGCTCTCGCAAAAAGTAACCAAAAATGAAATGGAAGCTAAAATGGATGGTTTGAAGAAAGGCATGGAAGCTAAGATGAATGGCATGGAAGCTACGATGAATGGCATGGAATATAAGATGAATGGTGTGGAAGCTAATATGGATGGTTTAAAGAATAGCATGGAAGCTAAGATCGATGGTATAGAAGAAAAACTAGAAGCTAACATGGAAGGTTTGAAGGAAGATTTGAAAATTTTGCTACAAGAAATTATTCCTAATGGAGAAAAGGTAGTAGAGGGAACTCATGATGAGAAAAAAATAAACGTTAATCACGATTTCATAAACCATAACATTGGATTTAAGACCCACCATATTCAAAATATCGATATGAGGAAGTTTTATGACAATGATCCCGTAACATGGATACTACAGATGGAGCAATATTTTGGTCTCCATAATTTTCAAAACACACAAAAGGTACGTATTGTAACTTTATATTTAGAAAACAATACATTTGTATGGTATCGATGGATTTTATCTTGTAAACAAATTGTTACTTGGTCAATTTTTACGGAGGAAATGATAGCACATTATGAGGATATAAACAGCATTAACACCTTCTTTAGCCAATTGATAAATCTAAAACAAAAGTGTTCAATGGTGGCGCACATTGAGGATTTCCAAAAATTAATTATAAGGGTAGCTAATATTCCAGAGGAACAAAATAGTTATGTATTCATAGGGAATTTAAAGGATGGCATCCAACATGAGGTTCGCCTTTGGGATCCTGATTCATTGGATAAGGCATTCAGGTTGGAGAGAAAAATTGAAAGAAAAATTATGGCGACAAGGAAGCCTACCACTCACAACTATAAATATGGAAGTGTTGCTACTCCTAGACTTCCACAACCTACAAGGTTGTCACCACAAAAATTGGAAGAAAAAAGATAAAAAGGGCTTTGCTACAGTTGTGATAGAAAATACACTAAACGTCATAAGTGTGCTAAGAAGAACCTATTTTACATAGATTGTGAAGAGGAGGAAGAAAATGAACAAGAAACTTCAAAAGAAGAGGATATACACCAGGAACCAACCATAGAGAAAGAAGAAATGAATCAGACCATATCCTATAATGCATTGGTAGGAATTACCACTCCTCAAACTCTCAAGATAGAAGGACATATCAAGAATAAAAATGTAATAGTGTTGATTGATTTGGGTAGTACCCATAATTTTATTCATTGTAAGGTAGCCAAGGAATTAAATTGCTTCCTATACATAACACCAGGGTGTCAAGTGATGGTTGAAAATGGAGGAACTATAAATTTCTCTGGAAAGTGCCATAATATCAAGATAACCATGGGGGAATATGTATCGAATAGTCCAATGCTCTCCATTCCAATAGGTGGTGTTGATGTTGTACTTGGAGTACAATGGTTACAATATTTGGGGATGGTAGCTTTTAATTTTCAAGAAATTTTCTTGTAATATTTTTCAGAAGGAAAGGAAGTTGAATTACGGGGTATCGCAAGGAATCCAAGAAAGATAATAAGCTCTAATGTCATGACACAACTTTTGAAGAAATAACAACGAGGCATAATTTCACAATTATATTGCTCACTAGAAGTTCCAACATCAAAATCATTTATTTCTCCATATTTCCAAAAAGTCTTGGTAAATAATTCCAAGTTGTTTGAAACTCCCAAAGGATTCCCACCTATTCGTGATCATGATCATGCTATTCATTTGATTCCAAGAAGTATTCCTCCAAACATCAGGCCTTACAAATATCCTTATGTCCAAAAGAGAGAAATTGAACGTATGATTGCAGAAAATGCTAGAGGCTAGTATAATTCAACCTAGTCAAAGTTGATTCTCTGCTCCACTAGTATTGGTTCACAAGAAGGATGGATCATGGCGCATGTGTTCGGATTATAGGGAGCTCAATAAGCTCACTATTAAAGATAAATTTCCCATTCCCATGATTGATGAATTTTTAGATGAATTACATGGACCAATTTATTTTCACCAAGTTAGATATCTATTTAGGATATCATCAAATTATAATGAAGACTGAAAGCATTCTGAAAACAACATTTAGAACTCATGAGGGTAATTATGGATTTTTTTTCACGCCTTTTGGCCTTATCAATGCACCTTCTACATTTCAAGGGTTGATGAATTCCATTTTCAAATCCTTCCTTAGAAAATTCTAAAACGGGTCTTGGAAGGATTATGTTCAACATGTTGATAGGGTGATCAAACTATTGGAGGAGCAACAATTATATGCAAAAACCTCCAAATGTTTCTTTAGAGTAGAAGAGTTGGAATATCTGGGTCATACTGTATCTCAGGAGGGTGTTAAGGTAGACCTTAAAAAAATTAAAGCCATTAGGAATGGAAAGACCCCACAACCATAAAGAAGTTGCGAGGATTTCTCAGGTTAACAGGGTATTATCGCAAGTTTTTTAAGAATTATTGGAGAATAGCAGCACCTCTCAACATTATTGAAGAATGATGCATTTTCATGGACTCCTGAAGCAACTAAGGCCTTTGAACATCTTAAAGAGACAATGTGCCAAGCACTGGTATTAGATATGCCAGACTTCACAAAAACCTTTATTGTGGAATGTGATGCCTCAAGAAACGGAATTGGTGTTGTTTTAACGCAAGAAGGAAGACCCATTTCTTTTGAAACTCATCCAATCGAAGGAAAGTATTTAAAGAAATCTATTTATGAGAAGGAAATGTTGGCAATACTACATGCACTAAAGAAATGGCAACCTTACCTAATGGGAAGACACTTAAGGTGAAAACTGATCATGTTAGTTGTAAATACTTTTTGGAACAAAGACCATCTTTAGAAGAGCAACAAAAATGGGTCGCAAAGATGTTGTGTTATGACTTTGAAATCATATAAAAAAAGAAGAAGCTAAATGTTGTTGCAGATGCACTCTCAAGAAAGGATGAGGATACATAAGCATTTCTTTGTTCCATTTCTATTATCCAACCAGATTGGATAACCGAAGCAAGGGAGGAATGGAAGAATGATGAAGAAGTGTGGACACTCATTCAAAATTTTTAGCAAGATCCCAATACATCTGATCCATTTAGTTGGAAAAATGATTCCCTATGGTACAAATATCACTTATATATTTGTAAGAATTCCCAAATAAAACAAAATATTCTTTTGGAATTGCACACCTCTCCCTTAGGAGGACACTCGGGATTTTTAAAATCTTACCACAGGGCGAGGAAAGATTTTTTTTGGGATGGCCTTAAATTGGATATTCAAAAGTTTGTGGCGGAATGTTTGGTTTGCCAATAAAATAAATTTGAGACAATTAAGACCCTGAGTCTTCTACAACCTTTATCCATTCCAAGTCAACATTGGGAGGAGGTTTCAATGGATTTCATTTACCTAAGTCCGAAGGAAAGAGTGTCATCATGGTTGTAGTTGATAAACTTACCAAGTATGCACACTTTTGTGCATTATCTCATCCATTTAAAGCGATTATAGTTGCTACTGCATTTATGGAAACAACTCAAAAGCTACATGGAAACCCAAATATTATTATAAACGACAGAGATCCCATTTTCACTGGAAATTTTTGGACGAAATTATTTTCTTGTTTGTGTACTCAACTAGCTCATAGATCAACTTATCATCCTCAATCTGATGGGAAAACTGAGATAGTGAACAAATGTTTGGAAGGATATATTCGTTGCTTTGTATCTGATAAACAAACACAATGGGTCAAGTGGTTACCTCTTGCTGAATGGTGGTACAAAACTTCCTTCCACATTGCAGCAAAAATGACCCCATTTATGGCACTTTATGGATATCATCCACCGTCCATCATATCATCTTTAAGAGAAAATTACAAGGTTCAAGCAGTGGAAGATCACATTGAGTATCAACAAAAAATTCTCCAAATCTTAAAGGATAACCTAAATTTGACACATAATCGAATGAAACAACAGGTAGATCAACATTGCAACGAGAGAAGTTTTGATGTAGGCGACTAGGTATTTTTACGACTACAACCATACAAAAAAATGTCCCTCAAGCAAGCTAAGAAGGATAATAAATTATAGCCAAAGTACTATGGTCCTTACAAGGTGTTGCAAAAGATTGGTAACATGACATACAAATTGGAGCTTCTTGCATCTTCCCAATTGCACCCAGTTTTCCATGTTTTATGCTTAAAGAATGTTATAGGTGACAAACTTCCAGTTCAAGCAATATCGCCAGAAATTGATGAGGAAGGAAAAATCATATTGGAACTTGAAGCAGTCACAGAAACAAGAACTCGACACCTACGAAATCGATCAATTTTAGATTATCTCATCAAGTGGAAGAACTTACCCACTAAATATTCCACATGGGAGGATGAGAAAGTTATACAGAAGCATCCAGAAATACTCAAGCGTTGAGGAAAACACTTTTTTGAAGGAGAGGGGCATGTTAGGTCCCTATATTACTAGTGTAGTCCCTTATTATTGTTAGTGTATCCCCCTTATTGTTATTGTTGTACCCCTGTAGTCCCCATATTGTTATTATTCTGCCCCATAAAACACCACTATTGTTATTGTTGTGCCCTTACATTGTTATTTTTAGGCCGGATGGGATTATATTGTGACCTCATGGACTCCTATATATAGAAAGGAGGGTTTTTCATTTGTATCATCCAAGAATTTTTCATTTATGTAATGTAAAGGAGTTTTCACCCTCGAAGAGGCTGATTTCTAAATCGTTGATCTATCTTTTCTTCTATTTTGTGAGCTATTTTCATAAAAACCAGGGTGATGCTTCTGGTGAGAATTATGCTAGAGCACATTCCTCGCCAAGAGGGAGTGTTTATTTTTGGGTAGCATCGGATGTACTCTAGCTTTGAAATTTTGTGGAGGGGCTAGAACACATGAGATATCCAAGACCCATAAATCGTTTGGAGAAATCCCCCCTGCACTACATTTTATTCAAATAATTAATTATTTTAATGGAGCCTAAGTTAAAAATTAGGAAATTAAAATAATTAAAGTGAATTAATGTAAATTTGGGTGAGAAGCTTCTGAGTGACGAGGATCAAGTCTGTTTTAATCTTAGCCATTGATTAAATATTTGATCACGACCATTGATTTGTCAACAGGAAAAGCATAAAGGAAGGCTTGAGAGTAAGTTGGAACACACACACACAAAGCAGCACTTGAGCTAAATCGAAATTCTTGGGTGCAGTTTGTTGAGAATTTTAGAGTGAGTTCTAGTGCAGAGAGGGGTAGTTTGGTAGTGGGACTTCAGTCCAAGGCCAAGAATACATTGCAGAGAGGTAGCACAACACCAAGGAGAGACAACACAACACCTGGAATGGTGACGTAGAGCCTAAGAGAGGTGATGGAGCCACTAAAGAGGAAACGCTGGGGTTTCTGTGAGGTAGATCGATCATCGATTCAACAGATCAATTTCTGAGCCATGAAGGCTCACGAGGAGGGTGGCATGACACCTATAGGGGGTGATGTAGTCTCATTATAGAGCCGGGAGCATCTACTACTATGTAACACTAGGGACAACACAGTCACCTATGGGGTTTGATAATTCTGTAGCTGGATCAACCAAAATATATGTCTCCGGATAGAGGTACTTATGTCAAGATTTTCTCTGTTGGGTGAGCCAGATTTGGAACCCTATAAGTTTTATTCAAAAATATGCTTAATAATAAAACACTCATATCTGCTGCACTAGTTTTTCCGCATTGGGTTTTTCTGGGGACGTTTAGTCCAAAAATAAGTGTGTCCTTTGTGTGATTGTCTCATCTTATTTTTTCGTACTTGATCTATATATTGGTGTAGGCTGCAATGTATTTGCATTAATGTTTACTGAATAATTTTGTAAATAACTTATTAATTGAGGAACACAAATAGGAAATGCAAATCAATTAGCTGTAGTACGATTTATGTTTGTTATATTCAAAAAATTTCACACTAAGAAGTAGTAGGATTCTTTATGAAGTGATATGATAGTTGAATCTTTCACAAGGTTTCATCACATGAAGATATGAGTGCTTGGAGTTATTTTAATTTTTGATGAAATTATAATGCTCTAAATATCCTACAAATAACATGGTTTCCTGGAGTCTGTTGATACATTTCCAACGATATATCCTGCTTAGAAAAATTCCTCCCGAATGAGAAATTATGATTGTTTGAAGATTCAATACTAATTGATGGTTTAACAATATAGGGCATGAACTCACAAAATTTAATATGTTAACCAATGGGAAATTTTGGATCAAATCCAACATTGAAAGAGAAAATCAACAACCTCGGGTACGCAAATATGCACACCATTTAACATTGTTAAATGGCATGCATGTTTTGGGTTGATTAACAAAAACTCCAATAGGTTAATGGTCATATGAAGGTGAAGCTTCACGATGTTTACATGTGTCTAATTGGACCAACTAGACGATGACATGTGGTTTAGTTCTATTGGATAATGACATACCTGTTGGCAATTGACATGTGGCTCATTAGCACAATTATAATGACACATCAACAAGCTAACATTACTACGCTGACATGGTATGCCACATGATAGTGAAAAGTGGAACATTTTGATTGGTGAAAAGTTTGAAATAGGGTGACATGTGGCACCCCTCATGGGCTACCATGTGGATTGATTACATCATTATGAAATCATCAAGGGAATAGCCAATGACCCTAAAGTTCGAAGTCATATGGGCATAACCATATGGGTTCTAGAAACATATGATCGGTCATATGTTTGGTTAAAAATCCAAATTTAGCGTTGGTCCTATGGTTAGCTTCATGACCATGGGTCCACTCATTAGTGTATATATACAAAGTTCTGAAAATACAATCAAAAGAAATTAGAAAGAAAAACATAAATATTCTATTTAAGTTTGGAGGTATGGCTTGGTTCAAATGAGTGGTTACACACAATGGTTATAGGTCTCTTTGTGAAAACTCAAGTTCTTTCTTTAAAAAACATTTAAATTATAGTTTTGATTTGAAGGCTTAACAACTCAATGAATTCATTAATCTATTTTGGTGGGAAACCAGTTGAATCATCCGTTGGAATATCGTTGTGTGTCAGTTATGACCATAGTTCACAATTTTGATCTAAGTGTGGGTTTCAAACAATTACAGAGTCTGGTACTAGTTCCAGAGAGTGCCATTGCAGACATGGAAAATGGTATTCAAATCGATGGAATATGCAACCTGAGTTGCATAAACCTCGATGAATATCTCAAAGGCACATATATAGAATTAGGCACATGAATATAATATAGTTTAACTATTATTTAGACATTCCATATGTAAGGTCTGGCCTTGACCTTGGAATTTTTTAAGTTGACTCTGCTAAAACAAAAAGAGTCCAAACTTTATGGTGTAATGAGCAACGTTCAGTAGAATAGTTGGTTGTGTATGTGGGTTATGTGTTAATGGTCGTAGGTTCGATTTTTGGTGGGTAAAGGTCAATTTATTTTTTTATTTTCGGTCAGAATGTCAATTTTTCAAATATTTAGTAGCCAATCGTGTTGAGAAATCTAAAGGGCTACAATTAGGATGATTTCTCTTAAACTTGATAACTGCTTGTGATGAATTTTTAATTTTCTTTGATTATTAGCTTCTTCTCTTATTAATATGTTTTTTTAATCATCAAACAACTACGAAAACAATAATATCAAAAATACACAAGAACAAAAGATGTAGGCTGTAAGCTAGGGTCAAAACCTCTCCACTTGAGAGGAAAACCCACAAATCTGCTCTTCTTATAGATTCTTCAAATGAAAAATTCCAAGACCTCTATACCAAGACCAATACTTGTCCAAGAATAATCCAAACCTTCTTGATGATGTGCTCCCTTTATCCAAGTCAAACCCAATCAAATATCTTCCAGCTGCACAACTTTGACCCCCAACTAGAGAATTTCGGCCTCTACTGCAGGTCTGAAATTTTCGGCCCCTGCAACAGTTGTTGCTTCCAAATGAGTGAGCGATTTCAGAGTTTCCAAGGCTTCCTTTGACCTTTTATTTGGTTCCTTATCCTTCTAGGGCTTGTAGGTGACCTAAGAGTCCCTTCTTCGACCTTCTTTTTGCAACTTTCAAAACTTCAGTTGGAAAATTAAAAAGGAAGAATTTTTTTCTTTACTATGATAATTAATTGTGATTTTCTTATGTTTTTATTATCTTTCCTGTGTTCTTATTTTATATTAGTTCACTAAGAAATTACCAAACCATAACACGAAGATAAAAGACACTAGATGTAGGCGGATAGCTAAGGAAAGTCCCCAATTTAGGGGAAAAGCCAGTCAACAACTCTTCCTTCAATAGTTTCACGAAATAATACAAATTCCTTGACCTAGACACAAACTTCCTCCAATCACCAAGTCAACCCTTTCCTTATTTTGCATATGATAACGTTCTAGCACTATCTTTGACCTATAATAGTAGCAGCAAAATCACTTTGATGCAACAAGATCTTCGACCTAGTAGCAGAAACAACTTTGAACTAACAACAATTGGCAACAATAGCTCATTAGGGGAATTTTGAGGTCTAAAATGGGCCTCCTAAGGAAAATGTACAATCAAAATTCACTTTATGAGAACCAATCACATTTTAGGGGATGACTTCATCCCTGATGGTTGAGGTAGCACTTCTTGAGTTAAATGTACTTACTTGTCACATTCTCAATGGTGGATAAAAACTCATGGTTAACCATGGTAGTGCTCTAAGTACTTTTAAAGTCAAAGTAAAATACTCATAATAAATATCATTTCACATTTTTTGAATAAAAATATATTATTTTCATTTCATATTTCTTGAAAGAAACAATGCATATCCCTATACATTTATTATATTATATTATATATATATTTTTTATTTTTTTATTTATTTTTTATATAGTATATTAATTACATGTTATTATACAATTTAAATTATATAAATTTTAATTAATAACATATAATATAATTAAGAATTTATAATTTTTTATTTATATTTTATTTTAAGTTATTTAAGTACAAATGACAAATGCATTAGTTGTTCAATGATAATGACTTTTTCTTGAAAATATCATTCTTATTTAGAGTCACATCAAAACAATTTTTTTATTAATTTGATTTTGGTACAACTTTTGAATTGAATTTAACTATGGTTACATGGATTGTGGTGCAAAAAGTAGATTTCTATTCATAAATATTATTTTATTGTTTTAGCTATTATTTTATTATTTCCTTAGGAGGCCCATTTTAGACCTCAAAATTCCCCTAATGGAACTTCGACTTATTTGCAAAAATTTTACCTTGAAGAAGTACTTCTACCCTATCCATGAAGCAACACTTCGACCCTGAAGCATTATTTCGATCTTGTTGTAGTAGCCCAGAAAATCGACATGTGGGAGAGATAGATGCCATAGAAACTTTGCTCCTACACTTCTCCTTCCTCCACTGCAATTTCGTACCTTTCTGCAACTTCTTCTTAGATATCAAACTTGTGTGAGAGTGTGTATTCCAAATGAATCGAACTGCATTGTATATATACCATTTTCTTGAGTTTGAATTACCTTCTTGTAGGACGACTTGAATAAGTAAGGGCCGAATTGGTGTGGAGGTGACAAATTACATATTTGACTCAAAAGTAATTCTTTTTACATGATTCAAAATCCCAAGAAGAGTCTTATTAAATGTACAATGACTCTAATGAATCAATATAAATCCTATAAGTACTTAATGGGGACTTTGACCTAAAACATGATGGACCAAGCATGAAACCCGTGCTTTAATAATTCATAATAATAATAATAATAATAATAATTCTTTTTTTTCATTCCTTTGATAAATAAATTTCATTATGACTCAAATACAATTATGAAGACTGAACCTAGTTACATTATTCAACACTCCCTCTTAACTAGGGAAGTATTCATAATGACAGATACATATACAAGTACAAGGAATATATCAAAACACAAATACCATGAAGAGTTTAGGAATTGCAATGCCATGGACTAGATTCCTGACCAAGGAAGTCTATCCGGGTCCTTATATAGCTTAGGCACTCACGGTGCCACAGACTACATTCATGACTAGGGAAATCTATCCTGGTGGGACTAATAAGGACTAAATCTTCCAGCCTCTCTAGGTACCATTAGGCTTACTTGCTAACCATCAACCCAGGGATCCAGGTGCGTAATGAAAGGTCATAGATTTATGACCACTGCCACCCTCCATAATTCAGGAACTAGACATCAACATATAGTGCCTACCATATGTATTCCCAGGAAATGTGTATCACACAAAAATTCTCAATACTCCTGATTATTCAAATTAGTTACAAATCCTTCCCGATAAAATAGATCGGTAATAAAAAATATCTCCCAATTAAACTAATCAGTAAAAAAAACATGTAAAATATGATATCAAAACTTCAAGATATTTACATGTACCAACACAACCCCAATTAGAAAAAAACTTTCAAATATACATAAGAAAACACAAACCTTTAGGGTCTTCAAACATCTTGGTTTTTGCTTCTCAATTTATCACAGTAGGACTTATAGGCTTCCCAAAAAACTCTTGACAAAAGTTTCCTCAATCATAAAACTTCCTTTCCTACTTCTTATGCAACAACATATTGTAGAAAACCTAACAACGAGATTCAATATGACATTATAATGTACTAAAACAAGATACTGAATCCTTATACAATTTGCGGAAACAAAACACGATCACACAATCACATAAACAAGTAATAGAAAGAGACAATCAATTGCACAACACAAGATGTATATGGGGAAAGAATGCTGCCTAAAACCCCTCTATTTGTATATTGTATAAATTCAAGAATCATGAAACAATACACTGCTTTCTCTCACAAGAGAACTCCTGCACTCTTCCAACTGTCTGACAATGATCTAGGAAAAATCGGAAAAATAATTAGCCAATTATATGCCTCTGCTCAACCTGCCTTGCTTACACATTCTTGTAGGAATTAAGCCCCTATTAAATAGGAAATTACCTTGCCATGATTGCACAATCCTTCCTAGGCCTCCAACTAACTTTATAACTAACATGTATAATTTTATAATTATACAACTGGTAGTTATCATCCCTTTAACCTCTGTCTCAATTGGGTTTTCCTCAAAATTGACATGCAAAAAATATTTATAGTTAATTATCAGTTAACTTATTGATCACTCATTGTGAATTAAATCATATTTAATTCACTGGACCTATCTCTAGCTCATCACTCAGTTAACAATATTTAAATTGATTTTAACTCAAACAATTGAGTTAACTAATTACAACTCATGCATAACTACAACTGGACCCCCTTAAATCATGGAATCACTCTACATGCATCCTCTTAGACCCTCAACTTGAATTTCCTAAGCTAACTCATTTATTCTGACTTATTTAAATAATACAAGTTGTTATAAGATGAAGTTACAATTTCTCTTCCAATTTAACTAAGGGAAAATTAAATCAGAAGCCCCCAATGGGTGCCATTCCTTGGTGCCATTTCAACGCTCCCTCTCAACAGGAAAGGGATTATTTTCCACCCCAATATTATCTCTATGGAATTTGAATTTGCTTCTTGCCAATGCCTTCGTCAAGATGTCTGTGTTGAAATTCAACAAGAAAATGCAACACACGCTCTAGTGTGGGATCACAGGTCACACAATGATGGGTCCTAGCAATACATTAGTGTGCAACCAATTTATTAAATAAATTGGAAAATCAATTGTAATCTTATCTCATAACAACTTGTAATATTTAAATAAGTGTGATAGACTTAGTTAGCTCAAGAATTTCGAGTTTAGGGTCTAATGATAGTCTTGTGGAGTGATTCTATTATTAACATGATCTAATTCCAGTTGTAGCACTAGTGTAGTGTGGGTGGGATCGGTTAACTCACATTAATTGAGTTAAAATTAGTTTAACTAGTTCTAACTATTTGATGAGCTAATGGAAGATCAAGTGAATTAAAATAGATTTAATTCACCAGTAGTGATCTACCAAGTAACTGATGATTCACTATTTATAGTTGCATGCATGCTAATTCTGGTGGATACCCAGTTGAGACAAAGGTTCAAGGCTAGTAAACTATCAGATGTATTTTAGGAAAAATTCTGAGGTGCAATTATAAAACCATGGGAATCCCATGATGAATTTCTTAATCAAGGAAGGTTGGATTTCCTATTTAATAGGGGTTTAATTCTCTAGGGATTTCACAATCAGGGTAGGCTTAGGGTAGGCTTATAATTAGCTATGTGTTTGTCCAATTTTTCCTAGATCAATGTGAATCAATTGGTAGAGTGTATGAGGTTGTGGTGATCACAAAATACATTGTATTGTTTCATGATTCCTTCGTTGATTATACAATAAATATGGAGGGGTTTTGAGCAGTTTATTTCCCCAGGAATATCTGGTGTTGTGTATTGATTTAATTCTTTCTCTTACTTTCATGTGATTGAGCGATCATGCTTTATATTCCGCAAATATTGTAGAAGGATTCAGTATCTTGTTTTAATACACTGCATGATCGGATTGAGTCCATATATAATTTCTACACGGTATTATAGTTGTGTTAGAGATTTTCTACATGGTATCAGAGTGCTAGGAATCAAAATAATGGAGAATAAATTGAGTTTCTGTTGAACAATATTCAAATTTGCAGGTACTTTCTTTGGAGCTATAAGCGAATCAGGATGTCTTCCAATGGCTTGAGACTCGAATATGCACTCGAGGGAATTTATAATTATATTGCATGGAAGGAAAAAATGGAGGCAGTGTTGGAGGACAATGGGTTACAGGAATTCATAGATAATTATATTCCCAAGCCCGCAACAAAAAATGCCCAACTTCTTGATGCATGGCAGAATAAAGTAGCAAAGGAGAGGGGTATCTTGTTAGAGGGAGTTCGATATAATATTGTCTCGAGTCTCCATGGAAAGGAAAGTCCATATGCTATGTGGAAGGCCTTGACAGATTTGTTTCAAAGCACCAGTGACCACTGAAAATTGGCACTCAAGGACAAGCTTGGGAAAATCAAAATGGAGAAGGGTGACACAATCCATAAATACTTGAACAAGTTCACTCAATGTCGAGATGAGCTTGGAAGTGTTGGGATTATTGTAGTTGATGATGACTTGGTGAGCCTAGCACTTCTAGGCCTTCCCAAGAGCTGACATAGTTACCAAGGCTCTGTGAATGGGAGGGAGAAGTTACTAGATTGGGAGGGACTTTGGTCAGATTTGGTACAAGAAGAGTTTCGGCGGAATACCAAGGATGGATCCTCATCCAAGACTGACGATGAGGAAAATTGTGCCTTAGCTAGTAAGGAAAAGAAGGGGAAGGGGAGGAAGTCCCATTCCAAATCTGAGACTGGAAAAGAAGGCAAGAAGCATGACATGTCAAAGGTGAAATGTTTTCAATGTCATGATCATGGACACTATGCCACAAATTATCCACAAAAGAAGAAGAACAACAAGAAGGCTCTAGGATATACAACGGGTGAATATTTGGCCTCATAGTTTGAGTTGGACTTCTCTCTCATCGCATGCATGGCGTCAACTGTGATGGTATCTATGTGATACTTAGATAGTGGAGCATCTTTCAAAATGATGGGAAACAAAGAACTCTTTAGTATCTTGGAGGAGAAGGATATTCATATGCACATCAAGATGGGTGATGACGAGAGGTATAGCGCTACCGGGATTGGTACAGTTAATTTCCAGAGATAGTAGGTAACCTTTCTTATTAAAAGATGTCATGCATGTAACAGGCTTGAAAAAGAATTTAGTTTCAGTTGCTATGTTGGAGGATCTTGGATATGATGTGGTTTTCAGTGAAGGAAAGGTGTTCCTTCATCACAAAGCCACAACACAGGTAAAGAAGAATGGGGTTCGTGTGAAGAACCTCTACAAAGTTGTTGTAGATGGCTGCGTAAAATTGAGTAGTAAAGCAGGGAGGGTGGTGAGCCAGGATACAGGTGATTTATGGCACATGAGATTGGACCATCTACAGCATAGTGCTTTGAGGATCATGCAGCAGATTTATATAGGTCTTCCAAAGGGTACTCTTGTGTAGATAGAAACATGCAAGGAATGTACTATGGGGAAGTATAATAATGCCACCTTTCATGAGAAGGAGAACCAAGCAGCAGCAATCCTTGAGAGAGTTCACTCAGACATGTGTGGACCCTTCTCTATGCCTTCCATAACAAAGCACATGTATTATGTGATTTTTGTTGATGATTTTTCTAGAAAGTGTTGGATCTTCTTTTCGCAGAAGAAATATCAGGTGTTATCCAAGTTTTGTGAGTTCAAAGCACTGGTAGAGAAAGATATAGGGAATAAGGTGAAGGCTCTAAGGAGCGAAAATGGTGGTGAGTATATCTCTTCAAGGATTTCTATGCCAAAGAAGGAATTCAGAGAGAACTGATTGCACCTCATAACCCACAACAGAATGAGGTTGCAGAAAGAAAGAATAGAACAATTGTGGGAGCAACATGAGCTATGTTACATGATCAGGGCCTACCGTTGCATCTGTGGGCAGAGGCATGGAACACATTGGTATTTGTGCAGAACCGTAGTCCTCATTAGATACTTGGCATGAGTACTCCAGAGGAGGATTTTTCAAGTAAGAAACCAGATGTTTCATATTATAAATTTTTTGGCTCATTTATCTATTTCCATGTGACCAAAGATGGCAGGAAAAATATAGAACCAACAACAGAGGTTGGTATATTTTTGGGGTACAATAATACTCCCCACAACTATCGGGTGTATTTTCCAGCTAACAGGATGAAAATTATAAGGAGAGATGTTAGATTTGATGAGGAGAAAGCCATGCGATTGTCCCTTGAGAGGGAGCTTGACTTGCATGCAAATGAGGAACTCTTAGTTCCAAAGGATGAACCTTAGGATGTGGAGCAGCCACAAGCAGGGGATCATGGAGTGGTAGAAACCACTCATGCAAAGCCATCCACCAAAAATGGTATGAAGTGCACCAGAGAGGCTGACAGATTGAGGCTAGATGTGACAGAGCATATAGGAGCACCTACATCACAGCACAGGTAGAGAAGGTCCCCAGACAGGTACACTAGATACATGGCTCTTATGAGTGAGTGTATTGTGACAGAACCATGTGCAGCAACCAACATGGGTTGATTCCATGGTTGAAGAGTATGACTCCATTATCAGAAACAATGCATGGGAATTGGTCCCAAGACTAGTGGGGAAGTCAGTGGTTGCATCCAGGTGGATCTACAAGGTGAAGCAGGTAGCAGATGGGAGTGTGGAGAAATACAAGGCTAGATTTGTGGCCCACAGATTCTCACAGGTAGAGGGGATTGACTATGAGGAGACTTTTGCATCAGTTGCAAGGTACTCATCGATTAGATCTATCCTTGCACTCTCAGCGTAGATGGGATGGTAGATACATCAGATGGATGTAAAGACAACTTTTCTTAATGGAGTTATTGAGGAAGAAGTGTACATTGAGCAAACAAAATGTTTTGAGACCTTTGATAGGGAGTCGCATGTGTGTAGACTCAAGAGAGCATTGTATGGGCTAAAGCAAGCACCTCGTGCTTGGTACACTAGGATCGACAGCTATTTCACTGATTTGGGCTTCACAAAGAGTGAAGAGGATGAAAACCTATAACATATTGTGGTTGATGGTAAGATTTTGATTATTGTACTTTATGTAGATGATCTTATACTAACAGGTGATGAGCAGATCATAAATTCTTGCAAAGAGGATCTTGAAAGAGAGTTTGAGATGAAGGACATGGGGATCTTACATTATTTCGTAGGCTTGGAAATATGGCAAAGAGATGGGGAGCTATTTGTATCTCGGGCAAGTATGCCAAGGAGATTCTGAGGAAGTTCCACATGGAGGGAAACAAACCCATGGAGACTCCTCTAGCAGGTAACTGGAGGAAGGAGGATGCTACTTCAGATGAGGTAGTGGATGCTACTGTTTACAGATAGCTTGTGGGTTCACTTGTATTTGGTGAACACACGACTATACATATGCTATGCAGTTAACTAGCTTAGTCAAGCTATGGTTAATCCTACCAAGCTCTTTTGGAAGGAGGGGAAGCATGTGTTGAGATATCTTAGGGGCACTACAGAAAATGGATTGTGGTATAGAAAAACATAGGGAGTGAAGCTTCAAGGCTTCATCGACGCAGATTGGACAGGTAGTCCTTAAGATAGGAAGAGCACATCAGGGGGCATCTTCAACATAGGATCAATAATAGTTTCTTGGTACAGTAGAAATCAGAGATCAGTTGCACTTATTTCAGCCGAGTCAGAGTACATGGCAGCTAGTCAGGCTGCATGTGAGGCCATCTGGATGAGGAAGATACTTGTTGGTTTGTTTGGTCATCAGATGGATCCGAAGGTGATACATTGTGATAACCAGAGTTGCATAAAACTCTTGGTTAATCCACTATTCCATGACAGGTCCAAGAATATTGACATCTGGTACCACCATCTCATAGATTGTGTTCAAAGGCTCATTATGTTGTTGTAGTACACTCCCACAAAGGATTGGCCCTCCACATATCTTGACAAAGGTGCTTGAGAAGAGAAAATTAGAATACCACAGAGGCAGGATCAGGGTAGCATATAATCCCTTTCTTGGTGAGAGGGAGTGTTGAAATTCAACAAGAAAATGAAACACACACACTAGTGTGGGATCACATGTCACACAGTGATGGTTCCTAGCAATACATTAGTGTGCAACCAATTTATTAAATAAATTGGAAAACTAATTGTAATCTTATCTCATAACAACTTGCAATAGTTAACTAAGTGTGATAGACATAGTTAGCTCAATAATTTCGAGTTGAGGGTCTAAGGATAGGCATGTGGAGTGATTCTATTATTAACATGGTCTAGTTGCATTTGTAACACTAGTGTAGTGTGGGTGGGATCAGTTAACTCACAATAATTGAGTTAAAATCAGTTTAACTAGTTCTAACTGTTTCATGAGCTAGTGGAAGATCAAGTGAATTAAAATAGATTTAATTCACCATTAGTGATCTACAAAGTAACTGATGATTCACTATTTATAGTTGCATGCATGCTAATTCTGGTGGATACCCAGTTGAGAAAAAGGTTCAAGGCTAGTAAAATAGCAGTTGTATTTTAGGCAAACTGTCCAGGTGCAGTTATAAAACCATGGGAATCCCATGATGAATTGTGCAATCAAGGAAGGCTGTATTTCCTATTTAATAGGGGTTTAATTCTCTAGGGATTTCATAATAAGGGTAGGATGAGGGTAGGCTGATAATTGGCTATGTGTTCGTCAAATTTTTCCTAGATCAATGTGAAGCAATTGGTAGAGTGTATGAGGTTTTGATGATCACAAAATACATTGTATTGTTTCATGATTCCTTGGTTGATTATACAATAAATATGGAGGGGTTTTGAGAATTTTATTTCCCCAGGAATATTTGGTGTTGTGTATTGATTTACTTCTTTCTCTTACTTGCATGTGATTGAGCGATCATGATTTATATTCCGCAAATATTGTAGAAGGATTCAATATCTTGTTTTAGTACATTTCATGATCGGATTGAGTCCATTGATATAATTTCTACATGGTATTATAGATGTGTTAGATATTTTCTATAGTATGCATGATGCTCCTCCATGGGAATGTACTCTGATGACATAATCCTCCTCTGAACACAATATCTGAGATGGTGATACCAAATATCAATATGCTTGGACCTGACATGGAATACTAGATTAACCGAGAGTTTGATGCAACTCTAGTTATCACAATGTATCGTCGTCAGATCCATCTATTGACCAGACAAAACAACAAGTATCTTCCTCATCCAGATGGCCTCGCATGCTGCCTGACTGGTCGCCATGTACTCTACCTCTGTTGAACTAAGTTCAACTAATATATGCTTCCCTCCGTACCAAGAAACTGCTAATGATCCTATGTTGAATATGCCTCCTAATGTGCTCTTCCATTCAGATGGAATCCCTGCCCAATTTGCATCGATGATGCCTTGAAGCTTCACTCCCTCTATCTGTATGTACCATAATCCATACTCTATAGTGCCCTTAATATATCTCAAAACATGCTTCCCTGCCTTCCAAAAGAGCTTGGTCATCTTAACCATAGCTTGGCTCAACTAGTTAACTGCGTAGCATATGTCGAGTCATTTTTTCACCAAATATACGAGCAAACCCACAAGCTGTCTGTAAAAAATAACATCCACTACTTCGCCCAAAGTAGAATCCTCCTTCCTTCACTTTCCTACAAGAGGAGTCTCCATGGGCTTACTGCCCTCCATGTGGATCTTCCTTAGAATCTCCTTGGCATACTTTCCCCAAGATACAAATAGCTCCCAATATCCTTTCCATATTTCCAATCCAAGGAAATAGTGTAAGAGCCCCATGTCCTTCATCTCAAATTCTCTTGCAAGATCATATTTGCAAGATTTTATGAGCCGCTCATCACCTGTCAGTATTATATAATCAACATAAAGTACAATAATCAAAATCTTACAGTCAACCACAATATGATTAGGTTTGCATTCGTTTCACTCTTGGTGAAGCTCAACTTGGTGAAATAGCTGTCAATCCTGGTGTACCAAGAACGAGGTGCTTGTTTCAACCCGTAAAGTTATCTCTTGAGTCTGCACACATGTGACTCCCTATATAAGGTATCAAAAACTTCCGACTTCTCAATGTAAATTTCTTCCACAATAAATCCATTGAGAAATGATGTCTTTAAATCCATATGATGTATCTTCCATCCCATCTATGTTGAGAGTGAAAGGATGGATCTAATATATGAGTACCTTGCAACTGATGCAAAAGTCTCATCATAGTCAATCCCCTCCACCTAAGAGAACCCTCTAGCCACAAATATAGCCTTGTTTTTCTCTACACTTCCATATGTTTCTTGCTTCACCTTGTAGACCCATCTAGATCCTACAACTGACTTCCCCAATAGTCTTGGGACCACTTCCCATGCAATATTTCTGATAATGGATTCATACTCCTCAACCATGGCATCAACCCACACTGGTTGTTGCATTGCTTCCTCAAAAGAGGATGGTTCTATATCAATACCTCCACTCATAAGAGCCATGTATCCAATGTACCACTCTTGGTACCTTTTCTGTGCGCTTTGATGTGGGTGCTCCCACATTATTTCTTGCATCCATAGATAATATATCATCCTCAGTAGTGCGCTTCCTTCCATCTCTGGTGGATGGATCCGCATGAGTGGTTTATACCACTCTCTGTTCCTTTGCTTGTGGCTGCTCCACATCCTGAGGTTCATCCTTTGGAGCTAAGATCTCCTCAACTGCATGCAACTCAAAATCCCTCTAAAGGGGCAATCACGTGGCTTTGTATTCATCAAAATTCACATATCTTCTGACCACTATCATCCTATGTGCTGGAAAGTACACTCGATAGTTGTGATGTGTATCAATATATACCACAAATATCCCCAACTTTGTTGTTGAATCTAGCTTCTTCCTAGCATATTTGGTCACATGGAAATAGAAAAATGAAACAAAAATTTTAAAATATGAAACATTCGGTTTCTTACCCGGAAAATCCTCCTTTGGTGTACTCATCCCAAGTATCTGATGAGGAATTTTGTTCTGAAAAAATACTATGACATTGCATGCTTTCACCCACAGATGCAACAGTAGGCCCTGATCATGCAACATAGCTCATGCTGCTCCCACAATAGTAATGTTATTTATTTCTACAACCCCATTCTACTATGGGTTATGAGGTGTAATCAATTCTTTTCAAATTCATTTTGAAGCACATAAGTTCTTAAATTCATTAAAGATGTATTTTCCACCATTGTCACTCCTTAGATCCTTCACCTTCTTCCTTGTATCTTTCTCGACAAGTGCCTTGAACTCACAAAACTTGGAGAACTTCTGATCTCACTTTTGCATGAAGAAGATCCAATACTTTCTTGAAAAATCATCAACAAAAATCACATAATACATGTGCTTTTCTATGGAATCTATTGAGAATGGTCCACCCACGTATGAGTGAACCTCTCAAGGATTGTCACTGTTTGGATTTCCTTATCGTGAAAGGTGGCCTCTGTATACTTCCCCATGATACACCCTTTGCATGTGTCTCTCTACGCAAGTGTACACTTTGGAAGCCCTGTAGAAATCTGTTGCATGATCCTCAAAGCGTTGTGGTGTAGATGGACCAACCTCCTATGCCATAACTCATTGATGTCTCAGATTTCCACCTTCTCTTCTTTACTAATCAATGTTGCACAATCATCTACATCAAGTTTGTAGAGGTTCTTCACTCGAACCCCAATAATTTTCCCCTATCCTGTGGCTTTGTGATGAAGAAAAACCTTTCATTCACTGAAAATCACATCATATCCATGATCTTCCAACATAGCAAAAAAAACCAAATTATTCTTTAAACCAGGTACATGCATGACATATTTTAGTATGAGGTGTTTACCTGACTCTCTCTGGAAAGTAACTGTACCAATCCTAATAGTGTTATGCCTCCCATCATCAACCATCTCAATGTGCATCTAGAGATCCTTCTCCTCCAATCTGCTAAAGAATTATTTATTGTCGGTCATGTGGAATGAAGCTCCACTATCCAAGTACCATGCAGATCCCATCACCGCTGAAACCATGCATGAAATGATGGTAAATTCCAAGTCAAATTGTGAAGCCAATGCTTCACATGGTACTCCTCCTAAGGCCTTCTTGTTGTTCTTATTTTGTGGAAAATTTGTTGCATAGTGTCCATGCTCATGACCGTTGAAACATTTTACCTTTGATAAGTCTCGCTTCTTTCCTACCTTTCCGATCTCAGATTTGGAATGGGACACCTTACCTTTTCCTTTCTTCTCCTTTCCATCCAAGGCACATTTCTACTCATCATCAGTCTTTGATAAGGATTCATCTCTGGTGCTCTACCAAATCAGACCATAGTTGGTCCAAATCTGAGAGCTTATCCCTCCCATTAATAGAGTCCTAGTAGCTATTCCAGCTCTTGAAAAGGCCTAGAAGACCTAGGATCACAAAATAATCTGAGAAAATAGAGATGCCAACGCTTATAAGATCATCTCGACATTGAGTGAACTTTTTCAAGTATTTCTGGATCATGCCGCCCTTCTCCATTTTGATCTTCTTGAGCTTGTCTTTCAATGCCAGCTTCATGTGGTCACTACTATTCTGATATAGATCTGTCAAGACCTTCCACATAGAATATGGAGTTGCCTTCCCATGGAGGCTCAAGACAATATGGTCTCAGACTCCCTCTAACAAGATCCTTCTCACCTTTGCAACATTCTTCTTCCATGCATCAAGAATTTGAGCATATGCTACTACGGGCTGGGGAATATCAATGTCAATGAATTATTTTTGTTCGTTTTCCTCAAGCACTACCTCCATCCTTTCCTTCCATGCAATATAATTTGAATTTCCCTCGAGTGCATATTCAAGTCTCAAGACATTGAAAGACATCTTGATCTGTTATTGGATATCAAAGAATAAATATGTAAATTTGAACCTGATCTAAACAAACTATGTTCTTATTTTCTTATTGTGATTCTTAGCACTCTGATACCATCTATAACATCTAAAAACATGATTCAATCTGATATTATAATGTACTAAAACAAGATACTGAATCCTTCTACAATTTTCGGAAACAAAACATGATCACATAATCACATAAAAAAGTAAGAGAAAGAGAATCAATCACACGACACAAGATGTATATGGGGAAGGAACATTGCCTAAAACCCCACTATATGTATATTGTATAAATTCAATGATCATGAAACAATACAATGCTTTCTCTCACAAGGGAAATCCTGCACTTTTCCAACTGTCTCACATTGATCTAGGCAAAACCAGACAAATACTTAGCCAATTCTCTACATTTGCTCAACCTGCCCTACTTACACTTTATTCGAGGAATTAAGCCCCTATTAAATAGGAAAATCCCTTGCCTTGATTTTGAAATCCTTCCTAGGCCTCCAACTGACTCTGTAACTGACCTACCTGATAGTTATCATCCCTTTAACCTCTGTATCAAATGGTTCTTCCTCATAAATAACATGCAACAACTATTTATAATGAATTATCAGTTAACTGATTAATCAATCATTGTGAATTAAATCAGATTTAATTCACTAAACCCATCTATAGCTCATCACTCAGTTAGAACTAGTTAAACTGATTTTAAATAAATCAATCGAGTTAACTGATTAGAACTCATGCATAACTACAAATATACCCCCTTAAATCATGGAATCACTCTACACACATCCTCTTAGACCCTCAACTCAAATTTCCTAAGCTAACTCACTCATTCTCAATTAGTTAACTAATACAAGTTGTTATGAGATGAAATTACAATTTCTCTTCCAATTTAATTAAGGGAAAATTAAATCAGAGGCCCCTAATGGGTGCCATTTCTTGGTGCCATTTCAACGCATATTCTACAATCAGATCCTGCTTTCCTTCATTCATCAGCACCTCAATATACATTCTCCAATTTCTTCTTCAATGTATTCATCATGAATGTAATATGCCCTCCCTCTTAACTAGGGAGACTTATTTTCTCCAGGATCCCTCTTAACTTAGGGAGATAAACTTCTTTTTATGACATCGGAGAATACTTCATAGCTTCCATCCTTCTTATCAAAGTTATATTGATCAACTTCCTTCATCATGCTTACCAATCAAATCAATTTCACTTATGAACATCTTCACCATCTTAAATATTATGTACCTGCACAACTTAGATATCAAGTACAACCAAATACATAGAAGCATAAAGTTAACTATATCATAATCATACGATAATGGAAGCATTAGACTTTAGACACCAGTTTCCTAAAATTAGTTAGGTTCATAATTAACATGAGACACATACTTCTATACTTCAACTTCTTGATCGGGTTTTATCATAAACCCTAGTTCACATCATTAAAACTTGAAGTAACTCAATCGAGATATCAATCTCAATATATCTAGGGTTTCAATATTTTCTTCAGAGATATGACAATCTCTTCTATGACATATTGCAAACCCTAGAATAAATTCAAACAAGTACCATTCTACAATGCATCTAACAACTTTCAAAATTCACATGTTAGACTTTTACTAGGATTTAATGCAAACCATAGATTTCATCAATGAGACATTAGGACTTAATAATCAACACCAATCATAGCACAATCTCAAGTTTAAAAATTATGACCAACTTTTCACATCATCACATTTGAAACAATAACATCATATCCTAGAATATCAAACTTCTACTAGGGCTTAATTACAAACCCTAGAATAATGAGCATCAACACATATACATATCTAGGATTTCATACCCATGCACAAGCATACAACAAAATATATTAGGTGAAACCAAGACACAAATATCAATACATTAAAGTTAGACATATAATAAACGTGATCAGGCTAGGATTTTTATCAAACAGACAAACATACACCTAGGGTTTCATTCCTAGGAGCTTTACTCTAGATATCGTAAGGGTTTTTTCTCATAAAACCTAATTTGCTAAAAAATATAAAGGTAAAGGATTATAGAAATCACCATCGAACCCTAAAATATTAGGGTTTCCATAACCATACCAAAACCCCAAACATGACATTACCATAAAATCCTAAATATCAAAAGAATATCATTTTCTCAAACTTCATCAATAACCCTAAGTGGATTAGGGTTTTTAACATAAGCACCAACATACCCTTAAGTTAGGGTTTTACAAAGAACCTTTTAGGGTTCCATAAGAATGATCAAAGAGATGTGGAGGCTAGATTTATCTAATGATTAATCAACCTGAAAAGAATATTTATGATTCAAAAGAGCTAGACACAATAATGTTAGTAATGTAGAACAAGTCATTAAAATGAATGAATATACCATGAAGAGAACAAAGCTTATGTTGTAATTCATACCTTTGAGTTGTTTTCTAGACAAACCTTTTAGGACATCAATTCCAATGATTTGTCTTGTGTTGTCTTCTCTATAACCCTTGAGCAGATCAGCAAGCCTTTCCTAAACAAGGAAAATATCAAAATGAATGTTATTAGCATCTAATACAAACACATCTAGATAAGATAGGGAAACTAAACATAAAAATACAATTCAAGGAGTAAGATACTTATATTTGGTAAAATGGTAAGGGGTCCCTCATAATCCAATCTTGAGGGATACTTATAACCTTATCGAAACAATTCAAAAATGTTCTACCAAAGCAAGTTAGAGCTATGAGTGATATAAATAAAAGCATAAAGGAAAACAATTCAAAACTTAGAGTTAAAGGATATGTAGGGGATAGATTCTGTAAGATTCCCTAGAAAATAGGATTTTGACTTCAGATCCTTCCATCTTGTTCTTCTTTGGTGAACCTTCATTGGAAATTTTTGCTTGATCCTTATCTCTTCTTTTATTCCTTGGATTCTTAGGACAATTACTTCTATAGTGACCGATCTTGTGACAATTGCAAAAATAAATATTGGATAGGTCTCTCTTCTTCCTTGGAACTTTTGAGTTCTTGAAGGTTCCTTTATTCTTCCAACTATTGATCCAAAGAAGGATTCCAATTTGGATAAGGCCTCATACATCTCTTGAGCGAAATCTATGGGATGAGGTTATAATTTATTCCATATACCATTGGGATCATGGCCAATATCTCTGTTTCTCTAAAATTTTCTTTCTCTTCTTTACTTGATTCATTTGTAGGCTTCTTGACTTTTCCTTTGACTAGATATACAACTTTATTCTTCTTAAGGATGAGATATATTCTCTTTTTCCATGCCTTGTAATTGGATGCTCCTTCTAATTTGTTTTCTCCCCTTATACATGGTTCTTGAAGATAATAGGCTTCTCTCCTTATATGATCCTATTTGATGGCCTTTATTAAAATTCTTAAGATTTCCTTATTCTCTTTTCAATAGATCTCCATGCTACCTTTTTCCTTCTTCTTCACCTTAGCTCTGATACCATGTTGGAAAATCAAAAAGGAAGACACATTTTCTTTACTATAACGATTACTTGTGATTTTCTTATGTTATTATTAAATTTCTTGTATTCCTCTTTTATCGTAGTTAATCAAGCAATTACCAAACCATATCATGAATATCAAATACACAAGATGCAGGTGGAAAACTAGGGAAAAACCCCAATCTAGGGGAAAACCTAGTCAACAACTCTTCCTTCAATAGTTTCACGAGATAATCAAAGACTCCTTGACTTAGACACTGAATTCCTCTAGTCACCAAGTCAACCCTTTCCTTATTCTGCAGATGATAACCTTCCAACACTATCTTCGACCTAGAATAGTAGTAGCAACAACATCAACACTTTGATGCAACACGATCTTCAACCTAGTAGCAACAACAACTTCGACCTAACATAAAATGGAAACAACAAATGAACTTTGACCTAGTTGCAACACTTCGACCTTGAAGAATCACTTCGACCATGAAGTAGTACTTTGACCTTGTCCTTTAAGCAACACTTCGACCCTGAAGCAATATTTCAACATGTTAGTGTCTACATGTTCAGTGATCAAATACACCCTTTTAGGTTTATTTGGTAGTGGTCCTTGGTCAAAATTTTATGTTTTCAAACAAACTCTCAAATAAATTTTCTTCACTGAATGTTATCTAGGTCTGATGCTACTCCCTTCACCCATTCATGGTCATCATCAATTTCAAGGTCATATCATCATTTGAGTGTCTAGGGTCATAGATCAGTCAACATACCCTCATCTAGGTCATGGTCTAGGCTTATTTTGTTTTGTCATCATAGTGTCCAATCATGTTGTGAAAGAAAGGAAAATAATAGTCATTTTCACCATTCAAATCACCTTCATTGGGAGTTAGCAAAGATAGGAAATAAAGTAAAAGGGAACTTCTCCTTTTTCAAAGAATTATGCTACATGATCAATTTTTTTCAATTTTTTTTCTCAAAGTACAATATGATTTCAGTAAACACAAAAAGAAAAGGTTGTGAACTATAAAGGAAAATGAAGCTTTTTGAGTTTATTCCATCCTTTGGTTTTCAAAATATCTCCTCTCTCATGCTCAAAACTCTCCACAACCATCCAAAGTTTGAAGATGACCAACAAAAAATGATCCATACTTCTCTTCGCTACGCTTCTGGGGCAGCCATGCTACGCTTCTGGCAGTTTGTTGCGCTTTTGGCATCCAAGCTCCAAAAAGGCATCAGAAGGGCCAGTTCATAATTTCTCAAGGTTCAGGTGCTTCAAAAGCAGTAAGTGAACATCCCTCACCTTTCATTCAAGTGAATTTATTTAGCAAACGGTGGATTCCCTCTTCTAGGGTTTTAAACTATGTTTTTGGTTTCATTGATGTTTAGCTTGCTTTAGGAAGAAAACCCCTAGTTTCATCATATAATAACCTTAAAACATAACTCATAAAACTTACCAAATCACTACATATCACTCATATCTCTCATAACTCCAATTTTCACTCAAAACCTAATCCTACTATGCTTTTGCAGAGATAACTAGGTTAACTCTGTGTTTTGATGTTTTTTCCCTCTTTCCCATACCCATTTCCAAAATTTTCACTTGCATTGTGTTGCTAACTCACCATCCTAATTCCCAAAAATTATAGTGATTTTTACCTAACTCCATTCCATCTCATTTATGTCCCTAAACCCATTTTATCATCATCCTCTATTTCCCTAATTTTCACCTTCCCTTTCCTTCACATCAAGCTAGGGTTTTCTTTTGCTGAAAAACATCATGGAAGGTGAGAAGAGAAAGTCTAATAAGGGAGGTCATCATTCCAGATTTGAGTCATATAATTTGGAGGAGATCAATGCTTCTCCCTATGTCAAGAAATCCTTTGAAAACACTGGATGTTTAAGATTTTGTGAAAGAGTTCAGGAGGTAGGCTGTCATGCTCAATTGGAAAGCCTTTTTTCCACCAGCTTTAGGAGATATAAGGCTAACATAACAGGGATTGAATTCACTATATCAGCATATGATATAGCCTCAACAACAATTATCCCGAACCATGGAGAAATATGGTTCAAAGGGATGGATTTGGACATCGAGAACTATAAATGTTTATTAAAACCACATTAAAAAGATGCTCCTGAACACATCTTCCCCTTTAGGAATTTACTTGACAGGTATGCCCCTTTGATGAAGCTGATCATGAATTATTTTACATGTGAATGGAGGTTCTCAATATTATCCCAGTACCACATAAGGCTATTGATGCATTTCACTGCCACCAAGCCACTCAATTTTCCTCATTGGTTATTCAGGAGTCTGGTCAAAATGACTAAAAAAGTACAAATTAAATGCAAGGATCACCAAACTAATTTGTTCCACCATGGTTTGTTCAAGGTTATAGTCTTACATCAGCTCTCAGAAATCAATATTCCCTGGGAAACATTCATGAAATCAGTTGCTTCTATTCCCACTACTAGTCCACATATCATTCATAACATACCATCAACATCATCAAATCCATAAGAGGTCAGATTTTCAAGCAGACCATCAGAGGTTCCAAAGACGCCAAGTATTGAAGTCACTCAAACTTATGAGAAGGGTAAAAGGATGGTTTTTATCCTATGATCACCAAAGGTGTACTTTCACCTGAACCTACAGCTGAGAAAGTATTAGGAGAAACCATGGAACTGCCACCTATGCATGAGAGTGAGTCACCTCTGCAGCAACATAAAGAGAAATAACCTTTGGAGGTTGATATGGAAAAGAAGGTGGAAAAAAAATCAGCTGAGGAGATAATCAAAGAAAAATATGCAGAGATAGCAGATCTCAAATACAACCTCTGAAGGGAAAATTTCATGATAACATTCCTACAACAAGAAAACATGCAATTGAAGGTGAAACAACTGCTCCTAAGAATGTTGGCAGTACGATGTAATGTGTTGTCCTTGATGGCAACCTACTTATGAAGTTGTCCTTGATGGAAACCTACTTGATGAGTTACCTATGATAAGCAACCTATGTGTTAAAGATGTAATAATGATGTATCTACAGATCAGTTCATATGTGACAGAGGAAATAATTCCAGTATGTGCCAGAGAAATGTTATTTTTAATGTCACAATGTATACATGGGTTTATAAAGGAAAATTCGCGTATGCACACGAATAAGTACGTCCCAAGTCGCGTATGCCTATTTGTGCTCCAAATTTATAATAATAGGGGGCTTTACCATGGTATTAGCCCACAGTTTTGAGCGTTGTATTATCTATTTGATTCCGTCCAGGATTACCATTAGCAGTTGAGTGGTTTTGACTGATGGTATTGGTAAAAGCTGAATATATTTAAGGAGAAGAAGATCATAGTGCAAAGAGTGCATGTGTAAGGGTTGTTAATGAATAAATTTCTCTAAGGAATATCTGCATGGATGAACTCTGTTCTTAATTGATAGATCTGAATCTATGATGCACCCATGGATATAATGATGGTTCAAGATCTCTAGATCTGATGATGATGAATCTCTAGAATGACCTACTGAAGGAATGATGAAGAACTGGTGCAAGTATGTTGAAGAAAATGAATAAATTTGGGTAAGTTTTATAGATCTAGTCTGTTCTGCAAAATTTGTTTTTTCATATCTATACGCTAGTTGGTTTCAGTAAAAGCGCATATATACGCGGTTTTGCTTCATAATAAGCGCGTATGGCAGTTAGGGTTTTCTGAAGAGTACACAGAAGGATACGCGGGTTGGTGTGCAGAAAAGCGCGTATGTACGTGGCTTCAGTGATGCAAAGTAGCGTATGCTATTTGAATTAATGATTGTTCAGGGTTGAGTTTGTATCTGCATATCTATTATGAAGTATGGATTATTTCTGAAGTTCTGGTCACAGTGTTTTCACTGTTCAAATTGAAGTGTTGAGCAAAGTTTATGATTGTTGATAAAAGGTTGTGTTGAAGCTGTTTGATCCAATATGAAAATTGATGAAACGTGGTTTGTAGTGGGTCTGAGGGTTGAGGCCTTTAGTATGGAAGTAGAAGCTTCCTGCCAATAGAAGCTGGTGTTATGTTCAGGAGGTTGAAGCTCCCTTCCACGAGTGGCTGGTAAATGAGAAGATAGGGGGTTGGAGCTCCCTTCTAGTAGCAACTGGTAAATGAGTGAAGGTTATAGCCTTCTGCAGGTAGAATCCTACGTACTGATATGAGTCTACATCAATACAATGTTGTAAACAATTTTCCATATAATAAATATTGAAGACAGAGACGACAACAGCGGTGGTTTTCTCCCAAATTGGGTTTCCACCTTAAATCTTGGTGTTCATGTGTGTTCCACTTGTGTGATTTTTTATACTGTTGTTACTACACATATTTACTGATTGTCTAACTTGATGCATAACTGGTAAATATGTTTTAAATTTTTTTCCTGAGATACTTTATAAACTAGAAATTTATATCAGTATATGGGACTTCCTTTCAGCATATCCACGTGTATATGAGAGTTCGGTTCATAAAAGCCGCGTATGCAAATTTTCAAAATAAAAGGTTAAATTATAGATATAAGCTCTAAATACTGATTCACCCCCCCCCCCCCCCCGCTCAGTATTTTTCCCAACAATTGGTATCAGACCAGGTCCTTCTGAAGAAGCTTAGCCGCTAGAAGGAAGATTAGCCAAGATGAGCAATCAAGATGAGACAACATCTATCAAGCCTCCACTCTTCAACGGAAACAATTTAATCTTCTGGAAAACACGGACAAGATCCTATCTCCAGTCTCTTGGAGCAGATGTATGGGCTATTGTTGAAGGAGGCTATCAATATCCAGCCTCAGTTCCAACAGATGCAACGACAAGAAAGAACTATGAAACAAATGCAAAGCCAGTCAATGCACTATTGGGGAATCTAACGGAATCAGAATTTGTCAAGGTCATGCAGTTGAATACAGCAAAGGAAATATGGGACAAAATCATTCTAAGCTATGAAGGTGATACAAAGGTAAAAAGTGCTAAACTCCAAACTCTCAGAATTCAGTATGAAAATCTAAGGATGCATAATGAGGAGAGAATTGCCAGTTTCTTTTTACGTCTAGATGATATTGTAAATCGTATGAGAAATTTGGGTGAAACCATAACTGACACTACTCTAGTTGAAAAAGTTTTAAGATCTCTAACTTCAAAATTTCAGTCAAAAGTGTATGCTATTGAAGAGAAGCAGGATCTTCAAAGTCTTACTGTTGTTCAACTTCATGGCATTCTAACTTCATGTGAAATGAGAAAAGGAGGATCATCTGAAGTCAAATAAGCCGTCTTTAGAGATTCTAAAAAAGGAAAAGAAGTACAAGAAACAGAAGGATTAGGGTATGTTTCAGAAGAAGATGAGGTAAATTTTGTAAAGAAGCTCCAACTTGGCACTGGAAGGTTCAGAGGTAAGCTTCCTTTCAATTTTTTTGCTTGTGGAAGAGTTGGTCATTATGCTGCTAAGTGTCCTCATAAAGAAACACATGAAAAAGGAAAGGAAGTAGCAAGAAGAAATAAGAATCGGTTTAGCACTATAAAAAGTTATTATACTCATGAAGATAGTGATGGGTTATCCGACAATGAGGAAGAATTTGATCAAGATCTTAGACTTCTCAAGGCATTTGAAAAAGAGTCTAGGGAAGAAAAGGATACCTTTATGGATGCTCTAGAAGACAATGATTTTCTTGAAGAAATCAATCAGCTCAAAATACGTTTGGAAGAAAACAAAATATCCATAGAAACTCTAAAAAATCAACTTGAAGAAAAGGAGAAACATAATGAGAAATTAGAATGTGAAATAGTAAGTCTAAGAAAAGAAATTGAGAAAGTAAAGACTTTGAATCTTAGATTTGCTAAAGGATCTAAAACCTTAGATGAAATTATCAAGGTACAATGTTCTCCTCTTATGAAAGCATGTCTTGGATATGTCGAATAATCTTCTCAGTCTTCAACACCAAACTATCTAAAAGCAGCTACAGCCAATCGACAACATTCTTCCACTCAGCAAGGAAACAAAGAAAATTTATAGGTAAAGCATGATCACCTCAATACAAGGAACACCAACATGAATACCTTTCAGAGAAATACCAACCAACAGGTAAACACAAATAGAAGGTTCTATGATCGCAGAAATTTCTTCTTCAATGGACAATGTTTCTCATGTCATAATTTTGGTCATAAAGCCATTCAATGTGTTGCATACAAAACCATCATTACTAAAGAAGCAAGAAAAAATAAATTTGATACTAGAATAAAGAAGAATACATATAACAACTTTTCTCCTCTTCAAAATGAAATTGAATGTGCTTATTGCAATAACTTTGGTCATGAAGAAACTGAATGCAGGATAAAAATTCAGCCAAAACAACATATACCTTCAATTTCCAAAGTATGGAGAAAGAAGGAATTACAGGTTGAGAACTGTGGCATAGCTCTATTTGCATAAGGAGAATAAAATCAATGGTACATTGATAGTGGATTCTCAAAACACATGACAGGTGACAGAAATAAACTTCTTGCATATAATGCTCTAGAAAGAGAAAAGAATGTTACTTTTGGAAATGATACTCATGTTGTCATTAAGGGAAAAGGTTTTGTTTTCTTAAAGGAAAAGGTGAAAGCTAACAATGTTATGTATGTGGATGGATTAAAGCATAACTTGTTAAGTGTAAGTCAAATGTGTGATCAAGGAACTGAAGTTGTCTTCAGCTCAAAAGAATGTGGGGTACGTGATCTTGATACAGGAAAAACAATTATAAAAGGAAATAGAACACCAAGCAACTTGTATGTATTGAAAAGCTGTAAAGAACAATGTTACTAGGGTAAATCTTCAAAAAATTGGTTATGGCACAGAAGATTGGGGCATTTGAGCTTTTCTCAAATCAAAAAATCTAGCAAACTCAAAGTTGTTCGTGATCTTCCCAATATTACTCTGCCTGAGAATACCATATGCAAATCTTGCCAATTCGGTAAGCAAACCAGAGTGCAATTTAATGCCAAAGAAGAATCAGAAAGTAAGCCTCTTGAACTTATTCGTACTGATATATGTGGACCCCGTGGAGAACAATACTATATTATGTTTATTGATGATTTCTCCAGAATGTGTTGGATTGGGTTGCTAAAACACAAAGATGAAGCATTCGAAAAATTTCAGATCTTCAAAGCATTGGTTGAAAATGAATTAGATCTAAAAATCAAGTGTTTTAGATCTGATCGTGGAGGTGAATATATATCAGATGAATTCTTTGATTTTTGTGAAAAACATGGCATAAAAGACAATTTTATATAGCTGGTACCCCACAAAAAAATGGAGTAGCAGAAAGAATGAATAGAACAGTTCAACAAAAGGCTCGGGCTATGCTTGATGATTCAGGAACACCTGACACATTTTGGGGATAAGCAGCACATACTGCAGTAAATATTCTTAACAAAGCACATGTTCGTGTAAACAGTGATAAAACTCCATATGAGCTCTGGTATGGTAATCTTCCCACTGTAAAGCATTTTAAAGTTTTTGGAAGAAAATGTTTTATCAAGAACAATGATGAAAAGCTTGGCAAGTTTGAACCTAGAACAGATGAAGGAATATTTCTTGGCTACTCTTCTAGAAGTAAAGCATATAAATGTTACAATAAAATACTTCGGAAGATTGTTGAATGGATTGACGTTGTAATTGATGAATCTCTCTCAGCTCCAAAAGGGGAATTTCAAACAAAAAATGAAGATGATGATGATGTATATCTTCCTGCATCTAATAGAGATAAATAGAAGGTGAACCCAATGAAGCAGTAGAAGAATATCTATCTGAAAAGGCTCCATCCAGGTATGTTCAAAAGAATCATCCAGAATCTCAAATTTTGGGAGAAAAGGGATCAGGTGTCCAAACAAGAACAACTCTTGTAGGGTCTACCAGCTATCTAGCATTTTTATCCACCATTGAACCACAGAATGTCAATCAAGCTAGAAAAGATGAATGTTGGATTCAAGCCATGAATGAAGAACTTGATCAAATTGAAAATAATCATACTTGGAAACTAGGTCCAAGACCTCATGATAAAAATGTTATTGGAACAAAATGGATATTCAAAAACAAGTTAAATGAAAATGGAGATGTTATTAGAAACAAGGCTAGACTTGTTTGTAAAGGGTATGCTCAACAAGAAGGTATAGACTTTGAAGAAACATTTGCTCCTGTAGCTAGACTTGAAGCCATCAGAATGTTTCTTGCTTTTTCAAGCTTTCAACAAATCAAAGTTTATCAAATGGATGTTAAATCTGCTTTCCTCAATGGTGATCTAGAAGAAGAAGTTTATATAGAACAACCAAAAGGATTCATTTTGGGCAATGATGAAAAACTTGTTTGTAAACTTAAAAAGGATTTATATGGTCTCAAACAAGCTCCAAGGGCATGGTATTATCGTCTTGACAAATATCTTCATCACCAAGGATTTTCAAAGGGATCTGCTAATAGCAACTTATACACAAAAACTAAAAATTATAAACTATTTATTGTGGTTGTATATGTTGATGATTTCATTTTTGGAAGTAATGAAGAGTCCATGAGTCAGAAATTTTCTTCTGTTATGCAGCAATAATTTGAAATGTCTTTACTTGGGGAACTAACAATTTTTCTTGGCTTACAAGTGCAACAAGCAATAGATGGCATATTCTTATCACAAGCAAAATATCTTAAGAAAATTCTAAAGAAGTATGGGATGGAAGATTGCAAACCTGTAAGTACACCAATGATAACCGGGTGTAACCTCAGTTCTCATGATGATTCTCCCACAGTGAATCAACCAGAATACAGATCCATGATTGGAAGTCTACTTTATCTAACCGAGACAAGACCAGACATTATGCATGCAATTGGGATTGTTGGACGATTCCAAGCTAATCCAAAAGAGTCTCACCTTCAGGCTGTCAAAAGAATATTCAAATATCTACAAGGAACTCAAGACTTTGGACTATGGTATCCAAAGAATGTTGATCTCACTCTTCATGCTTACACAGATGCAGATTGGGCTGGAAATGTTGATGATCGGAAGAGCACTAGTGGAGGTGCATTCTATATGGGGCCCTGATTAGTATCTTGGTTCAGCAAGAAGCAAAGCTCTATTGCCTTATCTACAACAAAAGCAGAATATGTGGCTACCGCGTCATGTTGCACACAACTTCTTTGGATGATGCAGACCTTACAAGACATTCAAATCACATGTTCACCTCCCATATCCATTATGTGTAATAATACAAGTGCCATCAATATCTCAAAGAATCTTGTTATGCATTCCAAGACCAAGCACATTCCTATCAAGTATCACTTCTTACGTGAACAAGTGCATGAACAAAAGGTGATATTGGAGTATGTTCCCTCCAAAGAACAAGTTGCTGATATATTTACTAAACCTCTTCCCAGGGAAGCATTCGAATATCTCAGACGAAAGCTGGGAATTGTCTCTGCTACTCAAAAGATCAAATCTGTTTAAATTCAGAAGATTAAATTGGATATGTAGATTTCATAAAGGACAGTCGTGTATATACACGATTTTATATACAGAAAACCGCGTATGGGTTTGGCATAATTTTCTGGGTCAGCATTTTCAGAACAGTTGCGGTGTTGCTGGGTATCTCTAATGATGTTATAGTTCTTACATTTCTGTTTCATTCTCTAATATTTTTTATGAAGATGCCTTGATGATTTTCTATTGAAAGTGTTCAGGGTGCACAAGCTAAGGGGGAGCACTTGTCCTGTGGGAAAGGATGCATTGTTGGCATTCTAAGTGTTTGTTGTGGTCTGATCTCATGATTGAGATTCATTGGTTTTGTTTATAAAAGTCATTTGATGAAAAGGTCATGTTGAGATATATGAGGTAAATTGTTATATTCAGTCATGTAATGACTTGGTCAAATTTGTAAACCCACTTGGTTGGGTGGTTCAGTCAAATATGTAATTCCACTCGGTTGGATCATTGATGTAATTATGAGTCCTTGGTGATAGGAATGGTCATACTTGGTTGAGTTATAGAGTCATGTACTTCATTGAAAAAATCTGTCTAAATTTTTAGCATGAACTCAGGGGGAGCATGGTAAATTCAATGCACTTCAGATCTACACAACTCATCTTTCTACAAGGGACAAGAAACCTTGTTTTGGTTTTGATCTGCCCTTTGCCCTTGATGTCAAAGGGGGAGAGTATCATGGTGTTTGAATAACGGTTATGATTAATGTATCTATCTGTTGTGGTGATCAAACACCATCGTGGTTGCCATCAAGTCTAAAGGGGGGTATTTTTGGCAATATGATGTAATGTGTTGTCCTTGATGGCAACCTACTTATGAAGTTGTCCTTGATGGAAACCTACTTGATGATTTGCCTATGATAAGCAACCTATGTGTTAAAGATGTAAGAATGATGTATCTACAGATCAGTTCATATGTGACAGAGAAAATAATTCTAGTATGTGCCAGAGAATGTTATTTTTAATATGTCACAATGTATACGCGGGTTTGTAAAGGCAAAGTCACGTATGTACGTGGATAAGTACATCCCAAGTCACGTATGCCTATTTGTGCTCCAAATTTATAATACCAGGGGGCTTTACCATGGTATTAGCCCATAGTTTTGAGTGTTGTATTATCTATTTGATTCCGTTCAGGATTACCATCAGAAGTTGAGTGGTTTTGACTCATGGTATTGGTAAAAGCTAAATCTATTTAAGGAGAAGAATATCATAGTGCAAAGAGTGCATGTGTAAGGGTTGTTAATGAATAAATTTCTCTAAGGAATATCTGCATGGATGAACTTTGTTCTTAATTGATATATCTGAATCTATGATGCACCCATGGATATAATGATGGTTCAATATCTCTAGATCTGATGATGATGAATCTCTAGAATGACCTATTGAAGGAATGATGAAGAACTAACGCAAGTCTGCTGAAGAAAATGAATAAATATAGGTAAGTTTTATAGATCTAGTCTGTTCTGCAAAATTTATTTTTTCAGATCTATACACTAGTTGGTTTCAGTAAAATCGCGTATATACGTGGGTTTGCTTCATAAGAAGCGCGTATAGAAGTTAGGGTTTTCTGAAGAATACACAGAAGGATACGCGGGTTGGTGTGCAGAAAATCGCATATGTACGCGGCTTCAATGATGCAAAGTAGTGTATGCTATTTGAATTAATGACTGTTCAGGGTTGAGTTTGTATCTGCATATCTATTCTGAAGTCTGGGTTATTTCTAAAGTTCTGGTCACAGTGTTTTCACTGTTCAAATTGAAGTGTTGAGTAAAGTTTATGATTGTTGATAAATGGTTGTGTTGAAGCTGTTTGATCCAGTATGAAAATTGATGAAACGTGGTCTGCAGTGGGTCTAAGGATTGAAGCCTTCAATATGGAAGTAGAAGCTTCCTTCCAATAGAAGCTAGTGTTATGTTCAGGGGGTTGAAGCTCCCTTCTAGGAGTGGCTGGTAAACGAGAAGATAGGGGGTTGGAGCTCCCTTCCAGTAAACGAGTGAAGGTTGCAGCCTTCTGCAGGTAGAAGCCTACGTACTGATATGAGTCTGCATCAGTACAATGTTGTAAATAGTTTTCCATATAATAAATATTGAAGACAGAGACGATAACAATAGTGGTTTTCTCCCAAATTGGGTTTCCACCTTAAATCTTGGTGTTCATGTGTGTTCCACTTGTGTGATGTTTTATACTGTTGTTACTGCACATATTTACTGATTGTCTAACTTGATGCATAACTGGTAAATCTATTTTAAAGTCTGTTCCTGAGATACTTTATAAACTAGAAATTTATATCAGTATACGCGACTTCCTTTCAGCATATCCGCGTGTATACGTGAGTTCGGTTCATAAAAGATGTGTATGCAAGTTTTCAAAAGAAAAGGTTAAATTATATATATAAGCTCTAAATACTGATCCACCCCCCCCCCCTCTCAGTATTTTTCAAGAAAACCAGAGGAAGATCTTGAGGCAAAGAAAGGCAAGGGAAAATAAGTGATATATGTTGATCATTTTGAAGACAAGGAGGCTGATATAAAGCCAAGGAGGCCAAGAACAAGAGGATTAACCAAGCAAAAGAACAAGAAACAGAGTTATCTCCTCCATTAGGTCAGCAAATTTTTGATGATTTGATTGTTGTTGATATTGGGAAAGACAAGGAGTTCTGGCTTTAAAGGGTGAATGAGAATATAGAGAAGCTATTGAAGAAGTTAAAAAGAAACAATAACCTCTAGAGACACATTTAAATACATTACTTCACCAGATACCAAATTGCCAAACTCAGGGTTAAAAATATGAAGAAAAAACTTAAAGAAAACTTAACTATGATAAAGAAGAAGGGAAAAATGGATTTGATAACAGAGGAATCCCTAACTATCTAGATCATCATTCAAGGATTCCATGGACCAAAATTCATCAAGTTTTGAGCATTTTGGTATTTTTTTGTGATTTTTGGAAAATTCTAGAAATTTCACTCTCGCAGAAGCGTAGCGTGGCCACGCGACACTTTTTGTAAAAGGGTCCAATGGAGGTTTTCTTTATATGGTTGGATTATTTTTGGAGTGTAAATTCCAAATATGGTCTTGTTTTTTCATGACACCTCCTAGGTTTGAATAAAAACTCAAAAAACACCCTATTTTTCATGCTTCTACGACTTTTTTTCACTACACACTACGCTTATGGAGTAAGCTTGGAAAAATGAAGTTTCAAAGGCCTTGCAGGTGGTATGTTGTTAGTTTTAAGGTTGGGTTGGATATAGGACATCCAGGGCTACCTTTCCAAATCTTAAAATCAACAAAAATGTGCCCAAAGTTAGATCAAAATGCCCTCGAAGAGCACATGATGGTTATGTTAGAGCACGCGACGCTTCTGCCAAGCACGCAGTGCTTCTGTGTTGGATGCTTTCTGGATAGGTGTCAATGAAAAATGGTAAAATATTGGAGGTTAAAGCTTTCCCATGAGTTTTTTTATGGATAAGGAAGTCTATTTATGCCCCTCATTGTTGAGGAATCTTGTAATTACTCAAGGGGACAAAGACTCTGAGTTATTAGCTAAATTTGAGGGGATTGTTTCTAAATTCCCTAAATTATAGGTAATGACTCATTGGGTGCATTTATGAAGTATTTTGGATAAGGTTTTGACCCAAGGAGGTGGAATATTCTTTATTTTCTATATGTACTCCGACTCAAGTCTTTTTAGAGGTTGGATAGTTGATATTGTAGTGTGAAGCTTATGTACATCTTTTTACAGTGAAATATAATTTTGGGACTCCAGTGGTATGCTTATTATCATTGTTTTTTCTCAGTATCACCATCAAAATGAATGTTTACTCTTCCATGAAATCACATGTATGCTTCTATATGATAAATATTATGAGTCTATAAACATAATTCTTAATTTTTGTGCTCTTTTTTATAAGATTTTCATAAAAAAATTTGCTTCCTCTGATGAATGAACTCATTTAATATGGTCATTCTAACTCTTTATTTTCAAACCCTGTACCACAATGAAATTTTAAGTGTGTTTCTAAGTATACCTATCTAGCCTCGTCTTCATCTCTACAGTTGTTCATTTGAAATCAAACCTAAAAACCTAGACCTAGTTCCTAGACTGACAATTCCTATCCAGCAAAATGCCAAACAAACCATAATTCACTGAGATTATATCTAGCCTAAGACATTTTCCTTTCCAGTCACCTCATTGGATGAAAAATTGAGGTTACCTCCTTTATTCTCCTTTCTCAGCCTTGGTAAACGGAGGGAGTGATAACATTTTTGGCGTCGTTGTCGGGAGCGAATGTAAAATTTTCCAAGGGGATACTTCTTTTAGTTCACTGAAGGTTAGAATTGTGGGTGAAAAGTTCTAACATTCAAAGAAGGCTGAGCTAGTAAATTTGAGCCAAAGTGCATATTTTCAAGAAATTGGCTCCCAGAATGCACACCATGTCAAATCCTAACACGAATCCCTCACCAATTGTTAATGACCCTGAGAGTATTTTGAGAAAGCATAAAACAAAGTCTCAAAAAATTAGAAAGGGTTTACCTCCACTTGTGAAATCTACATCCTTGCCTACGAGGTTAATTGCTCTAGAAGATTTTTCCTTCAATTTCAAATTTGAGACATCTTTGTTCAGGTCTAAGTCTGAATCCTTCCTTTCAGAAATAGTCTTTGGCCCCATTGATTTTGAGACATACTTTCCATTTTCTAAGTCTTCTTATTTCTAGCTTGATAGTAGGTTCTGGTCTAATTTTCATAAAGTTCAAGGTTTGGTTGATAAGTTTCAAGTAACCTCTGAAAAAGATTATTTCCAATACCAACAACAAGCCTTATTTTCTTATGCATCTACTATAACACCTTCTCACACAACTACACCATCATCCCTCAATTTTACTCAATCACTTCCTTTTCAGATATACACTCCAACGACACCTCCACAACCTCCTCCATTTTTCATGGCCATATTTTCTCTATTGATTCTACCGCCACAACTCACTGCACTACCTCAGAATTATGGTTGATTTTTTCCTCTATTTTATGGAACATCAGGGGTTACTGCTCACCAACACATTGTTAAGGTGGTTGATTTCATCGATCTTGAAGAGATTGATGACGATGATGCCAATATGCACGTTTTAGCATAGAGTTTCTCAAGAGAGGTTAAAAAATGGTTTTTCTCCCTAAAAAACGTTTCTATAGCTAATTCACAATAGCTAATTTGTTTATTTATGGAAAAATGGGAGGAGAAGAATAACCCTTTACAAATTCTAGCTGGATACAATGCCTTGAAAAAAAATCCTAATGAGTCTGTGCAAGACTTTAGGTTTCCGTTCTTGAAAACATCAAACCTCCTCCTGGCCTCGCACTACTTCATTACCCAGATGGTTTCAATCTTGATATGGCTTACCAGCTAAGGGAAATAAATCCATATACCCTTGAAGAAATGCAGAGGAATGTAGTCAGCGTTGAAGCGAATATGATTATCAAGAAGCCAAAAATCAAATCAGAAAAGAGAGTAACCATCAAGGAAGAAAAATCTACTTCATCAGAGGGAAAAATCGATACCTTGATCAAAACAATGGAGAAGATGATGGAAAAGATGACCATCAAGGATAGACAAGCTGAACCCTCAATCGAAAATCCCAATTTCAGGGGTCAACAACAATAGCCTCAATACAGTAGAAAGAAAAGGGAGCAGAGGGGTTAGGATCAACAAGGTCAGCAACAAATTTGCACTCCATTTTAGAAAAACTATACAGAAGGCCCTAATGAAGAAGAAGAATATATTTTAGGCGAAAATAATATTTTTGAAGAAAATCAACAACCTATTTTCCTGAATGAGGAAGATCAGTTTTCTGAAGAGTTATATGTGTTATATGATCAGAAATATGTTTTGTCTGACAATGATATGTTATCAGTACAGATAGAATATTACCAAAGAGGATATTATAATGCTCTTACCCAGGTGCAAAGATAGTATGGTTTGGGGAATAGGAACGTTCCTATAACCTCAAGTCATAAAAATTAAAATTCTGAAACATATTTTCATCATAAAGAGATGACTACTTCAAATCAGAGCAAGGATAAAGGACCCGTTGTTCCTAATCATGGGAAAGGTAATGAAGCTTCTACTAGCAACCAGAAGAAATATAAAGAAGTTCACGACGGAGGATAAAGAAAGGAGATTCCACATAAACATCACCCCGAAAAGAAAGAAGCACCATCTAAAGAGGTAGAAAAACATTCTTCCTTATTTAGTCTTGAAAATGAAATCTCAAAACTGAAATTCTCCATTCCTTTGACTAAAATAATCAAGAATGACTAGTATAAGTTTCAGGTAGCCAAGTTGTTTAGGGTAGATCAAAGGTCTAATATGGTGAATGTGAGTGATGATAACCCTGAACTTTTATTTGGATATGCTATAGATGGTGACTTAGAAGATAGTGAAGTCCCCCTTTTTTACCTCAGCCTTAAAATTCATGATTTTATCCTCCATAACGCCATGTTAGACTCGAGAGTGTCCCATAATCTCATGCCTAAAGCCATCATGGAAAAACTAGGATTGGATATCACCAAACCCTACCATGACCTTTACTCTTTTGATTCAGGAAGGGTTAAATGTCTTGGTCTCATCAAAGATCTAGTGGTGTCTTTAGAGAAAATTCCAGCCAATAATGTCCTCATGGACATTGTTGTAGCTGATATCCCTCCCAGATATGGAATTTTTCTCTCCTGGTCATGGGGAGCCAAACTTAGAGGCACCTTGCAGCTCGACTTTTCCTATGCTACTATACTAGTCTTTGGGAAACTCAGAAAATTATACCGGGAAAATAAGATGAAGTACATGATTAATAGCAAATAAAAGCTTAATAATCACCCAATACATGTTGTTCATACAGATTTAGAGTCTTTTATCTTATTCAATGCTGATTGTTTAGCATTGTCGAGAGTTTTGATGGAAGAAAAAGCAGAAAATTCAGAATTTTCAAATTTTGTTAAAAAAAATTCAAGTGCAGAAAAACAAGAATAGTTGCCAAGTAGCTCACAGGAAAGTGCATCAGCCAAAAATATATATGAAACAATGAAATAAATAGAACATATTGGTACAGTAGACCTTTCTCAAGTATTTAGTCAAGGTCAGTCATCCAAATTACAGCTTCCCGATGAAGAAAGTGGTTTGTGGACCATGGATTTCGATGGAGCCTTAGGTAAGAAAGGGGTTGGAATTGGAGTGTGGATTCACTGCCCTATGAATTAGTCATCTAACCTTCCTCCTAATGTTTGAACATATTCTTAAAAATTGGCATTTGATTTTTCAAGAAATGAGTCAGAATATGATGCTTTGATAGTCGGTCTCAAAATTCTCAAGAAATTAGGTGCCAAGAAAATTTATGTGTATGGCGACTCCGAATTGGTAATAAAGAAAGTTAAAGGGGAATACCAAGGAAAAAATCCTAGAATGCAAGCTTACCGCAATATTGTGTTAGACATCCTCAATACTTTCACTGAATATACTTTGTCTTTGATTCCAAGGAACAACAATGTCATTGTTGATTATTTTGCCACTTTAGCCAGCTTGTTCAAAATTCCAGTGTATCCCAACCAGAAGTATGAAATTAATGTCAAACATAGCCCTGTTGTTCTAGATAATGTTCAGTATTGGAAATTCTTTCAAGATGATAAACAAATCAACAAATTATTGCAGACAGAAGAGGATTTTGTGAGTTCACGAATGGATGACCAATTTTATGAAGATGATTAAGAAATGAAAGCAGCATAAATGAAGGTATTGTAGTTGAAATGCAACTCCATTCCAAGAGGTATTGTACCTTTGGAGGAACTTTTTGATCAAGATGATGTTGCACAAAAACAAACAATACTGCCAACTGAAGTAGGATTGGAAGACCTCAATCTTGGCACTTCTGAGAAGCCAAAAATGGTCAAGATATCAAAATCCTTGAGCCCAGAAATGGAAGGTAAATATGCAGCACTCATGTCTCATTTTGCTGATGTTTTTGCATGGGAATATTCTAATATGAAAGTGGATGATAAGAGTATAATTCAACACACCATTCCTTTAAAACTTGATCAGAAGCCTTTCTGCCAAAAACTTAGCAGAATGAATCCAAAGTTGCTGCCCTCTATTCAAAAATAAGTGAACAGGTTGTATATTGCTGGTATTATAATTCCTCTTCATTTTTCAAATTGGATGTAAAACTTAGTGCCAGTAAGAAAGAAGATGGGTGATATTTTCTTGTGTATAGATTTATGTAATATGAATAAAGTATAATTGAAAGATAGCTACCCATTTCCAAATATGGATCATATCCTGCAAAGGGTGGTTGGTTCTTCCAGACTTTCATTGTTGGATGGATATTCCAGGTATAATCAGATTTTAGTTCATCCAGATAATCAAGAGAAGACAATATTTACAACACCTTGGGGTACTTTTATGTATGCTAAGATGAGATTTGGGTTGAATAATTCAAGAGTAACTTTTCAGTGAGCGATGGATATCGCATTTGCCAATGAAAATGATGTATTTTTGGTCATTTATCTTGATGAAATCACAGTTTTTCTAAGACGGATGAAGAACACTAACAAATTTTGAAGACAATTTTTCAGAGGTGCATACAATTTGGTATATTGTTGAATCCAAAGAATAGTTTGTTTGATATGGAATAAAAGAAATTACTTGGTCATATCATATCTAAATATGGCATCCATATAGATCCTTCAAGGATTGAAGCAATTCAAAATTTGGACTATCCGGGAAGCAAGAAGGAAATCCAGTCATTCAATGGTAAAATCAATTTCTTGAGAAGGTTTATTCCTAACCTTGCTGAACATTTAAGAGAAATTACTGATATTTTGAAGAAATATTGTGAGTTGAAATGGTCCGATGAGGCAAATAAATCATTCAATCAAGTTAATTTTTTGTTTTCTTATGCTCCTATTCTTATCAACCCAGATTATACACTTGATTTCATCATTTTCTCCTTTGCTTCTGAATATACTCTAGTTGTTGTCCTTATGCAAAAGAAATATCAGAAAACAGAACAACCCATTTCCTTCTTCAGTAGAACCATAAGAGACATGGTCTTGAAGTACAATATCATTGAAAAACAAGTCTTGGTGCTAGTTAAAGCATTGAAGGACTTTTGAGTCTATCTTCTTCATTCTCATGTTCTTGCATATGGCCCAAACACTATTGTTAAAGATGTGCTAACATAGAATGATCCCGAAGGTCGGTGTGTCAAGTAGATAGTTGTTATCGTGGAGTATGACTTAAAAATCAAATCTACAAAATTGATCAAAGGACAAGGTTTGGGCAAGCTTATGGAAAACTCAAATTTACATGCCTTGGACATCAATTTCAATGTTGCATTATTTGAGGAGAAAGAGGTTGATTCATTACCTCATGTATCTGAAATTGTACTTCATTACCATGGTATGTTGGAATTGTTGTCATTGATGGCAAAGGAATTGGCAAAGACAGGAGCAGCACTTCAAATTTCCTTGAGGCAGCAGATGAAACAGAGGAAGAGTGCATCTACAGAGAGCAGTATCGGTCAAGGAACAGATTCAAGCAGTGAATTGAAGTAGAGTTGTCCAGATATAGAGGAATAGAAAATATGGCAAATTGAGAAGAATGAGTGAAACACTTATTCATTTGTATATGGTGATGAGGGATTGGTTCTATATTCTTCATATTTTCAGCAGAGTATTTGAGTTCCTGTGGACATTTGTGAAATCATGTGTTACTGAAAGATGGGATTTTTTCCCGTATAGACAGCTTGAATTGTGAAAGCGTGAGTGTGCTACTTAGAATATCTATATTCTGTGAAAGGAGGAGATTCGTGAAGTTGTATACGATATCGGGTTGCTAAGGCCACGATACAGTGAGCCACGAACGGGTTTTGTGTGTACAGGGCACATTATATATATATAACCTGAGTTTCATACATTAACATAATCACGGAGGAAGATCAATTAAATCAAGTTATGCTTTAAAGAATCTCGTGCGGAATGAACAGTGAAAGCGGTTTGTGGTTTTCATCACATCGCCTATGCGGAGCAAGCGATATTTCCTGATTGAGGAGCGATCCCATAGAGTATTTGACACGCGTCCCTGTACGTCGTCACAAAACCACTTTTCACTATGCGCCATCACGCGTTATAGTTCGACCCAAGACGCCCAGCGATATCGTTGAGCGCCGTTGATCTGGGAAGGGGTCATCGGATGATCATCATTTGTTTAAGGTACGCATAGTTTAACATAGGTACGACGGACCATCACACGTTAACGTTCGGCATCGGAAGTCGAGCGATTTGCATATATACCGTTGATCTGGAAGCTTGCTAATCTAACGGTGATCGGATGCTAGACTTGCGCGAAGTTTACCTATGGTACCATGCGCGTATTTGATTGGCTATTGACTATATTTGTGGGCCCGGGGTCAAAGGCTTACCATTTTATTTGAAAGCGTTAAAATGCGAAGGGTTAACTTTAATCCTAAATTTCTGTTTAAAATTGTAAATATATTTATTTATCAAGTTCGTCAAATTGATAAATAAATTTAAAAGAAATAAAACAGGAACGTAAGGGGGCTAAAGGAAATACCGTCCAGGAATACCATTAGTAATTGAATGGTTTTGACTCATGGTTTTAATAAAGGCAAAACTATATAAGGAGAAGAAAAAGAGAGAACGGGGTGTGCATCGAAAAGGTGGTGAATAAAAATTTTCTAAAAAAAATATCTGTATGGGTGAGCTCTGTTCTTAACTGATAAATCCGACACCACGATGCACCCATATAATGATCTGACGATAAATATCTAGTTTGAATGATGGATGAAATCATGAAGAACTAGTGTGAGTATACAGAAAATACATAAATCTGGTGACCGGCAAGGTATGTCGTATGGAAAGTGGTGGATCCAGTATGAAAATTAATGAAACGTGGTCTGCAGTGGTGCTGAGGGTCGAAGCCTTTAGAGAGGGGGTTGTAGCTCCCTTCCAATGGTAGTTGGTAAACGAGAGAAGGGGGTAGTAGCTCCCTTCCAGTGGTGGCTGGTAAACGAGAGAAGGTGGTAGCCTTCTGCAGGTGGGTGCCTGTATGCTGGTATAAGTCTGCACCAGCATATATATTGTAAGAAGTTTTGAAGACTGAGATTACAGCAGCGGTGGTTTTCTCCCAAATTGGGTTTCCACCTTAAATCCTGGTGTTCATATGTGTGGTTTATGTTTGATGGTTTGTTCTGTTGTTTTTGTTCATGCTCAAGGATGCAATACTCTAAGTAATGACATAATAAGATATCTGGATATACATGTTGGATGCTATACTGTAACATATGGTTTTAAGAGAAAGGAAAGAAAAATTGTTCAACCCTAAATATTGATTCACCCCTCCCCTCTCAGTATTTTTCCAACAATTGGAATCAGAGCAAGTCCTTCTAAAAAAGCTTAGCCGCTAGAAGGAAGATCAAGCAGGATGAGTAACCAAGATGGAACAACATCTATCAGGCCTCCGCTCTTTAACAGAAACAATTTAATCTTCTGGAAAACAAGGATGAGATCCTATCTTCAGTCTCTGGGAGCAGATGTATGGGAAATTGTTGAAAAAGGATATCAATATCCAGCTGCAGTGCCAACGGATTCGATGGAAAGAAATAATTATGAAACAAATGCAAAGGTGGTCAATGCTCTATTGGGAAGTCTAACTGAATCAGAATTTTTCAAAGTCATGCAGCTAAATACAACAAAGGCAATATGGGAAAAAATAATTCTAAGCTATGAAGGTGATGCAAAGGTAAAAAGTGCTAAACTCCAAAATCTCAGAATTCAATATGAGAATATAAAAATATGAAGAATATAGAACCAATCCCTCATCACCATATACGAATGAATAAGTGTTTCACTCATTCTTCTCAATTTTCCAGATTTTCTATTCCTCTGTCTCTGGACAACTCTGCTTCAATTCACTGCTTGAATCTGTTCCTTGACCGATACTTCTCTCTGTAGATGCACTCTTCCTCTGTTTCATCTGCTGCCTCAAGGAAAGTTTAAGTGCTTCTCCCGTCTTTGCCAATTCCTTTGCCATCAATGACAACATTTCCAAAAATCTCCCCCTTTGGCATTGATGGAAATATTCTTTATAGAAGCTTTATAGAAGCCCTTTTTTTCTTTTCCTCCCCCTTTGACATCAATGGCAAAGAGTTTGACAATACCAGGCTCCCCCTGAGATCATGTTGCATCTTCATAATGAAACAAGATGACTTATAAATGCCAAAAATGCATCCTTTTCATATGACCAATGCTCCCCCTTATCCTGAGCATTCAGAGATGCCCAACAACACCTCACAATCCATTTAATCTTTTGTATTTAAGTAGACCTGATCCTCTGCATGGCAGAGACTACTCCTAGTTTCTGTCTGAGATATTTGAACGCTTCCCTGGGTAGAGGTTTGGTAAATATATCAGCAACTTGTTCTTTGGAGGAAACATACTCCAATTTCACCTTTTGTTCAAGTACTTGTTCATGTAAGAAGTGATATTTGATGGGAATGTGCTTGGTCTTGGAATGCATAACAGGATTCTTTGAGATACTGATGGCACTTGTATTGTCACACATAATGGAGATAGGAGGTGAACATTTGATTTGAAAGTCTTGTAGGGTTTGCATCATCCAGAGAAGTTGAGTGCAACATGATGCTGCAGCCACATATTCTGCTTCTGTTGTAGATAAGGCAATGGAGCTCTGCTTCTTGCTAAACCAAGATACTAACCGGGGTCCCATAAAGAATGCACCACCACTAGTGCTTTTCCGATCATCAACACTTCCAGCCCAATCTGCATCAGTGTATGCATGAAGAGTAAGATCAGCATTCTTTGGATACCATAGTCCAAAGTCTTGAGTTCCTTGTAAATATTTGAATATTCTTTTCACAGCCTGAAGATGAGACTCTTTTGGATTAGCTTGGAATCATCCAAAAATCCCAACTGCATGCATGATGTCTGGTCTTGTCCCAGTGAGATAAACTTTGTAAAGAAACTTCAACTTGGCACAGGACGGTTCAGAGGTAAGCTTCCTTTCAAATGTTTTGATTGTGGAAGAATTGGTAATTATGCTGCTAAGTGTCCTTATAAAGAAACACATAAAAAAGGGAAGGAAGTAGCAAAAAGGAATAAGAATCGTTTTAGTACTAGAAAGAGTTACTATACTCATGAAGACAGTGATGGGTTATCTGATAGTGAGGAAGAATGTGAACAAGATCTTAGACTTCTCATGGCATTTGAAAAAGAATCTAGAGAAGAAAAGGATACTTTTGTGGATGCTCTAGAAGACAGTGATTTTCTTGATGAAAATAATAAACTCAAAATTTGCTTAGAAGAGACTAAAATAACCATAGAAACTCTGAAAAATCATATTGAAGAAAAAAAGAAACACAATGAGAAATTAGAATGTGAAGTAGTAAGTCTAAGAAAAGAACTTGAGAAAGTAAAAACTCTGAATCTTAGGTTTGCTAAAGGATCTGAAACCTTATATGAGATTATCAAGGTACAATGTTCTCCTCTTACAAAGAGAGGTCTTGGATATATCGGAGAATCTTCTCAGGCTTCAGCACCAAATTATCTAAAAGCAGTTACAGCTTGTTTACAACATGCTGCCACTCAGCAAGGGAATAAAGAATCTTTACAGGTAAAGCATGATCATCTCAATTCAAAGAACACTAACAGGAATGTCTTTCAAAGAAACACCTATCAACAGGTAAATTCATGTAGAATATTTTATGATCGCAGAAATTTCTTCTTCAATGGACAATGTTTCTCATGTCACAATTTTGGTCATAAAGTTGTTCAATGTGTTGCATATAAAACCATCATGACAAGAGAAGCAAGAAAGAAAAGGATTGATATTGAAACAAAGAAGAGTACTTATAACAACTTTTCTCCTCTTCAAAATGAAGTTGAATGTGCTTATTGCAATAACTTTGGCCATGAAGAATCTGAATGCAGGAGCAAAGTTCAACCAAAAGAACATGTTCCTTCAAGCTCCAAAGTATGGAAAAAGAAGGAATTACAGGTTGAAAATTGTGGCATAGCGTTATTTGCAGAAGATGAAGAAAACCAATGGTACATTGATAGTGGATGCTCAAGACACATGACAGGTGATAAAGACAAAATTCTTGCATATAGTGCTCTAGAAAAGGAAAAGAATGTTACATTTGGAAATGATACTCCTGCGATCATTAAGGGAAAAGGGTCTGTCTTTCTAAAAGAAAAAGTGAAAGCTAATGAAGTCATGTAAGTGGATGGATTAAAGCATAACTTGTTAAGTGTAAGTCAAATGTGTGATCAAGGAACTGAAGTTGTCTTTAGTTCAAAAGAATGTGTGGTACGTGATCTTGATACAGGTAAAGCAATTATAAGAGGAAAAATAACTCCAAACAACCTATATATATTGAAGAACTGCAAAGAACAATGTTATTTGAGTAAATCTTCAGAAAATTGGCTATGGCATAGAAGGTTGGGGCATCTGAGCTTCTCTCAAATCAACAAATCAAGCAGACTTAAAGTTGTTCGTGATCTTCCCAATATTACTCTACCTGAAAATACCATCTGTAAATCTTGCCAATTCGGTAAGCAAACCAGAGTACAATTTAATGCCAAGGAAGGATCATCAAGTAAGCCTCTTGAACTCATTCATACTGACATATGTGGACCTACGAAAAAAAATTCACCACGTGGTGAAGAATACTATATCTTATTCATTGATGATTTCTCTAGAATGTGTTGGATTGGGCTGCTTAAACACAAAGATGAAGCATTTGAGAAGTTTCAGATATTCAAAGCACTAGTTGAGAATGAATTAGATCTAAAAATCAAGTGTCTCGAATCTGATCGAGGAGGAGAATATACATCAGATGAATTCCTTGAATTTTGTGAACAGCATGGCATAAAAAGCCAATTTTCTGTAGCTGGCACTCCACAACAAAATGGTGTTGCAGAAAGAATGAATAGAACGGTTCAACAAATGGCTAGAGCTATGCTTGATGATTCAGGAACACCTGACACATTTTGGGGAGAAGCAGCACATATAGCAGTAAAAATTCTCAACAAGGCACATGTTCATGTAAATAGTGATAAAACTCCATATGAACTCTAGTATGGTAATCCTCCCACTATAAAGCATTTTAGAATTTTTGGAAGCAAATGTTTTATCAAGAATAATGATGAAAAACTTGGCAAGTTTGAACCCAGAGTAGATGAAGGAATATTTCTTGGTTACTCCTCTAGGAGTAGGGCATATAAATGTTACAATAAAAGACTTCAGAATATTGTTGAATGTATTGATGTTGTTATTGATGAGTCTCCTGCAGCTCCAAAAGAAGAAAAGCAAACAACAGATGAAGATGATGATGACACATATCCTTCTACATCAAATAGTAATGATACAAACAATGAACCCAGTGAAGAACCCAAAGATGGTTTGTCTGAAAAGGATCCCTCCAGATATGTTCAAAAGAATCATCCAAAATCTCAAATTTTGGGAGAAAAGGGATCAGGTGTACAAACAAGAGGGACTCTTATGGGATCTTCTAGCAATCTCGCATTTCTGTCCACTATTGAACCTCACAGTGTTAGTCAAGCTAGCAAAGATGATTTTTGGATTCAAACCATGAATGAAGAGCTTGATCAAATTGAAAATAATCACACTTGGGAATTAGTACCAAGACCTCATGACAAAAATTTCATTGGAACTAAATGGATATTCAAAAACAAGTTAAATGAGAATGGGGATGTTATAAGAAATAAAGCTAGACTTGTTTGCAAGGGGTATGCTCAACAAGAAGGTATAGACTTTGAAGAAACTTTTGCTCCCGTAGCTAGACTTGAAGCCATAAGAATGTTTCTTGCTTTTTCAAGCTTCCAACAAATCAAAGTTTATCAAATGGATGTTAAATCTGCGTTTCTCAATGGTGATCTAGAAGAAGAAGTTTATATAGAACAACCAGAAGGATTCATTTTGGGAAATGATGAAAAACTTGTTTGTAGACTTAAAAAGGCTCTATATGGTCTCAAACAAGCTCCAAGAGCATGGTACTATCGTCTTGACAAATATCCTCATCAAAAAGGATTTTCAAAGGGGTCTGCTGATAGCAACTTATACACAAAAACTGAAAATGACAAACTGTTGATTGTGGTTGTATATGTCGATGATATCATTTTTGGAAGTAATGAAGATTCTATGAGTCAGAAATTTGCTTCTGATATGCAGCAAGAATTTGAAATGTCTTTACTTGGGGAACTAACATTCTTTCTTGGCTTGCAAGTGCAACAAGCAATAGATGGTATATTCTTATCACAAGCAAAGTACCTCAAGCAAATCCTGAAAAAGTATGGCATGGAATATTGCAAACCTATAAGTACACCAATGATAACCAGATGTAATCTTAGTTCTAATGATGATTCCCCCACCGTAAATCAACCAGAATACAGATCTATGATAGGAAGTCTACTTTATCTCATTGGGACAAGACCAGACATCATGCATGCAGTTGGGATTGTTAGACGATTCCAAGCTAATCCAAAAGAGTCTCATCTTCAAGCTGTGAAAAGAATATTCAAATATTTACAAGGAACTCAAGACTTTGGACTATGGTATCCAAAGAATGTTGATCTTACTCTTCATGCATACACTGATGCAGATTGGGCTGGAAGTGTTGATGATCGGAAAAGCACTAGTGGTGGTGCATTCTTTATGGGGCCCCGGTTAGTATCTTGGTTTAGCAAGAAGCAAAGCTCCATTTCCTTATCAACAGCAGAAGCAGAATATGTGGCTGCAGCATCATGCTGCACTCAACTTCTCTGGATGATGCAAACTCTACAAGACTTTCAAATCAAATGTTCACCTCCTATCTCCATTATGTGTGACAATACAAGTGCCATCAGTATCTCAAATAACCCTGTTATGCATTCCAAGACCAAGCACATTCCCATCAAATATCACTTCTTACGTGAACAAGTACTTGAACAAAAGGTGAAATTGGAGTATGTTTCCTCCAAAGAACAAGTTGCTGATATATTTACCAAACCTCTACCCAGGGAAGCGTTCGAATATCTCAGACAGAAACTAGGAGTAGTCTCTGCCATGCAGAGGATCAAGTCTACTTAAATACAAAATATTAAATGGATTGTGAGGTGTTTTTGGGCATCTTTGAATGCTCAGGATAAGGGGGAGCATTGGTCATATGACAAGGATGCATTGTTGGCATTTATAAGTCATCTTGTTTCATTATGAAGATGCAGCATGATCTCAGGGGGAGCCTGGTATTGTCAAACTCTTTGCCATTGATGTCAAAGGGGGAGGAAAAGCAACAAAGGGCTTCTATAAAGCTTCTATAAAGAATATTGCCATCAATGCCAAAGGGGGATATTTTTGGAAATGTTGTCATTGATGGCAAAGGAATTGGCAAAGACAGGAGCAGCACTTAAACTTTCCTTGAGGCAGCAGATGAAACAGAGGAAGAGTGCATCTACAGAGAGCAGTATCGGTCAAGGAACAGATTCAAGCAGTGAATTGAAGCAGAGTTGTCCAGAGACAGAGGAATAGAAAATCTGGAAAATTGAGAAGAATGAGTGAAACACTTATTCATTCGTATATGGTGATCAGGGATTGGTTCTATATTCTTCATATTTTCAACAGAGTATTTGAGTTCCTGTGGACATTTGTGAAATCATGTGTTACTGACAGATGGGATTTTTGCCCGTATAGACAGCTTGAATTGTGAAAGCATGAGTGTGTTACTCAGAATATCTAGATTCTGTGAAAGGAGGAGATTCGTGAAGTTGTATACGATATCGGGTTGCTAAGGCCATGATACAGTGAGCCACGAACGGGTTCTGTGTGTACAGGGCACATTATATATATATAACCTGAGTTTCATACATTAACATAATCACAGAGGAAGATCAATTAAATCAAGTTATGCTTTAAAGAATCTCGTGCGGAATGAACAGTGAAAGCGGTTTGTGGTTTTCATCGCACCGCCTATGCGGAGCAAGCGGTATTTCCTGATTGAGGAGTGATCCCATAGATTATTTGACATGCGTCCCTGTACGTCGTCACAAAACCACTTTTCACTATGCGCCATCGCGCGTTATAGTTCAACCCAGGATGCCCAGCGATATCGTTGAGCGTCGTTGATCTGGGAAGGGGTCATCGGACGGTCATCATTTGTTGAAGGTACGCATAGTTTAACACAGGTACGACGGACCATCGCACGTTAATGTTCGGCATCGGAAGTCGAGCGATTTGCATATATATCGTTGATCTGGAAGCTTGCTAATCTAACGGTGATCAGACGCTGGACTTGCGCGAAGTTTACCTATGGTACCATGTGCGTATTTGATTGGCTATTGACTATATTTGTGGGCCCGAGGTCAAAGGCTTACCATTTTATTTGAAAGCGTTAAAATGCAAAGGGTTAACTTTAATCCTAAAGTTCTGTTTAAAATTGTAAATATATTTATTTATCAAGTTCGTCAAATTGATAAATAAATTTAAAAGAAATAAAACAGGAACGTAAGGGGGCTAAAGGAAATACCGTCCAGGAATACCATTAGTAATTGAATGGTTTTGACTCATGGTTTTAATAAAGGCAAAACTATATAAGGAGAAGAAAAAGAGAGAACAGGGTGTGCATCAAAAAGGTGGTGAATAAAATTTTTCTAAAAAGAATATCTGTATGGGTGAGCTCTGTTCTTAACTGATAAATCTGACACCACGATGCACCCATATAATGATCTGACGATAAATATCTAGTTTGAATGACGGACGAAATCATGAAGAACTAGTGTGAGTATACAGAAAATACATAAATTTGGTGACCGGCAAGGTATGTCGTATGGAAAGTGGTGGATCCAGTATGAAAATTGATGAAACGTGGTCTGCAGTGGTGCTGAGGGTCGAAGCCTTCAGAGAGGGGGTTGTAGCTCCCTTCCAGTGGTAGCTGGTAAACGAGAGCAGGGGGTAGTAGCTCCCTTTCAGTGGTGGCTGGTAAACGAGAGAAGGTGGTAGCCTTCTGCAAGTGGGTGCCTGTGTGCTGGTATAAGTCTGCACCAGCATATATATTGTAAGAAGTTTTGAAGACTAAGATTACAGCAGTGGTGGTTTTCTTCCAAATTGGGTTTCCACCTTAAATCCTGGTGTTCATATATGTGGGTTATGTTTGATGGTTTGTTCTGTTGTTTCTGTTCATGCTCAAGGATGCAATACTCTAAGTAATGACATAATAAGATATATGGATATACATGTTGGATGCTATACTGTAACATATGGTTTTAAGAGAAAGGAAAGAAAAATTGTTCAGCCCTAACTACTGATTCACCCCTCCCCTCTCAGTATTTTTCCAACATGGTATGCTAATACTATTCATGTTTTGAAAAAATTGAATCCTCCTCCCTGTTTGCCCAACGGTAAAGGTAGATTTCTAAAGTTGGAGGCTCTTAAATATTGCATTCTTAACAATGTTTTATATTGGAAAGATATGGGTGGGGTTTTACTGAACTGTTTGGTAGAAAATGAAGTTGATAAAGTGATGAATGATTTTCATAAAGGCGATTGTGGTGGTCATATTTTCTGGAAGACTGCAACAAACAAGATATTGAGGGTTGGCTTTTATTGGCTAAGTTTTTTTTCCGATGTTTACAAAACTGTCATGAGTGTCAAATTTTTCAGGGAAAGAGAAATCTCTTACCACTTCCCTTGAAACCAATTGTAGTTCAAGCACCCTTCCAGCAGTGGGGGCTTGTTTGCATTGGTGAAATTCACCCTCCATCATCATCTCAGCATAATTCAATACTCATTGCCATCGATTACTTTTCAAATTGGACTTAGGCCATCCCCATGAGGCAAGCTACATACACCGTCATTATTAAATTTTTGGAGAGAAATATTATATCTCGTTTTGGTTGCCCACAAATAATTTTCATTGAAAATGCAGCCGCCTTTAAGTCCAAAAATATTATAGACTTTTGTGATAAATGTCACATAATACTCGAGCATTCTACATCATACTATCCTCAAGGCAACGAGTTGGATGAATCGTCAAGCAAATCATTGGTGAACATAATCAAGAAATTGTTGAAAGAGAATAAGAGAAATTGGTACAGAAGGTTAATAAATGCTCTAGGGGCAGACAGATTTAGCACTAAGATATCAATCAACAGTGACCCTTTTTACTAGTTTATGGTGTAGACATAGTGTTTCCTACTTCCTTAGCAGTGCCGGTATCCTATAGGAAATATAAAAGAAATATACTATGAGCCAAATGATATCCAACGAAGAATCAATCAAATCATCCATTTACAGTAGTCAAGGGAAGAATTTTTTAATCACACTTAAAAGCTTCAAGAGAAAATCAAGAAGATCTATGACAAGAAAACCAAAGTTGATGACTTCAAATTAGGAGATGTTATTCTTCGATGGGATGCCCAAAATGAAGACAAAGGAAAGCATGGTAAGTTTGATAACCTATGGAAAGGTCCTTACAAGATCACAAAATTTAGCAGAAATAAGGAATTTTTATTAGAAGATCTTGATGGGAAGGAAATTTTGGGAGGACTGGTGAATGGTAGGTTCCTCAAACATTATCTCACCTGATCTTGAAGAAAAAGGTTCATTTCCATTGTAAATAACATTTTATTTGTTGTCAAAGAATAAGGAAGTTGTCACAGAAGTTTGAAGCCCGAGGAGAAGGCCATGAGGCTTCTATGATTCGCTGATGTTTTCCTTCTTAAATTTCAAAAATTCAAGTCAGTTTTTGAGTCAAAGTCATTTTCTATTTTAAATAGTCATTTCAATTTGTCAAATTTTGTTTTGTTTTTTTTTGTCTTTTGTTTTTTTTTTTTTTTTTTTTGGTTTTTTGGTTTTTTTTTTTTTTTTAGATTTTTTTTTTTGTTTGACTCCATTGCCCAATGGATGAGGCTACTCGATCTACAATGTTCTTGACACCTCTTGAAGGATATTCCATCCCCATCTAGAGCCAATGTTTGTGTCTAAATGTTCAGTGATCAAATACACTCCTTTAGGTTTATTTGGTAGTGGTCGTTGGTCAAAATTTTATGTTTTCAAACAAACTCTCAAATAAAAAAATTTCACTGAATGTTGTTTAGGTCTGATGTTGCTCCCTTCACCCATTCATGGTCATCATCAATTCAAGGTGATATAATCATTTGAGTGTCTAGGGTCATAGATGAGTCAACATACCCTCATCTAGGTCATGGTATAGGCTTCTTCTTTTTTTCATCATAGTGTCCAATCATGTCATGAAAGAAACGAAAATAATAGTCATTTTCACCATTAAAATCACCTTCATTGGGAGTTAGCAAAGACAATAAATAAATTTAAAGGAAACTTGTCCTTTTTCAAAGAAGTATGCTACATGATCAAAGTTTTTCAAAATATTTTTTTCTCAAGGTACAATATGATTTCACTAAAGACAAAAGGAAAATTTTGTGAGTTAATTACATCCTTTGGTTTTCAAAGGAGCTCCTCTCTCATGCTCACAACTCTCCACAACCATCCAAATATCGAAGAAAACCAGTAAAATCTAATCCAGACTACTCTTCGCTATGTTTCTTCTCCTCACTATGCTTCCCGGGCAGCCACACTACACTTTTGACAGTTTGCTACACTTTTTGCATCCAAGCTCCAAAAAGCCATCAGAAGGTTCATTTCAACATTTCTCAAGGTTCAAGTGCTTCCAAAACAGTAAGTGAACATCCCTCACCCTTCTTTCAAGTGTATTTATTTAGCAAAGGGTGGATTCCCTCTTCTAGGGTTTTCAACTAAGTTTTTGGTTTCATTGATGTTTAGCTTGCTTCAACAAGAAAAACCCTAGTTTCATCATCTAATAACCTTCAAAAATAAATAATAGACCTTACCAAATCACTACATATCACTCATATCTCTCATAACTCCCATTTTCACTCAAACCCTAATCCTACTACTCTTTTTCAGATATAACTAGGTTAACTCTGTGTTTTGATCTTTTTTCCCTCTTTCCCATACCCATTTCCAAAATTTTCACTTGCATTGTGTTGATAAATCACCATCCTACTTCCCAAATTTTTTAGGGATTTTTTCCTAACTCCATTCCATCTCATTTATATCCCTAAACCCACTGTATCATCATCCTCTGTTTTCCTAATTTTCACCTTCCCTTTCCTTCACATCAAGTTAGGGTTTTATTTTGCTGACAAACATCATGGAAGGTGAGAAGAGAAAGTATAATAAGGGAGGTCATCGTTCCATATTTGAGCCATCTAATTTGCAGGATATCAATGCTTCTCCCTATGTCAAGAAATCCTTTGAAAACACTGGTTGTTTAAGATTTTGTGAAAGAGTTCAAGAGGTAGGATGTCATGCTCAATTGACAAGAATTTTTGCCACCAAATTTAGGAGAGACAAGGCTAACATATCAAGGATTGAATTCACTATATCAGAATATTTTATAGCCTCAGCAACAGGTATCCTGAACTATGGATAAATTTGGTTCAAAGGGATGGATTTGGACATCGAGAACTATATTTTTTTCTTAAAACCACATTACAAAGATGCTTCTAAACACATCTTTCCTTTCAAGAATTTAATTGAAAGGTATGCCCCTTTGATGAAGATAATAATGAAGTATTTTACATGTTAAGGGAGGTTCTCAAGATTATACCAGTACCACATCAGGCTATTAATGAATTTCAATGCCTCCAAGCCACTCAATTTGCCTCATTATCTATTTAGGAGTCTAGTCAAAATGACTGAAAAAAGTACAAAGTAAAGGCAAGGATAACCAAACTAATTTTTTCCACCATGGTTTGATCAAGGTTATAGTCTTACATCACATCTCATAAATCAATATTTCATGGGAAACATTCATTCAATCAGTTGCTTCTATGCCCACTACTAGTCCACCTATCATTCAGAGCATACTATCAGCATCATCAAAGCCACAAGAGGTTAGATCTTCAAGAAGATCGAAAGAGGTTCAAAATATGCCAAGGGCTAAAGTCACTCAAGTTTATGAGAAGGGTAAAAGGATTTTTTTTCTCCTATGATCACCAAAGGTGTACTTTCACCTGAACCTACAACTGAGCAAGTATTAGGAGAAACCTTGGAGCAACCACCTATGCATGAGAGTGAGTCACCTTTGCAACAACATGAAGAGCGAGCACCTTTGGAGGTTAACATGGCATAGAAAGTGTAAAAAAAATCAGTTGAGGCAATAATCATAGAAAAATATGCAGATATAGTAGATCTCAAATAAATACTCTCAGGGGAAAATTTTATGATAACATTCCTACAACAAGAAAACATCTAATTGAAAGTGAAACAACTCGTCCTAAGAAAACCAAAGGTAGATCTTGAGGCAGAGAAATGTAAGGGAAAATAAGTGATATATGTTGATCAGCTTGAATACAAGGAGGCTGAGATAAAGCCAAGCAGGTCAAGAACAAGAGTATTAACAAGGCAAAAATAACAAGAAACAGAGGTATCTCCTCCATTAGGTCAGCAAAGTTTTGATGATTTGATTGTTGCTGAGATTGAGAAAAACAAAGAGTTCTAAATTGACAGGGTGAATGAGCATCTAGATAATCTCTTTAAGAAGGCATAAAGAAACAATAACCTCAATATGTACATGGTGAGACACTACTTCACCAGAAACCAAATTGCCAAAATCAGGGTTAAAAATTTGAAGAAAAAGCTTAAAGAAAGCTTAACTAAGCTAAAGAAGAAGGAAAAATTGGATTTGATAGCTAAGGCATCCCTAGCTGTCTAGATCATCATTCAAGGATGCTATGGACCAAAATTTAGCAAGTTTTGAGCATTTTTGGTATTTGTTGTGATTTTTGGCGTATTCTGGAAATTTCACTCTTGCAGAAGTGTAGCGTGGCCACGCGACACTTTTTATAATAGGGTCCAATTGAGGTTTTATTTATATGGTTGGATTTATTTGGGAGTGTAAATTCCAAATATGGTCTTGGATTTTCATGACACCTCCTATTTTAGAAGAAAAAAAAAAAAAAAAAAACCTTATTTTTCATGCTTCTGCGATTGTTTTTCACTACACGCTACGCTTACAGAGTAAACTTGGAAAAATGAAGTTTTGGAGGCCTTGCAGGTGGTATTTTGTCAGTATTAAGGTTGGGTTGGATAGAGGACATCCAAGGCTACCTTTCCCAATCTTAATATCACCAAAAAAATGCCCAAAAGTCAGCTCAAAATTCCCTTGAAGAGCACGTATAGAGCATGCAATGCTTCTACCAAGCATGCGATGCTTCTGTGTTGGATGCTTTCTGGACAAGTGTCAATGAAAAATGGTAAAATATTCGAGGTTACATATGTCCCATGAGCTATTTTATGGATACATAAGTTTATTTATCCCCCTCATTGTTGAGGAATCTTGTAATTACTCAAGGGGACAAAGACTACTAGTTATTAGCTAAATTTGGGGGCACTGTTTCTAACTTCCCTAAATTCTAGGTAGTGACTCATTGGGTGCATTCGTGAAGTATTTTGGATTAGGTTTCAACCCAAGGAGGTGTAATATTCTCTATTTTCTATATGTACTCCAACTCAAGTCTTTTTAGAGGTTGGATAGTTGATATTGTAGTGTGGAGCTTATGTACATCTTTTTATAGTGAAATCAAAGACATGTTGCAGCTATAATTTTGGGACTCTAGTGGTATGATTATTAGCAATGGTTTTTCTTAGTAAAATAATTAAATTGAATGTTTAAGCTTCCATTAAATCACATTTATGCTTCTATATGGTACATATTATGAGTCTAAAAACATAATTCTTACTTTTTGTGCTCTGTTTTATAAGATTTTCATAAATTTGTTATGCTTCCTCTAAAGAATGAACTCATGTAATATGCTCATTCTGACTCTCTCTTAACTAGGGAGGTATTCACAATGGTACTAGACATTATCAAACTGAAGTTATCTCATAAGAAGAGTCGTATTGGTAAGCCATCTCATAAGCTATCATTCCATCTTATCACTTTGCATCATACCAACCAACATTTTCACATAGCAAGGCCTTGACTAACAACTATATCTCTCCAAAATATCATAGCACAATGTTGGTGAGACCAATGACTGATAAACAGCATCATAATTATCTCTCAAGGCACATACCCCACCTAGGTTTTCATAGGGTATGTCCTCTTAGAAAAATTCCTATCTTGGAATAACACATCCTCGAGGAATTTCCTCTTCGACTACTCTTAGCTATTGGATTCCCTACCACATCCTCAAAGAGTATTGGAAACCAGATGCTTACCCAATCCTCCATTATTTCTTCATGAGGTGAAGACAAGAATGATGTGTCTATCTCTCCCTCTCAACTGGGGAAGATATATCAACCAATCCAAGATTTTCTCTCAAATACACAAGATTATTATTAGGAAGAGATTTTGTCAAAATATTAGCTACCTTCTCATTGGTGGATATATGTTGTAGCTGAAACACTCCATCTAGTACAAAATTTCATATGTAATGATACTTGTTATTTACATGCTTTGTATTTCCATGTAACACTGGGTATTTATAAAACCTTATACAAATAGTGTCATCACAATGTATCACTGCAGGGTCCATTGGTCCTTCAAACAAGTTGAACAACAATTTCCTCAACCAGACAACTTCTCTACTTACTTCACAGGCTACAATTTATTCAACATTAGTACTACTCAAAGAAATTTATTCTTTCTTTCTACTCATCCATGATATTATAGAGGATCAAAAACTAAAACATCCTCCAATAGCGCTTCTCCCATCCATATCATTGCCTCCCCAGTCAGAATATGTGTATCCAATCAAGTGGACAACATTATTTCTATCATACTTGAGGCAGTGGTGGAGTTTTCCTTGTAGGTATCTCAATATATGATTGGATGCTATCCAATGGTCATTCTTGGGATATACCTGGAACTGACTAAGAATATTCACTAAAAAACAAATGTTTAGTCAGGTATTCACTAAATACATTAGGCAACCAACCAATTGTCTATACCTTGTTGTATCCACAAGGCTTAAATCGAAACTTATTAATCTCTTCAAATTTGTGATCATAGAGGTTGTCATAGGTTTGCAATCCATCATATCAAACATTTTCAACATCTCAACCACATATTTTCCTTGACCTAGATTTATCTCATTAGGTCCTTTCCAAACTTCCAACCCAAAATAATAGTGCATCAGCCCTAGAACTTTCATATATAATTGTGCTACCAATTTCTTTTTTCACTTTTCAATATAACCTTCGACACCTGTCACGAGAAGATAATCTACACATAGAATAGTGATTACAAGCTCATCCTTCATAACATTGATATAGATATTATAATCAGCAGAACTCTTCGAGAATCCAATATTTGTAGATATGTGTCCATCCTTGCATACCAAGCCCTTAGTGCTTGCTAAAGGCCATAAAGTGCCTTCTTTAGCCTGTAGACATGAGTCTCTCTATAAATCACTTCAAATCCCAAGGGTTGTTATATATATACTTCTTCATCAATATTTTCATTCAGGAATGGTGTCTTGACATCCATTTGATGGATGCTCCATCCCACCAGTGCTGCCAACGAGACCAATGATCATATAGTTGTATACCTAGATGTAGGTGCAAATGTCTCTTCGTAATCAACACCTTCTTGTTGGGAGAAACCCCTAGCCACAAATCTTGCCTTATATTTATCAATACTTCCATATGTTGCATGTTCAATCTTGTGATCCACTTGGAAGTTACCACATATTTTTCTTCAGGCCTAGGAATGATTTCCCAAAGTCCATTCTTCATTATTGATTGATATTATTAATTCATAGCATCTTTCCATTTTTAATGTCTGACAACATATTCAAAGGTGGATGGTTCTACTTCGATTAAATTTTTCATATAGGTTACATACCCTGAATATCTTTTGGGATTCTTACTTTCCCTTAACATACATTTGGCTTCTCCATGTCCTTCCACATATAGAAGAGTATACTTAAACCAATTAGGTATATTTCATCTTTCCAGGATGATCACTTGTTGCACAGGTTCATTGGGACTATCTTCTCATGATTTGAATCCTCTACCTCCTTAGTGCATTCTTCAAATATTGGAAGTTCTTCATCATCAGATTCAATCAGGATGTCCTTTAATTTATTCAATGCAATGCTTTCATCAAATCTCACATCTCGACTTTCTTCTATTTGGTTCCCTTTCTTTATGTAGATCATATATTCCTTTGAAGTGTTACTATACCCAACAAATATTTTCTTCATACTTGTAGGATATAACATATTTCTCTTATCTTTTGAAATGTGAACGTAGACAGGACAACCATATATTTAGAGATGGTATACACACATTTTCTTCCCAGTGAATGCTTATTCATGAGTCGTGATGTCTAGTGATATGTTAGGAATTCGATTTTGAATGTAGAAAACAATTTTTATTTCTTCACCCCACATAAATTTATGCAATTCTTGATCATGTAACATGGCTCTAACACTTTCCTCAATCGAGTGATTCTTTCATTCATCAACTCCATTTTTATATGGATTATATGGTACTATCAAATCCCTCTTAAATCCAGCCTCGTTACAAAAATCTATGAGTTCCTTTGATGTGTATTCTCCTCCATTGTTAGATCTTAGTACATTAATTTTTCTTTCTATAATATTCTCTACTTATACTTTGAATTCTTGAAAATTTTCAAACACTTCATCCTTAGATTTCAGCAAATAAATAGAATTTTTCCTTGAGTGGTCATCAACGAAAGTTATATAATATAGACGACCTCCAAGATAATTTGTAGACATAGGACTAAAAATATCAGAGTGAATGAGATCCATGATTTCTTTTGATATTTAGGCACTGCTTCCAAATGGTTTCTTAACATTTTTACCTAAATCACATCCCTTGCATACTCCTTTATGATCCTCCTTAAGTTCAAGGATGTCATTCGCCATAAAATTTAAAGTTGGTAAGATTTTGTAATGTAGGCGTCCAAACCTTCGATGCCTAATTTCACATGGACTTACTTCAATGTGAGCCAATTCTTGAGAGAGAGGTGTCAACAACTTGTAGAGTCTTCCTTCACAAATCCCAATGAATTTTGCATTATTGATGCTAAAGTATTTATCCCATACCATAACCTTTACATCTGTGAAATAGACTCTATCTCCCTTATATTCTAGACATGAAATAGAAAGAAAATTATTTTTCAAACCTGGAACGAATAGACTGTTGTTGAGATGAATGCTTCCTCCATTCTCCAGCTCCAATGAGGTTGATCCAATTCCTCTTACTAGATAGCTCTTCTTGTCACTAAGTTCAACATAGTAGGACTATTTTGCTCTTGATAAGGTCTTTAGTTGCTTGTGCTCAACTATCATATGTCTATATTCTCCACTGTCGATTACCCATATATTTTAATCTTCAAACATACATGTAAGTGTTGAGAATAACCCTTTGTCCTTTATATAAGTCTTGGTCATACGATTCTTGATAAAAAATAGGAGATTCCAAAATGCTTTGATGCCTTGATTGAGATGAATTTCCACCATGGAAAATAGCTTCAGTGAATTCTTCAACAATGTAGTGATATTCATCATGCCCTTAGACAACCTTAGCTCTGATACCATGTTTGGAAATATAAAGCGCTACAATTAGGATGATTTCTCTTAAACTTGATAACTGCATGTGATGAATATTTAATTTTCTTTGATTATTAGCTTCTTCTCTTATTATTAATTTGTTCTTATAATAATAAAAAATACCAAAACAAGAAGATCGACAATACACAATAACAAAGGATGTAGGCTGCAATCCAGGGCCAAAACATCTCCACTTGAGAGGAAAACCCACAAATATCTTCTCTTCTAATAGATTCTTCAAATGACGAATTCCATGACCTATAGACAAAGACCAATACCCTTCCAAGACCAAGCCAAACTTCTTGATGGTGTGCCTCCTTTATCCAAGTAAAACCTAGTCAATTCTCTTCCAGCTGCACAATTTTGCCACCCCAGCTACAAAATTTCAGCCTCTACTACAAGTCCAAAATTTTTACCCCCTGTAATAGTTACTTCTTCCACACGTGTGAGAAATTTCAGGGCTTCCAAGGCTTCCTTTTACTTTTTCTCGGGTTCCATATCCTTATATGGATTGTAGGTGACCTAAGAGTCCCTTCCTCGACCTTCTTTCTGCAACTTTCAAAACTTCAACCTTGCATCTACAAAACCCTAGCCTTCCTTTCGCACATGAGAGAGAGAGAGAGATAACCCAAGAAACTCATGCTTAATCCTTCTTTCCTTCATTACTTGGCTTTCTTCTTTTTATTCTTCGCTTAGATGATGAGAAGTGAGTGAATTTATATAAGAGGTTGAGTTTCCTCCTATATATAGTTTTCCAAGGAGGATGACATGCCCTAATGAGGTCGGCTTCTTAGCTTCCATGTCGACTTGGCATTGGAGGGTATTTTAACACTTTTAAATAAAAAAAATTCCTTTTGAAATTTTACAATATTCCCAATGGGGCCTTCTTCATATGACCCTTAATATTTTGAATTCTTGACACTAGGACAAACCCTAGAATCACTCAATGGGTGCTTCACCACTAAATAAAAATACATGAGCATGAAACCCATGCTACAAAAATAAAAAAATAATTTTCTTTCCTTTTACAATATAAAATAATCAAGAGTAAATTTCATATTTATGAAGACCAAACCTAGTTACAAATTTCAACAAATCGATGGCCGACACTTGAATCAAGAAGGGTACCCAGAAAGATCTCCTTTGAAGAGGATTTAATTTATGATATAGTTTATGTTGGTTATTTTGAGTTTCTAAAGTCAATATTGATCCAAATTCGAATCCTTAAGAATTTGGGCGATCAAGGATCAGAGACAAATGAAACTAAAGGGGCATGATTTTATTTTAAGTCACTAGTACATTTGGGGGAAGTTCCGAGACTTTTGACCAAATGTCAGAAATTTCCCCAAATTTTTTCAATCCCGCTCGAAACCGTCGCTATACTGACGTTTAGAGAAAAGTGTCGCAATACCGACACTTAAAAAAAGTGTCGCAATTTCGACGTTTGGAGGAATACGTCGCAATTGCGAAACTATGCCCCAAAGCGTCACTATTGCGACGGCTGCTTCCAAACGTCGCAATTGTGACACAATGTCTAAGTGTCGCAATTGCGACGTTTGGAGGCATCCGTCACAGTAGAGACGCTTTGGCCACCGTCGGTATAACGACACATCTATGCAATAAATGACACTTATATGCAATTGCGACACTATGCCCCAAAGCATCACTATTGCGACGGTTGCTTCCAAGCGTCGCAATTGCGACACAATGTCTAAGTGTCGCAATTGCGACGTTTGGAGGCATCCATCGCAATAGCGACGCTTTGGCCGTTGTCGGTATAAAGACACTTATATGTAATAAACAACACTTATATGCCTTTCCAAAAATGGTCGACTTACAGAGCAGCGCGAGGAGTAGTTCATGGATGCACCTTTGCGATTGCGCATAATTTGGAGAGAAAATAGTAATAATGAGAGAGGCTCCTTTAATTGTGTCTTTGATTTGTGAAGGTATGGATTGTCCAGCCTGCAATTCTATGCTGTCGAGAAAGACTCGCAATCCTCTAGAAACAAGACTGTTGTGAAGATGCCTGGCGAAGAAACGTACATCGGGTTCACGACTGTTGATGAACACATCGTAGTCCGGCGAAGAAGGCACCAAGGAGGGTATTCTCAGTGAATGTGGGATGTTGAAATATTAATTTCAACTACCCTATCCTCTAGCCGCTTTCTAAATCTGTTTGAATGGCTCTGTCAAACAGCCTCTTTCTAAAACTGATGAACAGTGAATTTTGGTTTTGAAATCACGGTCCCTGCACACTCAAAAATAGAGCGTTGTATTGTTTTGGAAACAGAGAAATTTAATACTAAACGCGGGAGATTTAAATTAAGAATAACGTGGTCCCACAGACCACAGACCAAATCAGCCATCCACGTGGAAGCAGGCGATTCGATCGCGTTATTTTTTGGCCCGTCTGCATTGTGGAATTCCGGACCCGAAACATTATAGGGCGGAATTAATTTGATTTTCGCGTCATAGTTTTCCTCCGTACGCAAAGCCAAAAAACGGACCCGAATTTTTATATGGCGTATTCTATGAAGTTTTCGCGTCACAAATTAGGGTGACATCAGCAGGCTATTTTGGAATGCGAATTTGTGATTGAAATCGGGTTTATTTTTTTTGAAGTCCGGACGTATGATATAGTTTTATTAATATTTTGTTATAAGTTTTATTTCACCGCCCGATATTTATTTAAACCATTGGCTCATATATAACATATGTGAAAATATTTCACTTTGGGCATTTGTAATGTGGGCCCCGAATACTTTAAATAGGTTTGGTTTAATAGTTTTTTGTTTTGTTATTATATGTAATAGCATGTGTTTTAAAATAGCCTGAAGGCTAATGTAAAAGGAAAAAGGGTGTATAATGTTATTTTAAAACATATACATTAGACAGTTTAAAAGTTTTGAGGATTGCACAGCAGAGTGTTGTAAAAAAATTTTGAATAGCGCAGCAGTGCGTTTCATTTTTTTGAATAGAGACAGAGTGTGTTTCTGAGTGAAAAAATGAAGTCTTTGTGTGCACTCTGTCATAGCAGCAGTCACCATTTTGTAATTCCTCTGGCAGAGGAAGATTTGTAATAGTTTTTTTTTGAGTTAATGAATGGAATAGAAATTTTTCAAAGTGTTGAACTCTGTCTCCAGTGAAGAAATTTTTAATATTTTCTCTGTGTTGAAGAGGGGAGTTTTATTCTCCATTTATTGTTCTAGAATTTTCAAATATTCCAACAAGGGATTGTGTGTGTTTTCTGCATAATAAATTGAGAAATATTGAATAAGGCCCTGTTAAAAGAGAAAGTATAACCACGCTCTGTCTATTAAAGGATGGTGGAATTTGCCTAAAGCTTACTCCCCGCCTGTTTGAAGTAACAAACGTTGGTTTTTTAAGTGGATGATCGATGGCGTAGCTTGATCTCTATGGACAAGGAAGAAACCATAGTTAATTGGCGTTGAAACTTTAAAGTGGAACCTCGAAGCGGAGATGAAACAGAACCGCAATGCATAAACAGTAAAGGTGGTATTCGGGAATGGGTTATGGTTTTCGCGTAGGTCCACTAGTGCTAAGCTGTATTGAAATAAAAACGCGATACCACAAATAAAATGCCACGCGTCCCTAAGCGGATTTGCAAAACCGCGAGTTTTGCGTTATTTCTGAGCATTAACGCTCGGTGAGAAAAAAACCACGAAATTGCTCAGTGATCGTTCGATTAACGCTTGGGGATCGACGCCATATGGATCGTTGGATCCGCTCGACGTTTAAGAAAGGTGCGTTTATATGAACGTGGGCCCGAGCATCCATTTATATGCTGTGATTTTAATTCAAATCGAAAACATAAAGGTGGTAGGCCTATATCAATGCGTTTGCGGAGTTAGCGCCCATATGAAATATATGTGGGGCCGAGTAATATTATATAGGGTTCGGGGTTAATCACAATCAAGGCTTATGAAGTTGAATGGTATGATTAAATTTCAAGAAATTGTATATGCGTTAGGCCAATATATATATATATATATATATATATATATTTGCATAGTTGAAGGCGAAATCTTGGTGGACCGTAAGTACAAGGTGAATGTCGGGTTAAATGATATATGTAGATTTACTATATATGTATGGGCTCATAACCATATAGTGAAGGTAAAGCACTCCCGCACAAGCAGTATACCTTGGGTGCATGGTTTTATAACCATTTGTGTAAAAGGGAAATGAAATTGAATATGGTTGAGACCATAGGTTGAGCCTTTGACAAGAAGCTCCCAATAATACTCAACACTATTTCGATAAAATAAATAAATAGAAATAAAATAAAATAAAGATTAAAATAAATTAATTAATTAAATTAAATTAAAATTAAAATTAAATTAAATTAAATTAAAATTAAATTAAATAAATCAAAATTAAATAATATTAAATTAATAATTATTATTTTTATTAAAAATAAAATCCAATATTCCATATCGTCACAAACGAACAAAATATTCAGCTCCTTCAGTTATTACACATTTTACCCCTCATATAGCACAAAATGATTCACATCTCCTCCTTATAGCGTTCCCTTGCACCCCCAGTGCAATTGTTTGTTTATAAGATTATATGATACATGTGAGATAAAGGTTTATTATTTATCATATATAAATAAATTTTATCAATATTGTACATTTACACTTTTATGAGGTGATGTTATAAGTAAATTCATAAATATCTCCTTTTAATCCTCATTTTACTCCATGAATATGTTTGTAAATGAAATTTCAATAGATTAATTTTCTCCTAACCTATGTATCATCAATATTGTACATTTACATTCTTAATTATGAGGTGATGTTATAGGTAAATCCATGAATATCCCCTTTTAATCTTCATTTTACTCCATGAATATGTTTGGAAATGAAATTTCAATAGATTAATTTTCTTGCTATTATATGTTTTACGAAGATATGGTAAGGAATTCTCTCTTGTTATTCTTAGAAATAATTATATATAATTTTTTTTTTTTCAAAATAGATTAAAAAAATTATATGAGAAAAATTATTAATTCATCAATATGTGTGTTTTGTGAGGAATAATTTCATAGTTCAACTTAATGGTTCATTATATAATCATGTGAGCATCACCAATGATATATCTTAAAAAGCAACTGAAAAGCCATGTGTACAAAATCGATGTATACTCTAGAGAGTGGTTCTCATATCACTATGTAAATCACTAAATTGTTGTATGCTACTTCAACAAAATTATAAGATAAACTGTAATACACATCATATATGCACCATAACAATTGGTGCAGGGTAAAAACCACCTGCCACACCTTTGTACTCGATCCAATTTTCTCTATCAACTCTTCTAGTTGTGGGAGTTTCCTCCAAGGATCATAATACCCCCAAGGCCTGTTATCACCCTAGTAATTCTCAGGTTGTGGGATAGGGATTTTTGTAGTTAAGAACACCAAGGGTAACCAAGAACCACTTTTGGAATTCAAGATCTAGCCTTCTTGAACTCTAGAGAGGGATCTCTCCGTATGATTTAGCTTTGTTTTAGTAACAGATATTAGGCTAGCTATGATTGTGTATTTGGGTTTGATTTTAAAAGATTGGTGGGAATAAAGAGATTTCAAGGTAAACCAGAAGGATCTACCAGAATATTGGGAAATGGAGTCAACTCTCTAGGCAAGCAGAACTGAGAAATAAGGCTCAGAGATGCAAATGTGCTAAGGGCAAGATAGGTGACCTTCTAAGGCTATGTATAGGCTTGATTTGATGGAGTGGATAGAATATGAGCAAAAGGGCACTTAAGAATCCTTAAGCTACAGATAAGAATATTGAAGAAGGGGATCTAACTGGGACCTAGAGCAATTAAGAATTCTATGGTCCGGTTATCAAGTAGAAAACATTAAAATGCCAACAAGTTTCGAAACAGGGAGCTTATTATCACTAATACTGTTTAATTTTTCCTTAGTTGATCATTATAGACTAGAAAAACATAATATGAATGAATGTAAACTTTAAATAAATACACTAAAAACAAGGAAAGAAACGAGACTTATCTTGTCACCATGAGAATCCTTACTTATGATGTCTCTGATCTCTTTCCAGTCGGTTGCTTTCGCTAATTGACTCACCAACTTCAATATAACCATCAAATAAGACTATAGTTGTCTTGAGAAATTTTATTCACACTGAATACTTCGAATTATGAAGTATTTATACAAAAAAATGTTTACAAAATATATCAGTAATTGAGATAATGTTTTAATAAAAAATAGGAAAGAAAACTTAAAAAGAGGGACAACTGCAAAACAGTTTGCAAGCTGTTACCTTTTTACAAGCAAAAATAGAACTGATTATTCTAATTTGAACTGATTGTTGTTGTGTTGTGTGTACTGCTGGCATTAGGTGCATCTTATCGTGGAAAGTGGTTGAAGAACTTTCCTTTCCTGTAACTTTCAACGTTGATACTCTTTATTCATCTGATTTGAGCTGTTTTGCTATGGTAATTAAAAAATAACCAACTGTAACTTTATTTTCACTGATACTCTTTCACCTACTGATACACTTTAACCCTGTATTTTTACCATTTGAGGTAACAGTAAAAAATGAATTTCCAAGTGATTTTCCTATTTTTTATCCATTAAATTCACAGCAAATTTGTGAATTCTTGCCACTTTTCTGCAGAGGGGATCTTCATAGTCTTCAATTTTCTGTAACTTTCATATGACTTTGTATACTTGGAAAAGTTAGGCTTGATAGTGAACATATGCCTGATCTCATTATCTAAAAATAACAGATTTTAAAAATACTGAAGAAGTATTTTGCCTATTGGTGATCCTTGAGGCAGTGGTTGTCTGGCTTGCTCTTTTGCATGATTTCCGATTTTTAGATCATAATATTTCTGAGGCATTAACTTGTCATTCAATGCGTGAATATCAAGAAAACCTGCTTCTGACAATGTTTTGTATTTGGCTAAAAATCTTGAGATGGATACATTCATGTCTTTACACTGGTCCTCTAGATTACTCATTATGTTTCTTTTGTTCAGGACCTTTTTAATTTGAAGAATGGTTTCTATTCTATCAACAATTTTCAATTCTTCCAACTCTTCCCTGTTTTTACTGTTTAAAAAAGCTATGATTTGGATTTCTTGGGCTGGTTTATTGTCAATTTCCCTCTTAGTCTTGTCAATCTCTGCACTAGCAACTTGAAGTAACTCCCTCTGTTCATAAATTATCCGAATTGAAGGCCATTGAGAATGAATGCCTTCAATAATTTTGGTCCATAAATGATTTTTTATATAGGCCACTTGATCTGTAAGATTTACTTGTGCTTGCAGAATCTTTACCTATTCTTGTAGTCGATCGACCCTTTGCTCATGTCCTTTAGAAGTAATCAAGGCATCATTTTTGGAATTTTCTAAATTTTTAATAATGCCTTTCAAACTAAGAATCTCTTTATCTTTAATAGATATTTCCTCCATGGCTTTGATCATGGCTTCTTGGTCTTGTAGTGTGCTCATCTGTGAGGATGAAGAAGAAGAGGCACAGATTTCCTAAGAAGTAATTGGCACTGCAGTTTCCAGTACTCCTTTCGGTGCCAAGTGTTCTGCCAAAGTAGATGATATAGCAGTGTTTACAATGGGGATCACTGTAGGAATGACCATTGGTTGTGCTTTTATTAGTTCTTCATTATCTTTCATTAGAGCTTCTGTTTGACTTTCCATTGTTTTTATCTGATCTGTCATTTGATGTACAAGCTGCTTTAATTCATCATTCTCTGTTTTTTGCTGTAGAATTTATTTTGCTTGAGAGTTTTCACTCTGAGGCAACTTCAACTGTTTTCTAAGAGAAACTATATCCTCATTTTTTCTATTTAATTAAGACTTTTTCCCCTTCAATGTTGGCTGGGTCACCCCCTGATTCAATCACTATATCTTCTAGTGCTTTTATTCTTAAATTATTAGCATACAGTGAGGCTTTGTCCAACTTCATTTGATTTTGGAGGTTGAGCACTGCTTTCTAAAGCCTAATTGATTTCATAGTTTTACTGACAATTTTGGAATATAGCATTTCAGTATTTCTCCTATGAAATTCAATTTGATCTAATTCATGAATGGCATCTACATCCACTTCAAAATCTGTTTTGGAATAATCTGCCACTGATTTTGGCTCAGCCACTGTAGGCTTCAAGAATGACATTACCAATTTATTGGATGAATAATCAAATGCTAAAAGAAGCTTGTCTTTGTTTCCAGGCTTTTCCTTAAGAAATCTAGAATAAGCTTGATTCTTGATCTCTTCATTCTTCTCTTTAATCTGTCTGAATCTGATCTGAATCTCTGACTCTGTATTGTCAGTTTCCTGAGAAGAAGGAGGCAAATCGACAGTAGCCTGGTTTTCCTTCATGACTATATCTTTTTGTTGTGTTCCAATTTTTACATTTTGAAGATCTTTTAATGTTTCAGTGACTATTCTTGTTGCTTCATCATCTGTTTCAATATTTACAGCCTTATCCTTTTCTTCTTCTGTTAACTTTCTTCTTTTACTATAAGGAATTTTGAATTTTTTGTCCTCAATAGTCTCAGCTATGAAAATATCTCCTTCTCTGTCTCTTTTATGTACATTATCAGTATCTTTGCTTGTAGAAGCCACCTGTGTCTGTTCAATCTGTTTTCCTTTGCCACTGTCTTCCTGTATTACCTGTACTGCCTGTGAATAATCATCATATAGGGTGTTTGGATTCCATTCAATTTTATTTACATATCTTTCAATATGGGGCTTAGGATCATGCAAGTAAACAGGCAACTTACATTTTACCCTTATTGTACTCAAAATACCTTGTGGGTCATAATTCCATGTAAAACTACATGGGAACTTATACTCTTTAAGTTTGACATTTATCTCATTGGCAGCTTCTCTGTTATTCACAATGAATGGCCTAATTTGATTTTTCAGCTTAAATTGGGTCTTTTTCTTGAAAGCTATGAAGTGGATTTCATCTACATTCAATAGTTGTCTCAGATATTCTAAAGCAAATATTCTTGTAGTAACAAATATGGGTAACTTATATGGGGCCAGGGATGAGCCATACACTCTGATTTCTGTATGATTTTTATATAAATACCAATCTCCAGTTTTTTAGCTCTTTGATAATTGCAGAATTCTTCTTGTCTCATCATTGATCCTAGGGATCTCCTCTTTTTCCAAGAGATACATAGCAGGGGCTATAAATGAGTCATTGAAATCTGTAAAACTATACTCTCTATTCCATTTCCTTAGAATAGATGACCAAAATACTACTGATAGAACTTTTCCTTCTGCATCCACTTTCTGACATTCAATTGGAAACTTATATGTTTGATAATATAGGAAGAGGTGGAGTAGATAAGAGGAGTATCTGAAAACTCCTTCTTCTGATAATCTGGATAACTGATAATGCATAATTTCAGCAATAAATCTAGAAAAATTGAATTGAATGGATGGTGATTGACCAGGGCTTAGAGTTGACAGAAAACCTAGGATAGCCACATCAGTGAATTCATCACTGGTGTATCCTAGTATGAAGGAGAGCATTGAGACAATCTGTCTAGTCTCATCTGGGAAATCAAAGGTGTTGAAAGGAGGATTTAACTTAGGAATATCAACTTGATTTGGACAAAAATTCTGGTATATTTTGAATCTAGTATTGAAATCCAATTCAAGATATAGTTGGGTTAAATCTTCTATTGATAAGGAAGCAGAATTGGGGTCATGACTCATTTGCAGCATGGAATTTATCGACTCTTCAGTGATGTAAAACAGGATCTCTTTTTCTTTGTTTACAATACATCTTCATTCTAGCATATAATAGGCTTGGCATAATCTAATAAAGTCAGGAACAGAATGAGTGAGAGGGACAATATATCTAGGCAGATTGGATTCCCAAATTGGAATATCTTTGTCACCCTTTTCCACTGACTTGCCATAGCACCAATTATAGACATCAAGAAGGTTAAATTCTACATTAGGGTCTAGTATTCTATAGTCCAGATCAACTAAAGGGCTGTTCTCTGGAGAAATGAATGGAGACTGGACTGGTCTGACCACTTCTGTAGAATCAGCCGTGAGTGCAGGAGTTGGTTTGTTGATTTTGAAGGACTTAGGCTGAGGAATCTTTGCAGAAGATTTCTTTTGAGATTTTGGTCCTCCATTCTTGGGGGTTACATGTTTCTTGGTCATTTTTAATATGAACGAAGCAAGCTTAAACGGTTTTCTAAGTTCCTTTACGAGAAACAGGGGTTTCTTGGTGAATTTCTACTAAAAATGGGGTTTTTGAGCAGGGTTTTTAGGAAATTCAAGGAATTTAAAGCTCAGAACGTGTATTTAAAATCGATTTCAACAACAAAATGGACCAGGGTATGGAAAAAACTGTGAGAAAGGGAAATTAGGGATTCCAGGGAAATTTTGACAGAGTTTCCCCTGAAAAATGGACACTTTTTTCAGTAACTTTGGTAATTATTTGAAATCAACGGGAATTTTTAAATCTCAGAGGGCAAGTTCGAAGAAAAGTACCTGGAGAACTAGCGGAATTTGGTTGAAGACGTTGCAGAGGTGCTCAGTCTTCAATTTTTTGAAAATGGCTTCACAGAGGACAATGTAGTACTTTGTAATGGAAATTCAGGGCAATGGGCGTCGAAAAATGGTACTGGTAGGTTGAAAATGGCTCTGCAAATTTTCTCAGGGTTCAAATGGTGTGATTTTGAGGAAAAACGGTTCTGCAATGTTTTTACAGGTTTAAAGAGAAAAGGTGAAAATTTGAATGAAAAATATAATTTTGATGTATTAAACAATGGTATAACCATAGTTAAATGACATTAAACTCGGGTTAAATGGGTGAGGTTTAGGGAATATTTCCAGTGGTATTCGCGCGGGTAAATGGTGGTAAGCGAAAATTAGCTTTTTGAACGCGATACAACGTGGTGGCGACACGTAAGCATGGGGTGGTTTGGAAAAACCACCCATTTCGCGCGGCTTTGCCAAAACATCAAATGATTACTTTATGAGCACGAAAATGTATTAGTGCCATCGGATCTGGATTCAACGAGCGAACGGCCACGATCAAAAGGAAAGGTGCGGGGAAAAGGTAAGTTATCGGGTTCACTTTGGGCCATTGATCTTGGGAGATGAAGGATAGATCGGACAGTCAGAATTTTACGCGATGGGGAAAGATAAATGTATTAAAAAATTTCGTGCAAGTGTATTACCGTAGGATCAAATGGATTCTAGGGATCGGACGGTTAAAAATGAATCCGATGGGAGAAGGTTTGGTTTAGTCATATATACAGAAATGACTTATTCTTATTGGAAAATCAAGTGTTCGGAAGGATTACCAAGGCTTCGAACTGTGGTTAGGGTCTGGGATTTAGGCGTAATGTATGCGGGGAAAAGGTAAGGTTAAGGTTCTAACCTTAGGTTAAGGGACTTGGGGCAGAAAATATACAAGGGAAAGGGTCATTTTTATTGAAGTTTAGTTTAAATGAAACTTCGGGTGATTTTTTATTTAAAACATATATAACATATGTTTTAAACTTTTTCTTCATATATTTTATTTATATGGTAAATCAAATCAAGAAAACTTAATTGCCATAGGGGTGGGATTAAATATACGGATAAACTTTTAGCCAAAGGGGTTATAAGGGGGTTTTATTTAAGCATGTGGGAATAAATACTTTGGCTTAAGTTATAATAAGTGGGTTTTTGGGATTTATTTATAAAATGAGTTATATAATAGGAAAAGGTCAATTGTAGGGAGTTAATACATAAGTTAGAGTTAATATGACAAGGGGACAATGTATATTCAAAAACACATAAATATAACTAAGAAAGTGAAGATTAAAAAACAAATTTGCATTATAATAACTTCATCACATAGACTTAGGATAAAATGTGATTTTGAGGGCTTTATGCTTTGAAATGATGTAGGAAGTTAATCAAATGAGGATTAGAGTATCTTTAAGTAAAAATGAAGTTTTACTTAGGATTTTTCAGGGGAAATGAGTGCATTAATGGTAAATGATGTGATTTAGGGATTAATATAGACATTTCACACTTTCAACTTATCAGTCATAGAGCCTTGGGTCCGGTCCCAACAAAATTCAAGGAAATGCCTTGAGCCTTTCTGACTAATAGTCTAGAATGTTTCATGACTATGGGAAGGGGAGGTTAGTTATTTTGCAACCCATGATGAATGATATTTACATTGAGACTTTTCACCTTCTTCTACCTACCCATCTTACCATGCTAACATTTTTTTCTTCCTTTGTAGTAGGTGCATTTAAGCTAGCAACCTTCACAGCATTTATTCTTTCTGAAAGCAAGTAAAACTATCTAATTCTACACTTATTTCATCCATGAATCTAGATTAAATTGTTGGATTCACTTTATTTCTCTACCTAACTACTGAATTGTTAGGATTAAACTGTCTAACAACTCATTATTCTCTATCTATAACAAAGGAAATTGAAACAATGACAAGTTAAGATTGAACTTTTTAACTCATCATGGACTAATGGCATTTATTGACACTCTGCCATAGTCAAAAAGTAAAAAGTAGTGGCATTTATGCTTGCTCACTTTCATGTTTTATTCATTTTTTCTTTGGGGTATCTTATTTTTTCTAAGTCCTTTGATTGTTCTTTTAGGACGTTTTTACCCTCTTTTTGATTTTTTTTATTTTTTTATTTTTTTATTTTTTTACAAAATATGTGAATACAACTTGCAGAAGGCAAAGCATGTACAAATTTACAAAATTACCAATAGTAAATTCAAAATTATGACTCCTATATTATAGGTTGCTAACAAGGCCTATGCCATGCCTTCTCGCATACGGAACTTCTTCACTTGATGGTTCTAGACCATACTATAAGTCCCCACGTTCTATGGTCTAATCCCCATCATACCTATCAACATTCAACCGCTCTTTACACACCCTGAATATAATGACTAGCCTACTCTCATTAATATATACCCCAATAAATACAAGCCACTTAGGAATTAAACCCCAAAACCTTGGGCTCACTCATTTTACATATTCAAATTGATATTCGAATGTATCAACTACTCGACCCTCTCGTATTTCAACCGTGATGTTTAATGTATGTCGACCTTGTCAATTCGAACTCTGTCACTTGGTTTCAACCAAACGCACGACCATTCACATAATTATACAGTCCTCCTTATTATAATTTCCTCCAATCGTCAAAGATCGTAACAAATCTCGACTTGGTCTATAGCTCAACGGTCATACATAAACCATTCTTGGCTCCATAGTAATTTACCTCTCAATCCAACGGTCGATGGAGCATCGCGCCGATTTGGAGGATCCAACGGACACAACGAAATCTCGCGTAATGAACACGCCCAAGGGTTAATCTGCGATGAGAACGGTTTTATAATTCCGCCCTCGGCCACGTGTCTCACGGAGACATATGTCGCGTCATTTTCACCAATTCTACTTACCACCTCCAAACTTGCGCGATATCGCCGATTTTCCAAACGGTGGTTTTACTGTGCACTTCGGTCACGGTTCCGCCTCTTATCTTCTAGGTTCCGTCAAGCTTTCTTTTATTGTACTCTGCCTTCGCTCCTTCGACTCGCATCTTCCTGTACTAGTTTTTTTTTCTTCAATTAAGGACTTGCACTCCATGAGATTCCTTCACACGCTGGTTCTATGTACGTGGTAGCACCGATCTAACCTTGAATCGAGCACAATTCTCTATTACACTGTGGGGAGATCCATAATTTGGACCTGTGGACCCTCTCTACCATGGCATTTCCCACTGTATTACATGAGTCTCAACCACAACATTTCCATACCATTGTCCAATGCCACACCGTCCACTGTCATGGCGCTTAACATGGGTTATCACACAACTTTATTCGTCCGTAAATTCTTACACCGAGTTAAACTAATATCCAATGGGTTCGGGAAAGGCTAGAACCTCTTACACAAAGGCTAGTATTTCGGGAAAGGACTCGGTTCCTCTTTCAACATACAGGACCCCGTTAAACCACAATTATCGAGTATGTATTCCAGACTACTATACAGTTGATTATCGGGGCACATAAACCATTCACGCCATAATTAACTCGACAAATGCACAATACCATTGAAATAATTCTACATTTATGCAATGAAGTACTTACAACTTTGGCTCGACCAAATCTTCGAATTACTTGGCCCTTCTCCTCTACTCTGTCTCTACAACAGTCCTACACAACCTATGTGATTCTCTATGCAGGTCTACCTTACTATGCCTATAAGGCTTATTTTTATACAAACCCTGAATCGACTCAACTCCTCTAACGCTCAAAACTCTTCATATCTCTAACTCTGAGACTAACCCTCTGACAGACAGAGACGGACTCCTAAAATTAGCTTAACTTCTGAAACTGACTATCTCTTCAGGTGCCCATTAATCATTCGGGCAGTTACATTTTCTTCTCTAATTAACTAAAAATAACTCAACTATGAATAAATACATGGGGAAATAAAACATGAGACCCCCCTTTACATTTATTTATGGACAAAGGTTGTTTTGAGCCTAATGCCCCTGCATCAACAATTGCCATACAACTAATTTGTTTTAGGATACATGTGGAATTCTAGGGGTAAATTCCATATGATGTGTATATCAATCTATTAGGTGTTGGTAAGTTGTGAGTATCTAAGAAATGATAAGGAATATCCATACATCATGATCTCGTAATGTGATTATAAATTGTGTCTATAATTTCCATAAAATGTATAAATGATTTGTTTAAAAAAAATCAACACAATCAACCCTAAACAATGCTCATGATGTGGAATGTCATTGGAAAAACCAAAATGATGGTCATATGTCCCATTTCTATGGTAATGGTGATCATATATATGTTGTAGCGACACTTGATGAGTAATTAAATAAATCTCAGAGTGTGACTCATTGTGCCATATTTTTTTAAAGCATGATTTGTTTTCCTAGTTTTTACTAATTTGTTAACATATTTAATTCATTTGGAAAGCTAATTAATGATGCTTTAAGTAATTAGGACCTAATGA